>VYXC01012073.1:97217-155191 GCA_013397175.1 Platysteira castanea | reverse complement strand
GAGGCGCGGTCCCGCCGCAGGCCCGGCGGAGCGGCCGCAGCCGGCGGGCACCGCAGTGCGGAGCTGCCGGAGCTGCCGGCCTGCAGCGCGGCTGAGCGCTGACCGAACCTGCGCCGAAGCTCCGGCTGCGGAACAGCGCTGCGGGTTCCTCACTCCAGCCGTCGTGAAGGACTGTCCTGTGAGGGTCACTCCTGTCCACAGCGATCTTCCAGGAAGGAGATCCCTTTGTTTTGGGCATAAAGGCGAAACCTAAGTAAATGACATGAAAAATTAATCCGTATTTGTGACCATTTTGTTAATGCAGTTACAAGGGGCGTTCTGATTTTCATTCCTGCAGTATTTAAAGATGTCACAAACAGGCGTGTGCCAGAGTTTGAGCACGAGAGGGACACCGCAGCACCCAGCCGTGCTCAGCTGAGGACCTGACCTTCAGGCACTGGTTAACATTAAAGCCACTTTTCTCACTACCAAAATTCACAAATAAGTAGTCTATCTTGACACCAAATAACTTAATTTTCACAGAGAAATTCTTATCAGGCTTTATAAAAATACAGTTGGGAGTAAACTGCCCACACTTCATCCCTGGCGTAAAGACAGCTGAGCTCTGAACTGCCACCCCTACCCAGCCAAACCCACAAAGCAGGGCTGCAAGAGGTGCTGGTTGAGAAGTCTATTTACTGTTAACATCTCTAAAATTACTATTTTCATGTGTGTAACATGGAAGATTTCTCTTTTTTTGTTTAAGTGTAGAAAGGTTTATCATGAAAAAGAATGTCAGTATAAGCATCTCCATTTCCTGAAGGGTTTTGATCAGCTCTTGTGAGCAAGGCTAAGGTGAGGATGATGAAGTAGGGTGAAAGATCCACCTCCTTCCCAAAGGAGCAGGAAAGAGGTGTCTGGCCAGGCTGGGAAACAGCCGAGGGGTCTGCAGAGCTCTCCTGGCACGAGCAGCCTTGGTTGTGCTGTGTGAAATACCTTTTTACTGACTTGCATGTTCTCCACACTCCACTGTTACGTGAAAATCCCCCCCCAAATCCTCACTGTGGCCTCACGGTATCACCAAAGGCCCTGACTTACCGTTGCACTGAGGTAGCCCAGACTTCTGTCGATTTCTATTCAGTTTCTACCCTGAGAAATGACAGACATGAAAACGACCACAAGTCTCTGCCTAAAAATCTGTGCCCACTATTTCAAAACTAATGTCTGCTCCCTTTAAATTTCCTTTTTCATTAACATCTTGGTATTTATAAAATATGACAACTATAATCTCAATTTCAGTATTGCAAAATTTTTTATCTTGTAGATATGCTTTTAAAGGCAAGGAAAAAAAAATCAGCTGCCTAGGTTAGGGATGATGCCTTTCTGGGAAGTGTCTTGCAGCCAGTCTGTTCCCCACAGCAAAGCACTGCTGGTCTCCCCACAGGAATATCCAACCAGTTGTGAGGTGGCCAAGCATGTTTTAAAAATAAAGAGCTACCCCAAAGGACATACCAAAATAAAAGCCACAAACATACGCAGAATTGTAATTTTAGCACAAGCACATACTTCTGGCAGAGCCCAGAAGACATCGCTCCCCCGGCTGAGGGCAGGCTCTGCAGCGTTTCCCCACGGAGTAACTCAGCTGCAGCGCTGGGGTTGGGCTGCTCCTGGCTGGCCCCGTGCTCACGCTCAGGAGCTGGCACACCAGTTCCCCACCTTGGGCTTTGCCTTGTGCTCTCTGTCAGCTCCCAAGGACACGCCCTGAGCACCCGGCCAGGCCCCAGGCTCTCTGGGTGAGGCCAAAGGTGTTCTCAGTGCCAGGTGTGACAACCTGACATCGCTTGTCTCTGACTGCAGGGCAGGTTGTGACCCACTGACACCTGTAGGGTGTTACAGTGTCACATTAGGGAAGGTCCTGTAATTACCTAGAGACACGACTAGAGGTGTTCAGATCTTTCTGACATTCATTATCCTTAGGAATTTCTGGTCAAACTATTAATTGTAACTTGTTTACAGACATTTTATGCTATCATGATGTCAGGCTTGAAAACATAATCAGTTACAAAAGGAAATAGTATCAATTTCCCTTTCTGTTTATAGAATCATACTCAGTAGTGTCAGCTCTGAAATAAAGATGCCAGCTCTATTTCTAATTTATAATTTATACTGAAAAGCTAATCTGCAATATGAGATTGCATGACTGGTTTGCAGTAAATATGATGCAGCAAGTTGCCTTCTAAATATAGCCAAAAGTTTAAGTTTCATCTTATCACAATCAAGGAATATTATGAGCATTCATGGCAATGAAGATTTTATAACTAAAAGAATCAAGTTCTCAAAAGTCTGGAAAGAAAATTTTGGGATTTATTCATGTAACATAATAAAATCTAAAGTAACTGCTGTGCAAAGCTATTTTGGACTTCTGCTGCCAATTAAATCCTAAGAATTCCTGCTCAAGGTGCTGCACATCAGACTAGCCTGTGCTGCATGTAGGAGTCCTTAAGCACAGGTGTCTCAGCTCCCAGTCAAAAGGGACACGGGCAATCACACTACAGCAGCACACACCCCAGCTTCTCCAAAACCACACCAGGCGGGTGTGATGTGGTGCAGCACAGCTCAGAACGGCTCGGAGTGCTTTGGAATGGCTGCACACACAGGGAACTGAGCAGCTCTAGGACACAACCAAAGGGAATTTATTTAAGGTTTGCACATTGTGGGCCACACCAGACCCTTGATGCTCCTCTGCCCCTCAGATGAGAGGTGCTCTACACACTAAAAGCTGTAGATTCCATGTCTCTTCTTGGAAGCTTTGGTGGTGGAAGCTTTGACAAAACCTCTCGTGCATAAAGTGTTTTATGCAGTCCAGCTTCTCGGAGAGCGAGCTCAACACGAAGCCTGGGGTCAGAAATGACCTGTTGGAAAAACCACAGCAACAATCAATAGAAGCCAAAAAGTACTGCCCTGAGGAGCTGCTGCCTTCACAGGAGTCCCACACTGATCCTGAACAGACCTTTGGGGTTCCCTTGAGCTCCTCCCTCCCCTGTGCTGGGTCAGAGGGATTGCCCCACCTGTCACCCCTAAGGTTTTGTCTCACACACATTATATTCTATATTCTATATTCTACTGCTAACGCAGCTCTTTAGGATGTACGATTAACGTTACTGTTAATTAAGTGTCCTGTGTCACTGCTAGGACACAGGAGCACACAATAACCCACACAGCACGACTGCAGCCCCGTTACCTGCTCCTCACTGTACGTGTGCAGCCTGAACAGTGGCTGCTGCAGCTCAAACTCCTCGTTGGCTCCAATGCCCATCCGAGCTTTTGACGCCACCGTATCGGCCACTGCTCTGGCTGGATCCAACTCTGCAACAACGGCAACCTAAGGACACAGTGTGAAAACAACAATCACTCTGTCTATGTAGAGCTAGGGTGGGAGCAGGTCACTATCAGTGGCACACCCTTTGAGAACACCATCATTCCTTGTCTTTGCAGCACAACAGCAGTGCAAGGTCCCAGCAGCAGGGACGGCCTGGGCACCACAAGGATGTGTGAGAGAGAAGCACAGCACCCTGAGCTCTCCAACAGACACTGACGTGAGCTCCAGTGCCCAACCCAGTCTCCACAAGGATCCAGCAGCCTCATAATTCTGCAATACCCACAATTCCTGGAAGCCCAAACTTTGTTCTTTTTCTTCCAATGGAAACAAAGGTGTTCAGGGTGATAGTTCACAATTTTACAGTCATGGGCAACAACATTGAGTGATATGCCACAAGTAACACAACTCTGGTTTTTTTCTCAAGTGCATCTGCTTTAACTGTGTAATTTCCTGTGGCTAGATCAGTATCAAAGTCTCGCAGACACTGTACTGTGCCAGACTTAATCTTTTTTCATTGTTTACTGTCTTTGTGTTAAAATATTCAGATACAGGCTAATACTACTTTGGAAAAATACAGAAAGATGAACAAGCAAAATAACTAAAGTCACAAGCCCATATGATGAATGCCTAAAACCAGAAAAAAAAAAATACTTTAAATTGCGCACAATAATTTTTTCACCCATCTCTTTAATAAAATGTTATCTTTGTATTTACAGGCTGCCCAAACCTACAGGCTGAATGACTTTAGTAAAGATCTTTTTTCCCCCCTATACAAACAATGTAGGTACTTTATGAAGCAGCATTTCATTAGCGTGAAACACAGAGTAAATGTTGGTTAGAGAAGTGTAATGAAGTGGGAGCATCACCATCCCAGGCAAAGGCCCTTCTGGAAGCATTTTCTGCTCTGGCAAGAGAACTGAGTCAGTGGGAAGAGCTCAACAGATCGTGACTACCAACCAGCCTCTTTGGAGGAAAAAACAAGGAGATTCCATACAGAAATGTAAATTAAGGCAAAATCACTCATTCAAAAGTCAGCAGTAGAAGAAAATAACACTACCACTACTTCTACTATGACATCATCGAGCATTAAGAAGCGTTTTATAGTTTCAGAGAGTCAAATATCTCTGAAGAAAAGTCATCCAAGGTGTGCAAGTTTTCAGAATTTAAAAATAATAAAAATTACTCATAAATCTTGCCTAAGACTCAAGGCGGACTTAAGGTTATTAAAACAAACAAAACCCAGAAAAAAATTACAGAAGAAAAATCACATCCAACCTAGAAAAACCTTCTCTATCTCCTTTCAGATATCAACAGCTCCTCCAGTACAATTTAATGTCATAAAGTTCCTGTTGTCAGAGTTACAAAGCACGTAGGATTTATAACATGGCAGAATTACTGTTAGCCAGACCAAGTGTTGCCCTGGTTTTTGTAAGCCTTCTGTTTTTAACCTTGGAGTCAGATTCTTTCTCACAGTTTCATGTAAATAATAGCCAGTGTTTACTTAATGGTATTTTCTGTTTTTCATTCCTTTTGTGATAAGAGAACTTTGATGAGCACCTTTCTTCTCCAGTGGGATTGAGAAGGAAGTGACATGTCCTCCAATCCCTTGTGCAGTTGGGACGTGTATAAGAATGAAATAATGTAAACAATAAAGGTCAATTCCTTCCTTTCTGCTGAACCTGGCAGGTCTGAGAGCGTCTTTATTGTGTCTCCCCAGCCACAATCAAGAGTGCCTTTAACCTTGTTCATTTATTTGCTTTTGCGAGAGCGATCTTTCCCTCGTTCCCCGCCCCGCAGCCAGTGCTGGTCAGTGTGTGTGTGTGCCCAGCAGCCAGTGCTGGTCAGTGTGTGTGTGTGCCCAGCAGCCAGTGCTGGTCAGTGTGTGTGTGTGCCCAGCAGCCAGTGCTGGTCAGTGTGTGTGTGTGCCCAGCAGCCAGTGCTGGTCAGTGTGTGTGTGTGCCCAGCCCACCTGCGCTCGGAGCGCGGCCAGGCGCTGCTCCCTCCGCCGCTCCCGCCGCGCCTGCAGCAGGGCCCGCTCCTTCCTCTGCACGAACCGCTCCTCCAGCAGCGCCCGTCGGAACCGCACCCTGCCGAGCACACACAGCGAAACGCTGGCCACTGCCTCTCCTGCACTGCTGTGCTGCCATTCCAGTGAGAAAACCACTCCGGTGTTTTCTACATCCACCGTACAATGCTGTGGTGGTTCATCAAAACAACTCGGAGAGGCAAAGATGCTTTTTCATCTGAACGTGTTCTTTTTGTTGGAGTTTTTTGGTTTGGGTTTTTGGGGAAGGGGAGTTTGGGGAGTTGTGCTTTTTGATTTGTTTTTCGGTGGGTTTGGGTTGCTCAGCTGTTCTTTTAAACAACTTGGCTAACCTTTCTGGTTCCATGCCTAGACCACAGATTTTCTCTAGCATGCTTTATATAGCCCTGGTACTCTTTTTTCTCCCCCATTTTCTTTGCCAAGAAGAAATGTTCTCTCACATCTGTGTATGGCAGAAGAAATCTCTCCTATAACCCTTTCCATTAAAAGAAACGCCTCACTCCCAGTCTTGTCACTGGAAAAAGAAAAAAAACTTGAGGCTTACACCCTTCTTCCAAAGGAAAAATCTGGAGGTTCACACCAGTAGCTCCAGAGTTTTACCCACAGCACTTCTGTGCTGCTCCACCTTCCACTGAGGGCATTTATAGACTATTGTGCAAAGTCTGTTCTTACGGAGCTGTAGATATCTGTTGGTATGTCACTTTTAGCCCTTGTACAGGAGCTGCCAGTGCCACGCTTGGAATTTGGAGAATTACCCTCCTTTTGCCTTTCAAATTTGAACTAGCCTTTAGAGAAATTGAGATGAGACAGCTCCTTCAACTACAATAAAACATATTGTTATTTCCTTACTCTCCAAATTTTAATAAGCTCAAAGGAGTATGTAACTTGTGCCATAAACTGCAAAAATCAGAACTAAACCTACAGTCCTGCTGGTGGCTAGCAAAGACCTCTGCGTCACTAACCCAACCACAATCAGCAGGACAAAACCTAAGAGAGTGGTACAAGGCTGCATGAGGGTACCCCAGAGAGGCTTCCAGCTTCTCACGGTGTCCACTGTAGTTTAGGCAGAGAAATGCTACAGCAGTAGTGCTCAGGGTCATTCTGTACCAGGGAAAAACCTAATCTGCTTTTTATATGGAGAACATTTAATAAAAAGATTTTTTTTAAAAAAAAATGACAAAAATTATATTATACTGAAACCCTTTCACTCTGCTTGAGCTGACTATTGTGATGCATGTTTTAAAATACTCCAGAGTTATCAAACACGAAATTCAGTACTCTGGAAGCTTCTGTGCAAAGCCAAGAAGGAAGACTGGGGGGGCACTTGGCCAGGCCCGACTTCAAACACTTTGTCTTGCCCATGGCAGTTCCTGCACAGGGGAATACAAAGTGGTGCTAAACTGAAGCCCTCGCAGGCCTTTCCACACCGAGTTTGAAGCAGTGAGTGGCAGAAAGCAGCCAGGGAGGGCCGGGTGAGCTGGGCACAGCCTGCAGCGATCGCTGCTCCTGCGGGGCCGTGCTCCCCTGGCTGCGGAATCGTCCCCCAGGCTGGGCAGAGCACGGCCAGCACCAACAAAGGTCAAGTGTCACTGTCAGCAGGCTGTGGCACAGCTGTGAGATCCACACCCAGGGAAGGCAGGCACCCCTGGAAATACACACTCAACTGCACATCACGTTCCTGAGTTGGAACGCCCTTCCAGTGCTTTTTTGTACTTGGCTTCCAAATGTTTACTCAAGCTTTGATTTCACTCTGTCCACATCTAAATAAAGTTGTTCATTCTCTGTCACTCTTTTACACTTAGCAACATTTTAGCTACTATTTCTTCTAAGTAAAGTTAATTTTATAGAAAACCTCGAAATCAAAATGTCCTAATACCCAATTTTGCTTTTAAGCACCACAGTAAGTAACAATATTAATAAATCACCAGCTAATAAATGAGCATAACTGATTAGATTCAGTAAAGGTACCTTTTGTAGCATTGCAGGTACACATTTGTGCAATTTTTGATAAGCATATTTTCATTAAAACTCTGCTTTCAGACACTGTCTCATAAATACTCAATAGGAAATAACAAACTACTATGTCTGGAGAGACCAGGAAAGTTTCAGGGGAGTGTGTGAGAGCCCTGAGGTGGGACGAGGGCGGTGAGCCTGCACAGAGCTGCTCTGAGGGCACGGGGCAGATGTGCTGGTGAACAGAACCCCACGGCGAAGTCTCCATCTCTCTGTTCCTGGGAGTCAATCACAGCAAATTCTGGCACAGAGCAATCCTTGCCTTCCCTGGAATGCGGGGCCAGGCTGGCAGCAGCTCAGGTGCTGGGGCAGAACAGGCGCAGGCGATTCCCACTCGCTGTCTGCCTGCACAGCAGGACTGAGCTAACCTGTTTCCCACAGGGAGTCAGTGCAAATATTTGCACAATTCCATGCCAATTTTATTTTCACCCTGCAAGAGTAATGCCAAATCTATTGGTTTTGGGGGGAACATTCTTTTAGAATATGTGGTGTATTTTCAAACCATTTCCTACGTCCGGGACCTGATGGAGAACCTGACTAAAATTCACTGCACAGATGAAAAAGGAGAAGTGGACAGACAACAACAAACACGTGCCTTTTTGGATGCTAATTTCTGAAGCACAGTAAGACTTAAATGCAGTTGGTAGCTGTTGATACCACATTAAAAGAGAGCTTATAGTTTAGTGTTCTAAAGACACAGACACGTAGAGTGAAGGCATTCAGAACAGCTGTGTGTGATCCTGTGCACGTATAAAGCAGGGACTGCAGCAGAGGTACCTCCCTCCCAAAAGGCCCTGAAGACGTGTTGGATCAGAACTGTGGTGCCAGCCTGTGCCATGTTCCACGAGTGCTCTGCAGAGGCTCACACGCAGTTTCTGTGCCCTGACAGGTGCCAGGACACTGTGAGCTCTGCGGAGCTGCACTGGGACACGGCAGTGCCATGTGGGCACCTGAGCCTGGACAGCCAAATGTTTCACTCTGTGCAGTGGGTCAGTCCCGAGGAACAGAATGCTGAGCATTTACTGACTCCTGGTTCACAATAGCCTCAAGGGGTGATCATTTCCTCCCTGCATTCCTCAACAAACTGTGCCATTTCCTTACAGGTTATTCTGCAACATTTATTAACATAAGGAGAACATTTCCAGCGGTATGGCACAGTGCAGTACACAGGTTTAAAGAAAAGTCAGTTTTTCCTGATCAGTTCTACTGAAAATTCAGTAATTCACATCCATGTGTTCCTTCTCCTATGAGCTAAAACCACGGCAGGCATGTTTAAGGAAAGATAGAGACATATTTGTAGCATAAGGACACAGACATTCAAATTAAGTTGTCAGCAAGGTGTCCTAACAAAATAATACTCAAGTAGTGTTTCCCACAGAATCCTTAAGACCAAGTTTAATATTCTAATGCCAATGGCACTTTCATCCTATTTGATCAAAGCAAATTAGATTGTAAGAAGCTCCTATTGATACTATAGGTATTCACACTTAATTTCTTTTACCTTTCTCTGTCTTTGGCTGCTTGTTCAGCCATTAATTTTTTCAGTTCCTCCAGATGTTGTAGATCTCTCTCTTCCTGTTCTTGCCACTTGAGCTCTTTCTCAGCCCAATATTTTTTCAGCTAGAGTTTGGACAAATACAGCAAACAAATTAACGCTCATTCCAAAGCCCAGGCAGCGAGAACAAAGCAAGTAGGAAAAACATTAAGTTAGAGATTCCAATTTTGATCCTTTGAGAATAAAATCCCTATTTTAGAGCACTACAAGCTAACAGAATATTTACTAGGAAAGCAAGAGTGCAGAGCCCCTGCAACAACAGTAGTAAAATCAGACCATGAACACTGATTGGAATGTATTTTCCCACCACAGTCTGAAGACTACCACTTCCATTCGTTCCTTGCTTTCCTACTCTGCCATCAAACCCTTCAACTGTGCTGCTTAGAAGAGTGAAGGTTCCTTGAATTAAACTATCCCGGGTCAGCTCGAAGGGCTGGATGCAGCCCAGCCCAGTTCATTGTGCTGGGGTGCAGAGTCTGCTGAGGAGCAGGAAAAAGCACAGGAGTGTTCCTCAGAGAAGCACAAAGGTTTTCCAAAGCTGACAGAGAAAGAAAGCCCTCAAGGAACCCCTGGGGTGGCGTGGGGTGGCAGTGGGGGCTGCAGCCTCCCAGAAGGGTCCCAGCACTGCCCCACCCATGTGCAGCACATGGCACAGAATGATTGACTTTGTGCAGAGAAACCTCTCACAATCACGAGTCACACCTAAAACAGGTGCTCCAAACAGTGCTTATGTTCCAGGAGTCCCAACCTTTAACCAATCATTTCTGTATACAGGGCATTTTTAACGTGTGAAGGTCAGGAAACAAGGGTGGCTATAACCATATTTCTTAGAATACTTTCATTTAATATTGTTGGAAACACTTAAAATTATGAAATAAACCTTTCTCTTTTGCAATTACTCCCCTTTTGTATTCCCTTTGCCTGAAGTCTTTCTTATAAACTCTAATTAAAGACCAGCAGATATTTTTGCAATTCCATATTTAAATACACAGGAAAAATTCTGATCTACAATCCAACACAGCAACTGTAGCATTGGTATTTAGAATTAATGGCATTTTAGCCTTTCCCAGGTTTGGAATTGCTGGGCATACCTTACCTAGATTGCAGTAGGTAGTGTGGTCATTCCTTTTACACTACTCACGGGTATTTTAAATATTCTGCTTGCATTCCCCAGAAAAGCAGCTGCAGTATAAGGTTAGCAGCCCTTTAAAGGATCTAGGATGTAAAATACTCCAATGAAACATATGACTGCTGACCCCAAACAGCTGCTATTCCATCTGTGCACAGGCAGAGGACTCTATATAGACATTACACACAGCAAAAGAGAAGTTTGCACAACCAGAATATTTACAGAGAAAATGAATATTGGTGGTGGTTGGGTCAGCGCTGCCTCCCTAAGCCTCTCCTTTCCCTGTGGTTTCAGAGCCACCTGCCACTACAAACACCGTGTGCACAAAGGCAAACACACAGAGCAAGCTGGAACAGAAGGAGGAGCAGCAGCGAAGCTCCTCGTGACCTAAGCAGCAAACCCTCACTGCATGTCCCTCTCTGTGCCACTGCACTCAGAGGTAAAGTCTCAATGAAACAACCACGTGGATTTTTGCCATATCACTTCAGCAAAAAGGCCAACACAAATACCCGTGACACAGCTCCATTTTCTGAAGCATTACATTCACTGTGGTGCATTTCTGAGTTTCTGTTGAGTCGCACCCAAGCCATTTCCCAAGGAGTCAGCACACAAGTCCTGGGAATGCTGTCCCCCAGCGGTGTCCCTGCAGCCCCTGCAGGCACTGTGCCCTCCTCTGGGGCACTGCAGCCCACACCTGCAGCACTGCCAGCTCCCTGAGGCTGCCGGGCTGCCCAAAGGCACCGACCTGTGGAGCCAAACCCAGCCATGCCTCGGTGCTCATTTCGTGACACGCAGACACTGTGACTTGCTGAGGCTTTTTTTTTAAAGAAATGCAATAGAGTAACATAACTGGTGTGTCAGAGCAGGCAGCTTTAGACCTAAAATGGACAGGAGCAAGACCTGACTAACCACTCACCCATCTCCACATCAATACATAGCACTTTACAAGAATACATGTGCTATGAGATCAGTTACAGATTTTTAGAAGCAGTGGTACACATTAATATATGCAAAAATATATAAAATTTTCTCATACTTTCTCTTTATCCTGAGCTCTACGAACGGTTTCCTGTTCTCTCTGTAGCCTTTCTCTCTCATCATCCTTTTCCTTTCTTCTGGCAGCTACAGCAGCTTCTAGTTTAGCAGCTTCTTCCTGCTGTGCTTTCCACTGTAGAACCTGGGAGAAACAGTTGAAGAGAGTCCTGCAGCAGGCTGTGTAACACTGATGCTGCCAAGCTGACACTGCAAAGGAAAGTCACGTAATCTGCTTACAAAGTAAGATTTATAATCTTATCAACAACACAATCATTTAGCAAGCAGATGTCATGCACCTTTCTGCATGTCCATGTGCAGTTCCCGACTGATGGCATAACGTGCAATAAAATCCACATGAAAAGGCTTTAGGCAAAATTGCCAGAACCGTCTCAGAAATTCACACCTCCCTTCAGCACCTGGAACCTGTCAAGGGATGAAGACCAAGAGTCACAGAGCAGAGTCCGTTTGCAGCCTTTAGCACAGGCACTCCTGCAACAGCACCGTGCTTCCACCCAGGGCTCACTGCAGGGACAGGGACTGCACCTCCTGCCAGCTCACAGGGGTGCAGCCCAGCCCGGGACCCCCGCCCCTGCTCAGGCCTGAGGGGCCCTGCACGCCTGACATCCATCCCCCTGCTCTGGGGGAGAGGGGCAGAGGGGCAGGGCGGGGCAGGGCAGGGTCCTGCTCCCCTGCACCCCTGACATCCCCCTGCTCTGCGGGGACAGAGGCAGGGCGGGGCAGGGCGGGGCAGGGCAGGGTGGGGCAGGGCAGGGNCAGCTGGCCTGCTGCAGGGCGGGGCAGGGCAGGGCGGGGCAGGGCGGGGCAGGGTGGGATGGGGCAGGGCAGGGCAGGGCACACTCCCCTGCACCCCTCGCTGCGGGGCCTGCCACGCTTCCTCACAAAACTGCTTGGGGGTGGCATGGACCACCCAGCCCAGCATGCCAAAAATCGGTTCCTGACGTGATCCTGACTGTGCTGGTTGAAGAAGACAGCTTGTCCCTGTAGCTGGCCACGGGCAGTGACTCATCTCCAGCGTCCCCAGCCAGCGTGGGCCCCGATTCACCTCCGAGCTGTCAAAAGCAGTTGTGTGCTCATCTGTTTCACGCTGGTTTCAACAGGATTAATGATGTCTCCTTTTTGTTGGCTCTCCAGCTCTTTTTGTAATGGATTTGTCAAGCACTAACAGAACTCTGCATTCCTCTAAGGAACAAGCATTGCAGCCATTTTTCGACTGGTTTCCTAGCACTTTAATACAAAGATGTGAAAATGCTTATAATTTTTCCACCTTTACTGCTTTTCACTGGCTGTGTGTGCAGACTATTAATTCTTCTATTTGTACTTATAAAAGATGTTCTGTTTAGAAATCCAGCACTCCTCATGGTCCAAGGTTCTCAGAGAGCTGCATCTCTGAACGATGCCGTGCTTGCCCCGCTTCTTGCTAAAATAACAACTATACTTTGTTCTTTGCAATACATGGAACAATGCTGCGACTTCTCATGGAGTGCAGGCAAAGTAATAACATGAAAATAAATATAATAAATAACATGAAAATAATAAAATGAAAATAACCTGAAAATGCTGAGGGTGCAGAGAGGACAGAGCCAGGCTCTTCCAGATGTGCCCAGTGAGAGGAGGGGAAACAACAGGCACAGACTGGAACAGCAATGCACTCGTCACTTCCCTGCTGAGGGGCTGGATGAACACAAAACACGTTGGCCAGGGAGCCTGTGGAGCTGTTTAAACCTGGATTCAGCACGGTCCTGGGTCAGGAGCTGTACCTGACCCTGCTTGGCAGGGGGTGACCTCGGGGTCTGGGGAGGACCCTTGAGCCTCAGGTGCAGCACCCGAATTAAGCTTCCCACACACTCCAAACTTGTAACACCAGGGCTGCCTAAATTGAAATCGTCATGTAGCAATTTTGCCAGCAGCCTGCTCATGCAGTTTAAGAACCTAAAATAAAATGCTGCATTGTCTCAGTTACCCTTCACTTGCCACACTAATGAACTCAAAAAGGAATGCTTTGACAATAAGTCAGAAGAACATGCAATCCTTTCTACCTTGCTTCTGACGCAGACTGAAGCAAAACCATATATAGAAAGATTTAAATCTAACAACAAGCAAACAGTGAATGAAATCTGCTAAAAGCATACTCAGATTGGAGCTGGGATAAGCTGCAGGAGCATTTGAAGGAGCTTTAAACTTCTGTAATAACATCACAGATTTTCTCAACTGATATGAGGTAACAGATTATGTAACAAAAAAATTGCTTTTTGTAAGCTTGGATTTTCCTACATCCTACTGCTTTCAAATGCTCTCCAGGACTGAGGTCAGTGCCACCGGGTGCAGTTCATGGTGCAGCTCCAGTTCCCTGCACATCTGAGAACTCCCCCCATCCTCTGGTGGCCCTCTCTGGATATTAATTTACCTATTAACCAGGGACTTGTTTGATTGTGTGCATTAGTATGGTGAGGCCATTAAATTGGTCTCAACAAAAGTTGCATTTCCCTGATGCTTCAGGGGAACCACTGCCTGGAACTGGCCTTGGGGAGCAGAGGGAACCCAGCAGGGACTCTGGGGTGATGGCAACTGCCTGAAGGAAACAAACCACTCTGAAGCAGTGAGCAGATACCGACACGAATCTGTCCTGAAATCCTCTCAGGCCTCCTTATTAACCCATTCCTGTCAGCAGCAGTGTGCGTGGCACGTGTGACACCCCGGGATCGCCTTCTCTGGTTGTTTCCATGCAGCTCTCTCCCTACAGCCTTTTGATCCAAGTCAGAAATCAATATTGGGGCACCATCTAGATTTTTGACAGGTTATGTACAAACAAATGAGCATAACCAAGCATCAAATCCAGCACTTCAGCCAGCTGACAAAGCATTAGTCACACAGCAGCGTTCCCCAGACAGAAGTGATGGGCCAATAACTCAGAGTGTGTCTCCACTCCTACAGTGCTTCCTACTCTGCCCTGAATCACTGCTAGCACACACATGTACTCAGCGGGTAGAATATGCTTTCCATTCTTTTATTTCACTTTTTAATCTATTTTTCATTTTTTACTTAGGATTTTAGACTTATGAGCCGAATGCCAATCAGGAAAATGAGTCACAGGGATACCAGAGGAGAGTTTCACTGTACCATTCTTGTTCACAATACCCACTTACTGTTTTCTGTATCCAGCACATGAAATTAGTTTATATTATCCCTGCTCCCTCCCATGTTTGTCTAATCTATGCCTTTTCATTAAGGCAAAGGAAGAATAATTTCCTTTAAAAAAAATTATAATTGTGACCAAAAAAAGGACAATTGCAACAACAACAAAAAAGCCAATCAAACAAACAAAAAAACTCCACCAAAACAGAACAAAACAAAACAAGGAACACTGGTAAAAGCCAGAAAAGCAATACTTGCAAAATATGTATAAAATGTGATTGTGATTCTGTAGCCTGGCCTTATGCCATGGCTTTTCCCACAAGAAGAGTTGAAATCATATAGGATAAAATGTTCTTAACAGAGCAGAGGTAAAGTGTAAGAAGTAACAAAAATTAGACATTAATCAGGTGGTTCAAATACCAGTATGTTTCACTTCTTAAACCACATTTGAACATTAAAATCCTCTGTGCTAGAGAGCAGTTCCAGTCTCCCAGCCCCAGCTCGCTTTGTGGGCCAAGCAGGGGAACCCCCCTGAGATCCACAGCCACAGGAGCTGGCAGGAGAGATTCCCAAACCACTCCTGCCCGTGTGGTCACAGGTTAAGAACTGAGGAGCTGGGCTGTCAGTGGTGGTGAGCAGGGGCAGAGGGGACAGCCCCGAGCTGCATTTCCCTGCTCTGTGCAGCCCCACACGGGCACGGGGAGCTGCTCGTGCCCGGGAGCCTGGCAGGGGCCCGGGGCAGAGGGGCTGAGCAGCCTCTGCAGGGTGAATTTCCTGGGTTTCAGGGTTCTGCTGCTCACAAGTGACCACCTGATGCTGAACTGCCAGCATTCCTACAGCTGCAGCCTGCCAAGAAAGCCTGCTGTGTTCATCAGGCTTTTATCTCCAGAGGCAGGATCATGCGGGCCTGGAGAACAAAAAACCTCCCAAGCAACAATTCTGCTTCACTGCAGCAGCAGTCTGGGACCACAGACTGCTCAAAAAATTAACGTGTTCTTGATTGCATTCTTCCATTCCTACGAGTTCAAAATCAGAAGGGTATATTTTACTGTGTCAACAGCAAATGTTTTATTTAAATATTAAAAAAAAATCCTAGCACTTAAACTAATATTGAAAATACACTGAAACCTGGCTCCCCCATTGCCTGGTCCACAAAACAGTTTTCATTTTAGCAGTACAAGCACTGCCAATATTAAGTTCTGAAAGTTTTTAATTACAATTGGCATTTCAAGTACATTTCACAGTTCGTGTATTATTAGAGGAGCTTTTGCCAAGTGAATTATTAAATTGCTGTGCTGAACAGGATGCATACACACCTTTTTTCAGTTCATTATTTCAATATTGCATATTACAATAATGTAAAGTACACGACAAACTAATTAAAGTAATAAATTAGTTCTTTCCCTCCAACATCTGAATAGTAATAATCTATTGACCATTCACTTAATGCTACAGATACAACTCTTTTAAAGACAAAACAATTTTTGAGAGTCTTTCCTTGGGAAGTTCCATTAAATTAGTGCATGGTGACACAGCACCATGTAAGATTTTCTCCTCAAGCAGCAGTGATTTATTATAAACAGACCTTGAAGGTGCCTGTGGTGGCACAAGAGGTGGCACTGAGCTCCTCAGCTGTGCCCAGGAGCACGGGGCAGCTGGCTGGAGGGAGGAGGGTGTGCACAGCAAGGGTCGAGAGGGAGCAACATCAGCCTTTGGAAACGGAGAGAAACGTGCTCCAGGAACCAAAAGGGTGTAAACTCCTGGGAGGAACAGTGCCACAAATGACTGCCCAGAGCTCAGGTCACTCTGTGCCACACAGACAAACTAAGCTTCTGGAATCCAAATTCTAAGCAAAAATTCCAAATAATTGTGTGATAAAGCCAGTACTGTTTGTCATAACTGAAGGCATAAAAGGAAAATCCTCTGAGATCCCCACTCTGATGTTTTCTAGCTCACCTTTTCAACCTTATAAAATGACACAATCTAAATATCCTTCTAGAATATCCCAGAGTTTTATTAATCTCTAAAACACTTCTGCTCATCTTTCCCTATTTTTCTTATGGTTTGCAAGGTTTTTTTCCTTCTTCGAACTGTTCACAACTGATTCTAAGAATCCCTGGGAAAAAATTTAGCATGTCTCCTCAAGAAAAATAACTTCACAAGTGAAGATTCTACATGGCAGAAGAAGACCTACAAAGTTTGGCAGAACAGAGCCAGCCTGCTCATGGTGGGGTCACAGGAGCACAACGACTGCAGGTCAGGGCTGCACGGTCACAAAGAGCAAAATGGGATTATGAGACAACTAGAGATTCAAATACTATTTAAAGGAATTCAGTATTAAAAAGAATCCCATGTAGAAAAAAAGAAAACACCCAATGTGTCTCCCCACATTTGTCCCACGGGTGGGATGGCCCAGGGAGCAGGAGCCACGAGGCATTTCCTGCTTCACAGTGGGGCAGCACAGGCTGCCCGGGCTCAGAGCTGGACTGGGCACGTCACCTGCACCAAAAATCGGTACAAGGACCAAGGAAATTGCTGCTGGGTGGCCAAGCTCCCTGTCGGGCTCCTGGAGGTACCCTCGGAGCACAGAACAAGGCCAGCAGCTTTTGGGGCAGTGCAGACTGAGCCCAGGCAGTCACTGAGAACCATGAAATCAGCTCTGGAGAGGAGGAGCACCGTGTGCAGGAGATGCAGCTCCAGCTGCCCTCCCCCAGCACTGCTCAGCCACCCCAGACTCCTACGGCTGCTGACACTGAGCTCACCTGGAGCTCGGGACAGAGACAAGGCTGGGAGCCAGGAGAGCCCCGAGTCCCTTGAGAAATGCACGTGTTCAGATCACCACCGTGACCTGCTGCCCCAACCAGCTCCGAGCCTCTGCCTCCCTCCCAGCCTCCCCGCGTCAGCACCAGCTCCTCTGCTCGGGGTCTTGCTGAATATAGAATTGAGAGTTATCCCATTTATGGCAAGTCAGAGATACCTCTTGATTCTTCCAGATGGAAGCCACCAGGCACAGAGGGGGAAAAATGCCTCTCAGTTGCAAATTTGGATTTAAACCACGTCAACTATGACATTTTTCCTTCACATTTTTAAAATAAGGGCTGCAGCCTCAGAACACGTTGGTGACTGAAGGAATTCTGTTTATAGAGAAAAGGCCCTTTTCAAGCTATGCCTTTCTAGTGTGTTCTGAAAAACAGAAAAAAAGCAAAGCAGATGTAAAAGATGATTGAGTGATAAGAAGTTGTGCTAAAGAAGTAACAGGATTGCAACATCAGCCCTTCAGTAAGGATATTGCTCTCGGTTCAGTTCCTAATGGACACATCATCTAACAAGGAAGATGATTTTTTTAATATTTGGCAAACTTTTTATTTCCCCACACAAGGTCGTAGCTTTCTACCTCCTCTAGAACTGGCCAAACTGAGATCACTGCAAGATTAATATGGAAAACTCATTAAAAGGTGGGGTTCACTGCCAGCAGCGCAGCCTCTTCACTTGCAGGACAGCTCAGTCATTCATACTGCAGACAAAAACGTGCTGATCTGGGTCTCCTGCCTGAGCAACTCCCTGCCATTCTGAGGTGCACAAAAAAAGAAAATCTTCTTAAGAAAAGAGGAGGGAAATGTAGAAAAAAAAGAAGTTAAAGACACAGTTTTCCATAGAAGAGTAAGGATTCACTCAATTTCTCTCAAGAGTAATAGAAGTTAAGCACATAAATTCTACTTGGGTTAATGGGATAATAAATCCCTTGGATTTAAATATTTTACAAATTAAACAGGACTATAGAAGTCTGTGTTACAAAACTAACCATTTTTTAAAGTCACTAACTACAGAAATGTCTATCCAAACACTACTAAAAAGTCATGCATTTCTTTTGGAAAAAAAAGAGGTTTTTTCAAACATAACTTGCATTTACCCACAATTTCTCAATACAAACTCCAGTCCAACCACTCAAACTCTTCACTGGCTGCCAGGACCAGGGAGAGGGTGAGGGATGGATGCTGCATCCCCCCACATCTGCGGGACAGAGCTGCTGCAGCTGGGCCCGGACAAGGCGTGACCCTGCCAGGACCTGCCCAGCCCCGACACTCGCGGGCAGCAGTGCTGGACACGCCCGGGGTTTGGGCAGGGAAGGGACACGGGGGATTCGGGAACCCCTGGAGCTGCTGGCAGCAGTGCAGGAGCCCCAGCAGCTGCAGACACGCAGCACTCCCAGCACAGGCACTGGGGAGCTCTGCGCCGTGCAAGGGGCACCGCGCGGATTTCCACATCTCCAGGTGGTGACTCGCTCACCAGGACTTCAGAAGTCACAAACAAATTGTGCCCCAGCATTGCCCAGGAAACCAGGATGTATAGGAGACCTGCTACTGATGTGTAATTGTATCACCTGATAATAATAAAAAAAAGACTTGCACTATTCAAAGCCACCACACACTGGCATATAAAATATTAACAGTGTTATTCCTGGAAATACAATAAGAACAGGAAGTATATGCATGTATTCCTAAACAGAAAGCTAATGAGATGGGTGCCTCAGGGTGTGAATACTAGAGCTTCTAGAAGGGAAAAAATTAAAGTGTATATTAAGAACTGTTCCCTGGAGTCTGAAATATTACAGAGCAGGAATAATTTGTCCAAATGATATGAAAAAGCCATAGTTTTTTATATTTAGAGAGTGCTTTTTTATGAGCCTGGTACATACCATTTTTCTTTTCCCAGGTGTCAGTAACCTCCTGAACTGCCACAAAGGTTTTAGAAAGCCAACATGTCAGGGATTGCAGAAGGAGGTGGGAGAAGTTTGGATTTGCACAGGGGCTCCATATCCCATACCCCCATCAAGCAGCAACACTCAGCAAGAACCACTTCTGTTCACATGTTCTGTTCAGATGCTGACTGCAGAGGCCCAGAGATGTCCTGCTGTCTGTGCTCTGAGGTTCAGTGCTAAAATTCTGGAGCCCATTATATTGACAGCATTCAGAACCCAGGCAAACACCCAGCAGTACATACAAGCCCCCAAACTCCCCATGACAGGGGCTACAGGGCAGCAGCTACTCAAAGAGCAGGTCAGCAGAGAGAAGGATGCTCCCTCTCCCTGGGAACACAACCGAGCTCTCCTGTCCTGTGTTCCTGGACAGTCCTGAGACCACACGGTCAGAGGGGAAGTTCTGACACCAGCAGGTGTTGACATCCATGTGTTGTCAACAACAACCTCGTGTGTTATTTACAGGTTGTGGTCTGAAGTCTCCAGTAACTTTCAGGTCTAAAAACCTGCCCCTTTCTCTCTAAACTGGGGATTCTTCAACCCTGAAAACTTCTGAATAGCACCTGGAATCACATCCAGACTTCAGAGGGTCTTGAATGACAAACAATAAATGGTAAAAGCTAACAATTTCTGCAACTGACTGGCATACACAAGACCTACAAGAAGAATTAGAGCAGTATTAGAGCATTTAGCAGTAGGATAATTAAGAAATAGTATATTTACAAGTTTGTTAATCTCAGAAGATTATCTTCTGCCTGTGGTTAGAAAAACAATGGAGGTTCACATCCCTAAGAGATTTTTGACTGGTACTCTTGAGCAGCTTCTGCTCCACAGGCTACCTCTAAGAGGTTAAAAAAAAAATCAGAAAAGTGGTTAAAAGTAACTGGTTTGGTCATTAACAGAATATTGTCTTCAGCTCTATAAGTGTTTCAATCTGAAAAAGGGATAAGAAAGAAAAAGCACTTGAGCACAGCCCTCAGCCATGACCTGAGGAGGAGCACCATGTACCGATTCCAGTGAGGAAACTGGTCACAGGGGCTGGGATCAGTGCTGGTAAAACTTGGGATCCAGACAGGAGCAGTGTCAGCTCCCTGGGGCTGACAGCACATCACATCATCTTTGCTCGGGGCAGTGTGGGAACAGTTTATTTCTCACAGCTTGTCCTTGGAGTTCCTCTCTTTCCTCATCCAGCATTACTGAGAACATCTCTCTACTTGACAACAGGGGTGTCAACATTTTATTAACATGTGTAAATATTATATAGGCTTAAATATTCACACATGCATAACCTTAAGTAGGCTGCATTTCTATTTACAACAACTTATCTAAATTGCTTCCTTTAGATACAGAATTCTCTCTTCCAGTCCCATCTGCCATTGTGTGGAGGAGAGCTCCTTTGATCCTTTACAACTGCAAAATTTTGGTGCAGCTTTGCTTGCCCGAGGTGCCACTTTCCTCACTGAAGGTCACTAAGACAACACCGTTAGCAGGAGCTGTCTGCTTGTCTAGTTACCCATCCCTAGGAAACTTTAAGCATTACTGGACAATTTCGACTAGATTTGAGAGAGAAGTGCTTGTCTCAAGAAATGCAAGATCCTACAAGCCCAGCAGGCAGGCAGCTGGGCAGCTGCGCCCCAGGCTGAGCCCTGCCGGCTCCCCCGAGCAGCCGAAGCCCTGGGGTGCTGGGGGCTGTGTCCGTGGATCTCAGAGCTCACGAGCCGTGGTCTCCTCCGTGCACAGAACCCTCCCTACAGCCCCGGTTCCCAAAAGCCTGCAGTTTAAGCCCGGAGGATTAAGCACAAAGTCGTGGCAGTGTCCTGGGGAGGATCAAAGCTCACTTGGTGCTTTCACAAACTGCCCTCGGGAGCTTCCCTGGAGCACAGGGCTCCGTGGGCACCCCAGTCCCGCCCACAGCAGCTACGGGCAAATACTAGAAATACACTGGGAGAAGATTTCAACAGGAGACTGATAGATTCAGAAACAACATCATGTGATGGAACACACAGAACAGGAAAACGGGGAAAAAGAGTGGTGGAAAGGCAAGCAAGGCAAATTTGCAGAGACAGCCTCTGCAAGTGCTTCTCATGTACTGTGCATGAGTTTTATCTGACCCAAAAAACACCATATGTCAATGCTGGGCTGACCTCAGACTATTAAATCCAGGTTTATTAGGTCTGGATTAAAAATTTATTACTGAGTCAGAGCTGGCTCATCTTTGATGAATGTTAAAGTCTTAGACATTTGCTCACATCCATTTTGGAGAAATACTATAGCATCCTACAGCTCTTCAGTTCACCACAAACACGAGTAGCTATATTTAAAATTTAGGTTATTATAACTTCCTTGCATTTTTTATGTCCAACAAATGAATGGGTCAACTCAGTGGTGAACAGACAACTAGACAACACTTCTGAAAAAGAAAACCACTCTTTTAAGCAGTTCACTATTCAAATATTTATTCTTTTAAAAAGTTTCCTTCAAAATGATCAGATTATAGCTAAAGCACTAGCTGTGATACCTCTGCGGATTTTTTTAACATTCAGTTGTAATAGTTCAGTGTTGATCTCCTCTGACAGTCACAGCACATCAATCAATGACTTGACTACATGCTCAATAGGAAATTTGTTATTCCTGAGTTTACTCTCCTTTCTTACAATACAGGAAAGGAGAAGGAAAGCAGCCTGCAAGATGCTTTATACAATTCACAATACCCCCGTTCATTCCACCTAATGGTTTTCTTTTTGAAATTAATTTATCTTAGCTTCTGCCAGGATAAGAAATGCAAGAGCTGCTCTCCCAAGATTCACAATGTGTTGCAAGAGATTTTAGCATTGGAATGGGGATTAATCCTAGAGCACAAAACGAGGGAGAGAGGAGATTTAAAGGCAAGCAGGCACACAGCTTTGTGCTGAGGAAGAAAAAGCTCCCCCTTAGCAGCACACACAGGAGATCCAGCTGTCCTAATGTCTGCTGCTCTAGGCCTTCCCTGGAATCTTCTTTTAAAATTGTTTTATGAGAAGATGGAAAGTACCAGATTACAAATAATTTAAGATAGATTCAATAGAAAAATAATGTTTGGAATGCATGCAGACACCTCAACTGAATTTGTGATGTAATACAGCAAGTACTTCAAACCCCAGCTGTGAGGCAGCACCTCCTAAGCCTCTGAAAAGATCACTCCTCACTTCATGCCTT
The DNA here is from genome assembly GCA_013397175.1 of Platysteira castanea. NCBI lineage: Eukaryota > Metazoa > Chordata > Aves > Passeriformes > Platysteira > Platysteira castanea. Next base: position 132,953 of record VYXC01012073.1, on the reverse strand, counting down.
ACCTGCCTTACAATGTGGGAAAATTTGCTTCTCTGTGTTGTTTAGAAAAAAGGAATTTTACACAGAATTTGTTTTACACAGTGTCTGCTCCAGAGCCCTGGAGGGATCAGATTCCCGCAGCACAAAGCACACCAGAACTGAGTGACTCCTGATCACTCATCAAAGTGTAACCCCTCGGGGTTTTTTGCTTGCTTTCCCATGGCAAACAGGGGTGTTAAAGATATTTACCAGGCACGTTTCCTCTTTAAGAATGTACAGGGTATCCTCCCCAGCATTACCCATTTCACACTTTATTTCCTTCAGGTGACTACCATATGGCCCTCATGATTTATTTCACCTGTGCTTCTTGACTTGTTCCAAAATTCCTCCTTAGGGACTCTGATTTCTGTTAAGGACACACATTGATCTTCCATGAGATGGAACATGGAATAAAAATTTGAAAGCCCTTTCCCTAAGTAAAAGCTGCTATAAATATTAATTTAACTTCTCTGCTGCTTTACTTTTTAATTATCTCTTCCTGTCAGTCACAAGGCCTAAAGTCTCACCAAAGCCTAGGTGCTTCTAACGCCTTTAAAACTCCTTTAAATCATGCATTCTTTAGTCAGTCTGCTGCACCCTTGGTTTGTTGTTGACAGAGGAAGAGAACTATGTAAAAGTTGGGTGATAGGGTGTGGTTATTGCAGTAACTAAAGCAGTGCCCAGCCTGTCAGATCTCACACATCTCTGTGTGTGACTTCTGCTCACAGATGGGGTCAGCGGGCACAGAAATGCCGTGGCTCTCTCTGAAACCTGCTGCTGGGATGGAGGAGATCCCTGACCCTCTCCGTCACACACAGCCTCCTCACAAGCACACCCAGGTTTCACTCCCAGGTAAATCACTCCAGCAACCACACTGCCCCTCTGGCAAAGGGATACGAGTGAGAGTTCCTGATGCCAAACTTACTGAAATGCAAAGTGTTAAGTCAATCAATGGCCAAAAAGTAAAGGTGGAAGAACAGCCCTAACCCCTAATTCCAGTTCCACACTCTTTCCCTCAAGAGATAGATTCACTTTTTACCCATCTTATGGATCCCTGTCAGGACAGGTTTTACCTGTGTAAATTGGCTCACTGGACTGAGTTCCCTTTTACCTGCCAGCAGCTGCTTTCCATGTCCAGTGCTCTGGAGTTGTAAAGTCCAGAAGTGTAGAAAGACAAGTCTGTAAAATGAACTATAACTGGGCAAACTGTGAGTTTTCAAATGCATATCCCCATCAAACTGAAACAGAACCCACAGACACGCTGAGAACCATTTCTCTGAAAATGAGTGAGCTCTGTGCTCAGTTCCCATCCTCCAGCCCTTTCAGCTGTGAGCTGATCAAAACAAGGTCACAACAATATCCTTCTTTAATGAAAGAAATGTTCCTTTTTCATTCCTCTTTTCTAGGAAACAGGTGAGTTGGTTTTGTTCAAACGTTCAACATTTTAACAAAGATTTCTTTGAAGGTCACCCTTGAAAAATGTAGGTCTAATAGGTTTAAGTTTCAAACACTTCCTTGCAACAGGAGGTCAGAATCCAAAAAACCTTCAGACAATGTTCAGCGCATCTGTGAGAATCTTAAACTACGTGGAAACAACAAAGTACCCCAAAACCAGCTTGTCACTTCTTGTGCGGAAGAAAAATAAAAGAAACAAAGGGGAAAAAAGTGACTCAAATTCACAGTTCTGGACTAATTGGCCCTTCCCTCTCTGGTTGTGCAGGTAAGAGACACGCAGGCATTCCAGAAAGGAAGGCTTAAGTGAAAAATCACCAAACATCCCCTGAGCTCCAGAGAAGCACCCCGTCCTGCCCCTGGCTCAAGGGAAGGCTGGCACAGGAGCCAGAGCAGGAACTCCCCACTTAGTGATGCCCAGAGAGTTTCTAACCCTAAAGTGTTTAGATTCAAACCTTCCTACGCCAGACAGCTCCAACACAAGACAGAAGGGCTTTTGTGTTATTGCTAACTAAAAACTAGCATCAGCATCAAAATCCCACCTCACAGAACAGGTTTTACTGTGCTTTCCTTCTCGTAGAAAACCTAAATCAAGTGTTTAGTATTTCACTGAAAAGTGAGGGCTCAGCGGAGAGAATATTGGTAAAGTGAGAATAACACATCATGCCTGCTCTCAGATGTTCATTTCTGTGCAAGTCAAAAATCACAGAGAGTAGTTTAAACAAATCTTAACGTGCCTTTCATGCCCACAAGTGGGATTCCTCCTACAAGCACCTTAGGTATGAACATCACATCTTCCTCTTTTGTCCAGCCTCCTCCCACTTTATTCTATTCACTTAATCAAAAACCACACAGGTATTTTTATCTTTTTTCACCTCTTACCACAGTAAATCAGAATATTGTGAACCTTCTAATAACAAGGGCAAACAAGTTATGGGATCCATTGCTTCAGGTCTTAGAAAGCATTCTTAAAAATAAACAGAAGGGCAGACACGTATCCATTATTTATCTGAAAACAGATTAGTGTTAATCTAAAGAACTTCATTTTGGATGTATCTGTTAGACACAGATTTGGTGATGGATTTACAACCAAGCATACCTTTGCTTTCAGATCAGCACAGATCTCCAGCTGCTTTTGCCTGGAATCAGCCAGCACCACCTGTGCCTCCTGAGCAGCAGCAGCTTCAGCAGCAGCCGCCACTGCCCTGAGCACAAAGGCTCTCCTGGCCTGAGCCCAGCTTAACAGCAAGGCTCTGCGCTGGTTCCTCACGGAGTGGGAACGATCCCAAGCCTTCTCATGAGCAACCTGAAAGAGGAAAGCATTTCAGAAATGCTTGAAAACTATTAATTAATAAAATTAAAGTTCTGGACATTTTTGCAAACCTCGCATAGAATTCATTTAGTTATTGTAGCACTGATATTCCGACGGAATCCTCAGCACAGGCCAGGGCACTCTGCCAGGTGCCAGGGATTCTCCTGGGGGATCCCTCCTGGTGTCCTGGGCAGTGACACCCCTCCAGCACGGCCCTCTGCCAGCCCCACAGCATCCTCCTGGCCTGCTCTTTGCTCAGCTACGCTTTTGCAAGGGAATAAATGCAGTGCAACGGCCCCTCCCTGCCCTGAAGGACATAACATGTGAGTAGGTCCTTCCAGGACATCTCCAGAGATATCGAGCCCTTCCAGCAAGGTGAGGATTTTCCTAGCAAATTCTGATCTGCAGAGAAACGGGGCACCAATAACAGCAATTGTACAAAAGCAGTACAGGGGGGAATCAGCTTCACTTCTTTCCTAGCACAGGAAATTTGGAAACAGAATCTTAGTTTGCCAAGCAGCACACTGCCACCCACCATCAGTGTCACCACCTAGCAAAAACGGGGAGTGTTTAACCCAAAATTCACTTGCTTTGGCCTAACTCAGTGAGGTTCATGAGGATATTCAAGGTTCAAGACTTTGATGGAAGCAGTATCAGGTAAGGCTGCATAGAATGAGGCAGTAGAGCCTTGAATCTGTCTTCTATCCCCAAAATACACTGGGATGAAGGAGATTCTGGAGATGGCTGGCTGCTCACAGGTGTCAAGGGGACCATTCCAGATGCTAATTCCAGGCTCCTGGCAGGGGAGGGGGGGATGCTGGCTCACCTGGTGCCTGGCTCAGAGATGTTCCTCTCAGCCTGGGGCTGGCTGAGGGTGCACCTCGAGCTCCCCAGCACCCAAACCACAGGCACCCTGCCCAGCAGCTCCCAGCCCCACAGGCTCCTGCAGCCAGGACACTGCTGAGCAAGGAGAGGCTGCAGAGTCTGCTCCTCCAAACACAGAGAGCTGCTCTGGGATCAGGCACTGCCCACTGCCCACTGCCCACTGTGCACACAGGGGAGGAGGCCAGGAAGGCTCGTGGGCTGGTGTTCCAGCGTGACACACACGTTTTAGGAATAGATTCTTAGCAGTGTTTTAACTTTGCCATGGTTGTCATGCTAGTACACACATCAAGAGACATCAGTCTGATGTAGAATTAGGATTTTTAAATTTAGGATTTTTAAATTTTAAATGAACTGTCAAGGAAATAGGGAGACCCATTAATAGTGGCTATGCTTAAAACATAATTCCGTTGTCCAAAGCTTCATTCCTATTCAGCCCTATTCAGTCCAGGGCAAAATTTCTGAAATCCACAAATACTTCCTTTTTAGTGAAATTCTGGCTAATTATCAGTATCACTTCACTGTCACTCCTTTGCACTAGACACTCCTCAAACACAGGGAAGTAGATGGTCTAAAAATACAGACAGAGATAAAAAAAGCCTCCTACTTTCCTTATGACATCCTGAAGTGTTCTGGCCTTGAAATGGGTTTCTCAATTAGCTGCTATGTGCTTATTCACTGTGGAGTGCAGGAGGAATCAGCAATCAATTTGAAAGGCATTTTGTATATAAAAATAGCCTCTCCCTTAGAGCGGGAGATAACTTTCCACTCTTCCTGCTATATAAGTGCCATGGAACAATTAAAATAACTATTCCTAGACAGTGCAACAAGGCTGTACATCCTCATGAAAAATAAAAACACCAAGAGGAGCAGAGTGGCATAACATAGCTATAAAACTGTACAGCAGAAGCAACGCTAACAAATTATTTTTGCGAGTTTGGCTGTAAGACTATGTGGAACTATAAAATCTGCCCAGGACTTGGCTTGAAGAGACGATGGGTTTTAAAATTTCTGAATTTTGAACCAGGGATGCTTCTTCTTTACTGTGCAGAATAAAATTTATAATTAAGAGATTTTAAAATGAAAAAACTTTTATAAACATTCTTTAATACAACTGTTCACTACATAGTTTAAGAATTTGTATAATTGAATGAATATGTAAACCAACACTGACCAGCTCCTGCCTGGACTTGTGGGGAAGATACCTCTGCAGCATATCCAGGTACAAAGTCCTCCTCCTCTGAAGATCACTTGGGTACTGGTTGATAACAGTCTGGAAAACCCACTCATCTTCTTCCTTCCAGTCACTGTTCCTACAGGAATGCAGAACAATCTGTCCCAGTATAACTCAAGTACTGAAAAGGAGGAGTTTGGTTCTGGACAGCTCAACCTTGAGTGGGCTCACAGTCCTGGTGCTGTAAACTGGATGTTGGGTCAGAGGTGACAAAGTCAGATTTAATGAAATTAAGCAAACACACACTGCTTTGCTGATATGACACTTACTGTGTCATCATTTGAGTGAATTGTTCTGTTTCTCATCTGGATTTTTATTGGGGAATGTCACTGTGTTTCTCAAACATGCCACATTAATGGATAATCAGTGACCCCACAGGGAAAATTCAGTGTGAAAAAGGAACAAGATGATCAGGCTCTACCACGGAGCACTAAATAAACGATCAAAAAGGAATGAATGAGTGAATGAAGTGACAATCCCTGCATGCAGCTAAATGAGGATCTAGTTTACCCAACTCCTAACAGCCACAAACTCATCAGCAAGGCGTAAGAGTCACCATTTTTCAGAATAGGAGCTGCAATAATCAGCTTGCATTCATCTGTCTCAGAAAATGAGAGCAGCAAGAAGCAACATCCATCTAAAACAGGCTGGGATGCAGATTTTACCCTCAGCCTGAACTCTTGGCCCCGAAGGGATTAATGTCACTGTCAGCATTAACATCCAGCAGCAACCCTGAGTCAGACCAAAAGGTCTCTCTAGCCCAGTGACCTGCTTTCACAAGTGACTAAGAGCCCAGGGATAATTAAAAGAAGGCAATCAGGAGACTCTACCCACCCCCCAAATTCCTGCTGCCTCCAGCTGCTGCAGCTCCTGGGCTCCCCAGGCCAGCCCTGGTGTTCCACAGCACTGCACCCAGCCAGGGCTGGGAACAGCCTCGTCCTTATGCAGGCAGGAAGAACAGAAATGCTCCAAAAGAAATGCTCCAAAAGGGCATTTGTGTGAGAAGCTCACATGTAATTAATATTAAACCAGGCTCCATGAGGTAGTTTTGTCTCTGCTGAGAAAACAGTGAACATTAGTATTAAGAAATTATTTGCTGTAACCCATTTTAACAACTTTTCCGTAGAACATTGTGCAGTGAACCCGCAGTGAATTTTCCCCATTGGCAGCACCCAGGACACGGAGGGGGGACAGGGGAGACACCCCCACACCCATCAGCTTTATAAAGGGAAAGCTTCACCTGCAGACACATCTAAGAATGCAAAGACAATATTGCATTTTAACAAACATTTCTAAGCAACATCCTGTCAGGCAGGAGACCCAATCTCTCCATGCATTTCACTTTCCTCCCTCCTGGCCCTTTCCCTGCTGCCTGTTTTCCCAGGAAGCTGGCCCAAATTTGGACAGAGGCTCTCCTATCTCCACCTACCTAAAGGCATTAATTTTACTTTCTTCAGGCAGACTAGTGGGGTTGTATGTTTATAAATGGCTTCAGAAGGAATTAACCTTCACCCATCTTTCTGGAAACAAGATCTCTTCAATTCTTCATCCTCTAATTTAATGGAAAAAAATGAATCTATACCATTTTCAGCAAAGAGTCATTATTCCTGGGTCAGAAAGGTGGCAACTGAATGCTAACCAAATATGGGGAAACACTAAAATTACTATTCCCTGGTACAAACACCCTGCTTTTGGCATTCTATGTGTACTTTTTCTGGTTTGACTTTTTTCCCCTCTTTGAACACGTTAGAAGTTATGCTTGTCTTTTATGCAAAGAGCATCACAATGAGGATGGGTAGATGAGGAGAAATCACACGCTGCCTCCTGCAATGCACTCCAGCAATGTTATCATGGCCATCAGTGCTACAAACACACCAAAATGGAGAGCTCTGCACTAACAATGTGTGCATTGTGCACAGAGATTCCAGGCACAAAAACGGTTTTTGTGAGCAAATACGAATCCCTAACTCTAACCTGGGCTCTCACATCGTGCTTTTGAGTAGTTGATCTGATTATCAGTGGAGTAAAATGAAAGTGACACAGAGAAAGTGCACTTCAAAAGAGACAGAGGTGCCCCCAGGCAGCAGATCCTGGCACACGAGAGGGAGCACACACTGGCACTTCAGCCTCTGCTCTGCACCAGAGAGTTCACAACCTGCATTTGCTGACAGCTCTGGAGCAACTCACAGAACGGAGCCAACAAACCCCAGGATTAAACAGAAATCCCATTTCTGGTGAAGAGAGCCCTGGCAGCCCTGTCACAGCTGGCACTGCCCGAGGTGCCACCCCACCCCACAGCAGCAGCAGCCCCACAGGGAATGCTCCCCACCACGGGAGCAGCCACAGGCTCAGGACTGGGAATGCTGCAGGGATGATCCTGACTTGGAGGCTCAGCAGGAACTAAAATGAGTAAAGTTGTGCAGGGAAACAGCCTTCCTGAGATGGGAAAATAAGTGAAACCTTCTCTTCTTATAAACTGTATGAAATATCCAACAAACTATTTCTAGGGCCCAGGAATTTGCTACTAAGCCCAGCTCTCATGAAAAGAAATGGAGGCAGCCTCAGAACAAGGGAGAGCAAAGATCCAGCTCCTGCAAAAATTTCATTGGCAGCAATTGACAACTACCGAGCAAAGGCTGGAGACAACACAACAAGTGAAATCACATGAGCCACAGCAGAACAGCAGTGAAATGTTTCTTTATAGGTGTTTGTTGACTTTCCCAGACAAACAAGGAATAGAAACATCTGAGCTGGGTGGGTTTCACACACTAAAGCAAAAGTAGTGCCCCAGAAGGAAAATGAGGCTAAGGAATCCTTCGAAGAGGGAATGGTGCTGTGACATCCTGTACCCCTCACACTGCAGGCCTGGATCAGCAGGCACAGCTCCCAGAGAGTCCCTGAGCTTGGGCACTGAGGTGGTGTTGGAAAGATGTGCTACTTCTGCAGCACTTACTGCCTCGAGCAATAACGTCCAGCAACTGGTGCTCAGGAATTAATGTTTTAAACTTCTCCCTTTTCTCTAGAGGCAGTTTTTCTATGAAATCAGTTTGTTTTTTAATTTTAGAATCTCTGTGTCACAATATGATATTCTGAAGCACAGGTTTCCTGAAGAGTGACTTTAATGAACAAATTAATTATTCTTTTCTCTGATTTAAAACTCTTTCACTGCAACTGCTCCTACTGATCTGACCTAAGTGAGTATAAAAAAAAATTTTTTCTTTAGGTAACACCTAGAATTCTTGTCTTTCCAGCCCCACTACTTTATTCATTTGTTTATGAGAAGAATTGCCCAAAAAGCCTGATAGCCCTCACTTGGAGGGAGTACCAGAGTCAGGGTTTTCTTGGTTTTGGGTTAGATTACTACCTCTTATTTTCAGAAATTACTACTTCCTAACTTCTGAAAGAAATCAGTAATCCTCCTCTGTGAGTCCTGACATGCCTCAGTGTGGTGACATCTGAACACAGCCCTTTAGTGACAGCAGTGAGACAGCTCCAAGAGCTGAGACTCGGTTTTGTAACATTTTACCTTGGCTATTTCTGCCCATGCAGGTTGGTGAAGTAGAGCTCTTCTGCCTACAAAGATGAGTAAGGCAGAGTGAGTTACACCTTGGTCAGGGAGCATTGCACCACGAACTTGAGAGCAGGGAGCAGCAGTGACACCCCAGGGCCAGCCCGGCCTCCAGCACACGGGGCAGAGGCACCAGCAGCTGCACCAGCTTCTGCCTCCTCCAGCTCACCCTCCTGCCCAGTTCCCTCCCATTTATATTCCTCTAACGGCCAGCTAACGATGAAACTCTGCACTGCTCAAAATAAGGAGAAGTTTCTGTGGAAGATCCTTTGGGGAGCAATCAGCTGGAGCGAGAGCTACAAGTGGTTTATTGTAAGTGGGGACAAACTGACTGCCAATGCCTTGGATTGTCAGCTGTGCCAAAATTTGTCAGCTGTGCTGAGATTTTGTCAGCTGCTCACAGACAAATAGTGAAAAAAAAAAAAAAAAATCAGCATGACCCAGCCCAGCATATTCATAGCCACCAAACACATGGAGAATTTCAACATATCCTGCTGGGTGAATCCGAGATGTCACCTCACTTACACCTCTGTAAAATTCCAGAAAGGAACGTCTCATCTAAAACAAGTCTGAAAAGTGCCAACACATTGGACATGAATATTCAAGGTATTATCAGGTTTCTGCAGTGTCAAGATATTGACAAACATTTGCCAGGCTGAATGCATGACCCAGATTTTAAATGCGGTGCTTGCTTTCCTTGTACGCAGCATTGTACCAGAGCACAGCACAACCTTTGTTTTGTTTCCGAGCTGAAACGCAGCAATTGTCTGACATGGAACAGCCCTGAGGCAGCTGCTGCCTTCGAAACAGATTTACCCGGCACTAATCCCTGGCTTTGCACACTCCAAAGAATACGGGCAGCTCCGAGGGGAAGCTCCCTCTCCCGCTGTAATCCTCACACATCCCGCGCAGCAGCGGCGGGGACCGGCACCGCTGTGGCGGCAGGTCTGCGGACAGACACACGGCAGATCTGCGGACAGACACACGGCACGTCTGCGGACAGACACACGGCACACCTGCGGACAGACACACGGCACGTCTGCGGACAGACACACGGCACGTCTGCGGACAGACACACGGCACGTCTGCGGACAGACACACGGCCACAGCGGCCCCGAGGGACACCGACCCGTGCCAGCAGTGATGGCACTGCCACTGCCGCACCACGAACACCCCGGGAGCTGCGTTTCCTCGGCTCTGTCCTATCCTCCCATTCCTCTGACAGGATGCTGCAGAGGATGCAGTGCTGAGTCTGCAAGACTCCATTCATCCTTCAGTGATTTAAATAATTCAGACATCCCTGGAAATGGTGGGGGAAATATAATCGTGCTTAGAGAATCATTATAACACACATCAGTCCAAGTCCACAATTTGTGGGATAGCTCGGGACCTGGGTATTTCCCAAACACAAAAATTTGTGTTTTAGCAACAGCAAAAGAAATTAAATTAGATTATAAAATATTGTAATTCTGTATATGGCTTGAAAAAAAAACCCCAAGCTCTTCCATTTCTAAAAGCAATGACTACTGCAATGTGCATTCTAGTGGGACTGAAAATCACACAGAATAGACCAGACCAGAATATTATCTTATTCTAAATTTTCGTTTGAACGTTCTATGTAAGTTTTCCAAATTCTCTGTTCCAGACAGTCCGAACTGTTAAAAAATGGGATATGCAATGCCAGAGTAGAATTAACTGAAGGTTTCTTTACTGTACATTCAACATACGATGAGAGAGGAAGTGAAAGGGCCAAGTGATCCAGCTGAAGTGACCAAGTTATCTGTTATCATAGGATCATGTGCTACTGAGCAACTTCTCAAATCACAAAAATGAGGAAAAAATGTATTGCAGGAGGATGTTTGGTCTCTCTGGGTACAGAGCAGTGACAGTAACTGCAAAGGCTTCATTAAGACTATCTTAATCAGTAGAGCACAGGGGAAACACACCAAGGTCAAGGACCTGTCACTCCGTTTCTGACAGCATTATCTGTGCCAGTGCCAGCACGGTTAGCATGGTGAATTATAGAGTACTTCCATCACAAGGCTGCATCTCTGCAAACTGATAGAATATATCCATGAAAATTAGCCAATATAAATGTAAGAAGTGAGTTGAGTCTTTTACAAATCCACATCCTGGAAGCAAGCAATGCTACAAGAACAAAGTCTTTCTTTTTTTTAAATTGAAAGGTCTTTTTTAATACTGTTGTGGATACACTCATAGGAACAGAAATGAGCAATACATTAAAGATTTGGAGACAATTTTGATTAAAACCACTATAAAGACTTTGTACATATTTAGTGATTTAGCACTTGTGACAGGTTTTCTCATTAAGGTTGTTAAAACCTCTTCTGTAAGAGAAACTGTAACAAAATACCCGAGAGCAGCAAAAGAACTGCTTAAATTTGCCCTTTGTGGCTTAATAAATTCTATAAATATGAGATAAATCAAACCAATTTTCAATAAGTATCATGTTATAACAGCTAGGATGCTCCAGTAATAATACACAGGTTTCAAGTGACACAGGAATAACATACAGAATATTTGTACAATTTGTACAAAAGATAAGTAGGCCATAACATCCCTTTCTATGGCACCCAGCATCTTCAGCCTGCTTCAGCACACCAGACTAATTCAGTAGCAGGGACAGAGCACGTCCTGCACTGTATGTGTACATAGAAAACAGAGTTGGAAGCAACGTGCTGTGGTTTTATGAAAGAAATGCAGGGATTCCTCTTCTCCCCAGTTCCTCCTGCCCAGGCTTCAAACCATTCCACTGGCCTCCCCTCAGTCTTCTGACAGCCTGAAGCCATTCAAAGCCAGAGGAATATCAGGAGGTGGCAAAAAGAAGTCAAAGGCCATCCAATGTCTGCAACTCAGTATCTCCCAGATTCTAGAAAGCCTCAGCAGAAAGGAGCTTTATATTATTAATATATAGATTTGTTACATTTCTAGATCATTACGGCTACTGCTCTTTCAATAAACTTTTTCACTTGCAGAAAAATCTCTCCTCCTTTCAGTTATCTGAATCAGAACTATATACATCTTTTACATTTCTTAGTGATGACAGTTCCTGCAGTGATCCAAAATTTGTGAGAAGATTGGACCTTTTAATCTGCTTTATAGATAAAAGCATTGGAGGTGTGTCTCAAAGGCTGCACTTTTCTGTCATAATCTTGCTAGTGTAATTACCATAGAGAAGGAGTAATTTCCATTCCTGCAAGGGCATATGAGAAGGACATTTGATGCACACGAGGTCGTTGGTTCCTTAATCCACCAAACACGTAGCAACATGTATGATTTCAGCTGAGAGCTCTTGCAAGGACAGGCTTCACTCCCAGCTGTGGCACTCCCTGGGTGCCCAGCCCCACGGCCGGGCAGTGCCACCCCTGCTCTGCTCAGAGCTGAACAGAGCAGCAAAGCCAGCAGCACCCACAGCTCACGTTCCAGGGACGCGTTTCAGGCCCTACAGCAGACGTGCAGAGGTGTGACATTACCTGGATAAAGCTTCCAACTGCTGATCAACCTCCTGAAGCTTGGCCCAGTACCCCCTGGCAAGCTCCTGGTACTCCTCGATCACCAAGGCCTTCAGGTCAGGGTAAGGGCACTCCAGAGACAGCAGCTCGGCAGGAACTTCAAGGAAAAGTCCATTTTTCTCTTCAGAAGAGTGCACTAATGCCTGCAATGAAGAAATCCTGCTCAGGACACTACTCTGCATCATATTTACCCCCTCAAGAAATTTCTACTTGAACTTACAAGGAAAAGCTTACATTTTCTTTATACTCTTCAAGTTCTCTTTCCAAAGCCAGACTTTCAAGGATAAGACCTTCCAAAATTGCCTTCTGTTGCTTCTTCACAAATTTGATCTATTTCATGAAACATGTTACTGTTACTTCTGCATCTTGTTACAATATGAAAACTCTTATTTAGAAACAGAGTCGGATTTCCAGCCCTACACTGCTACACTTTTACAGATTTTGGTGAACAGATTTACACCATGACAAGAACGAGGGTTTACGGCACACTCTGCATGTGAGTTACAGTCTAAAAGTTCAACATAAAAATAAATGAAAATGCTGAAAACAGTGATAATAAATTGTAAAAATTAAGTTAAAATACCAACCTGCTGTAACACCTCAACTGAATTGATCTCGGGTTTCTGACAAGGTTCTTTTGAGAGGAAACGCTGCATTTTAGCCAGCTTGAGTTTCAAATCCTCCTTTAGCTGCCAGACAGGAACTAAAGCATTTGTTTGATAAGTGTCCCGCTCCTTGGACAATTTCTGCTCTGTATGAAACATAAAGCTGTCTCAAACACACAAAACATGTTACATAGCACTCTGCTCTGTAAATCTAAACCTGTCCAGGCAGGGATTTAAAAACTCAAATAAACAATCAAGTAATGTTGACTATAAAAAACCATAAGATATTAATAACAACATCTTACCCAAGTCCCTCAAATCAAAAAAAAAGTTGTTCTTATGGCTTTCTTCATCAAGGAAAGTCTTCATTTCTCCTTCTGCTTTTTGTCTGAAGGAAATGAACATGTGTTTTGGAGAAGCTTTAATTTCTTATTCATTACATTTGCAAGAACGATGAGCCTCAAATACTCCAGTAGCTAAATTACACAGAGGTTTCTTTGCCTGGGAAGGTGTGAGGTGAAGGACTGGGACACAAAGATGACAAAGAAGCCACCAATGCTGTTGTTGAGTACACAGGGTGATCGACAAGAGCACTGTTAACGTCCCCTGGTCTAAGTGTGAATTTAACACACACGTCTAGAGACAGACTCTAAGGGAATTCAAAAGCATCTGAAAACTTCTGACACCTGACAGAGACGGTGTTCAGATGTCCCAGACCAGCTGATCTGAGCCCAGCCCCGAGAGCAACCCCCGGAGCTCTCCCTGTCCCTGACCCCTCTCCACGTACATCACAAACCTCTATTCCCCACACGAAAACACCTTCAGATCAGGCATTTTAATCCTCTTTTCTTCATGTCCCTTGAATCAAACATGCCAGCCCAGGAGCTCTGGCTGCTGAAGTCTCTTCAGCAATCACTCTTTCAGATTCATCAGCCCTTACCTGCTCTCACTCAGTCTTTTGTGCTCTTGCCACCACACCTGACGATGCTGTTTCAGCAGCATTTGCTCCTTGCTAATTTTTGAAACTTGTTCTGTTTTTTTAATCTGCAGAGAAAGTTAAAGCTTGTGTTTTGAACATATTTAACAGCTTTATCAAATGCCTTCCCATGGCAATTTTTAAATGCGGAATGATGAACCTAATAGCTTTTTTTTAAAACTATGTTTTTCTAAAGAACAATGGGCTCAAATGTAACCAATTCCCATGAAATAAGTTTGTTGCATTTCAAATCACAATTAATGAGAGGACAAAGTGAGAACAAATGCAGTCCATTTTCTTCTTTTCTTTCTCATCCCTATTTCCCTAGAGGTAAAGGTGGGGAAAGATGAGCAGGAGAACAAAAAATATACTTTCTTACAGGTGGGAAGATGAAAGAGTGAAAGTATGTCAAGAAAAAGAATTTCAAACATGTATTACTAAAAAGGAGTGTTTTTACAAAATCTATCCAATTAAAGAGGCTCTCAAACTGTCTGAGGGCTTCACAAAAACATTGCTTTACACTTTGGATAAAATGGGAATATCTGCTTTTGAAACAGGTGTGGTTCCTGCCTGAACCAGGGGAAAGCCTGCCAGGGGAAGCTGCTGAAGTGGCAGCCACGTGCCCCTGGCCAGCCAGCAGTGAAGGGAAAGGATCAGAAGCCTGTGGCTGCCAGACTGCCTGGGACACGGGGTTTGTTCTCACCCCCCTGCCACCATGACTGTCTCTGCCCTCTTGGTGCAAACTGAGGACAAAGCTCCTTTCTATTCTCTCTCTGTGCTGCCTTGCCAGCCCTTTCCTCCTGAACACCTCTCCGCATCCCAGGGGCTCCCACAGCTCAGGCACAGACCCTTTCTTCCCCTCCCCGGATCCCCCCGTGCAGATACATTGTTCTGTGGCAAAATGGCAGCAAGACATGAAAAATACAGGGGAAGTCTTGTCCTAGTTCATAAGAGGGAGAAATGAATAAAGATCTCACTCCACATCTAGCTCAGCAAAGGAATGACATTCTGAGTCAAAAATGCTGGGATTCCACTGGGCTCGGGGAGAAGCAACCTGCAACTTCCCTGCCCAGGGCAAAGCTGCACAAACCCACCACAACCCCTTCGTGTTCGTGTGAGCACTGAGCCAACACACAGAGACACCCACAGAGACACAGAGACACCCACAGAGACNGAGTGTTCTCACTCCTGCCCCAGCTGGGCTGGGGACACGAGCAGGAAAAAGCTGCAGCACTGCTCTTGCAGCACTCACACACCCACAAGGAAGGGCCTGAAAACTCCCCAGTCACAGTCCCTCAGTCACCCACCAAAGCTAAAATCCTGCTTTAGGTGTGAGGAACACACACCTCAGTGAGTCTGAGCTCAGCAGCTCAGGCTGAGCGTGCCGGGCTCCCAGGCAGGCACACAGGGAGGAACCCCACCCGGAGTGTGGCTGGTCCTTGGTGCTGGGCACCAAACGTGCCCCAGGGCTGTTCCTGGGGTAAGGATCTGCAGCAGGGGCTGTGCAGAGACTGCGTGCCTGTGGTGTGGCACAAGGTGTTCACAGGAAGCCACCCACGGGACTGTACTGGAGCTTGAACACTCGTGTTTCAGGCTTTCAATCACCATGTTACAATACTTCCCACAGATAAGGTCTCACTTTTATTGCTTACGTATTTTCACATTTAAAAGTTACTTATAGTTTCCTTTTGATTACCCTTAGGTGCTTGAAATCAGGCTTAAGCAAACAGAATACTGTATTTAAAGCAATTTGAAAATAGTTACATCTTTGAACCTATTGTAAAACTATGTGAAACCAAAGTCGAAGTACATTTGTATGTAAAGTTTAATATGCTCTTGGAATTATTTTATAGCAACAGCAAAGCCATTTATGTATAACTGCTGCAATATTGCCTATTTTTCCTGTTATCTTTTTATTTCTTAAGCAGTCAACAACTGATTCACCATTTGTTTCTTTGGTTCTACCTCAAAGGAAGAGTAACCCAGCTCTCCAGAGTCTGAATGGCTTGAATCAGCAACAAAAAGTAGTAGGTGGAACACATGCTAGTCTCTCTGGAGCTTTCACCATATATATTTTACTACCTACTCAGCTGGAAAACACTTGAGAAGGTGAAAAAACAAAAGAAAGATGAAAAATTAAAGCTTGAATGAATTCTGTAGAATTTGGTATTGCCAATCCATGAAGCAATATCTGCCAGAATTTTTGATACATGATCCCTACATGCACTAAAGGAAGCAGTACTATAAAGTATGGATTTTTTTCTCTCGTTCACTGCACCCTTCTCTAGTATTAAATAGGGCTCCTGTTGTCTTTACCCCTTGAGGAGTTCTGCACCAATTTATACCTTTCTGTCTGCTCTGCATTTACATTTTATGGCTATTAAACATTTTTAATCTTCTTTGTAAGATCTACCTCTGCTTGACTTTTGGAAATCCTCACTTCATATCTTTTTGTTTAGCCTTTTTTCTGGATCAGCCTCCCCCTCCCATTTAATCCCACAAATTCTTCATTGCCTCCAGGATTATGTAATAAGTTTGGGTGAATTTCCTCAAAGCAGTAAAATACAAATTTTTCCTGTCTTTTGAGGAAGTAGAATCCACACATATTTTGCATCCCTGATCCGAAGAAAGCTCACACATTGACATTAACACATCCAAATCACAGTATAGCCGTGATAAACTTTCATATTTGACCCTCTCTGGCTGAACATTGTTACGGCAATTTGTGATCCCTATTTGTTCTCCGATTCCTCGGGGCAGGGACAAGAAATATGATCACTGAATTTCAAAAGCATTCCCATTACAAATAAAACAAAAATCATACCTTTAACTGAGTTTTGGCAGAGGCCATTTTTGCCTCTGCAGCAAGTCCATACAGATGTTCATAGTCAGCAGGTTTGTACTTCTGGTTGCAAAGGGCATTTCTTGCAGGAATCACCAAATTGTCTAGTTAACATATAAAACACATAAGGTCATTTCAAATTCTTGATAAATAATTTAAGTGCAAGTCATAAAATGGAAGCATTATAGATAGAAATCAGAACTGATGTTTTAAATGCTAGAAGTTTTCATAATGTTATTGTTAGTTGGTGAATGAGAATTTGAAACAAATATAAACTAGTAGAAATTATATGAGAAACATCAACCAGTTGTCCATTCACAAGAAGTTAATTTGAAAAGTATCGTTTACTTGTGAATTTAGTTATTAATTCATTTTAAACTGCATTTACTGGCATTGGAATAACTTTAATACAGAAATAGCTAAGTTTCAATAAATGCACTCTTCTTGCACTGATTGGAAAACTGCCTCACTGTTTATTATAACCTATGGATTGAGCAACAGGAGTAGTTTCTTTCTAAAAGGTATAAAAACTACCAACCCCTGCACACTGAATGAGCTGCAGCTCCATTTCCCACTGAAGTCCAGCTATGCAGACCAGCAGTCACAGCAGAACAAACCCAAGAGACACACTGGAAATCCTGTGTGAATGGGATGTGTCCCCAGAACCCGAGGGCAGCCCACGGAGGTAACCCCAGGCCCAGAGGAGCCCAGTGCTCACGGACTCCGTGCCCTGGCTCCCGGCCTGAGCCAGGCACCCCCGGGCAGAGCAGGCTCCTGGCCCCAGCCCGGCTGCTCAGGGCAGAGAGGACAGCCAGGGCACAGCACAGAGCAGGCTCCCTCCTTCCCCCCTTCCTCCCCCTCGGTCCTGCCCTCCTCACCCTCACCTGCTCCCCTCACTCCACCAGGTCAGCATCATGCTACCTGGGCTGTGTGTGTCCGTGGAGACACAATAAAGAGGCTCTGACACCTGCCAGGTTCAGCAGAAAGGAGCAAATGACGTCGGTTTATTGACACTACATTATTCTTATACACATTCCAATACTACAAGGGATTGGAGAGCATGTCACTTCCTTCTCCATCTTCACTGGAGAAGAAAGGTGCCCATCCAAGTGGTCATATCACAAAAAGAATGAAAAACAGAAAATACCATTAAGTAAACATCGGCTCTATTTACATAAAACTGTGTGAGAAAATATCTGACTCCAAGGTTAAAAACAGAAGGCTTATAGTAAACAAGGCGACAGCTGTGCATTTAGTCTTGTATCAGAACTCTTTATTCCCTATACACCTTACACAGAAACTGCTCAGTAGCTTGAGCTACTAATTTCTTCCATTTTATCCCTCCTGTGAGCTTAGTACAAATAATTTCCCTTTCTCCAGTTTTTAGATCTTTAGGCAGCTTTTTGTTAAGCCCCCCTTGTGGGCTGTTATTCCCATCCATCCAAATTTAAAGTTCTCATCCCTAAGTCAGCAAGATTCTCTGTGAAGTTTTTTTTTCCTTCTTCCTGAGATTGCTTACAGCACTGTCCAGCAGAGAAGATGGAACATCATTCCATGTTCAGAGAGGTAGAAGTTTCAGGTTGAATTCCTCTGAAGAGCCCCTCACTCCATTTTTCCTCTTAAGCCCATTCCTGCTGCACTACAGCTCCCAGGGCCTTCCTGATCCCCCAGGAGTCACGTCAGGCACTGACATCCCTGTCACACAAGCAACAGGAGGGCCTGCCTGTCTGAGGTCAACTCCAAAATCAGCATTGTGCACGTAGGATGCAAACTTTGTATTTAAAAGGCAATGTATTTGCTGTGCCTTGTATTTTACAAGGGAAATAAATTTTATATATATGTACACAAAAATATATGTACATATGAATAAAAATATAAAATACCAAACATTCAATTTTTTTCACTGTAACATATATTTTCTAAAACCTGAGGTACAGTTACAATTGTAGATGAAGGACCTGAACTTTTGCCCTAGCACTGTGAAGCCCCCATGCACAGATACTCAGGCACTTTGCATAAGCTAGGAGGCTTACAGGGATGAGGAATGGGCATTTCCTTACAACCTCTGCTTTAGTTTTCTTTAGCAGTGAAATTGGCCATTATGTTTCCGCACTCCCTATTAAGCCCCGTGGCTGGAAGTGCTGTGTCTGACGTGGTTTTGCAGAGGGGTAAAAGGTAAAATAAATCCTGCAGAGGCACCCCATGATCCTCCCTCCAGCCTCCCCCCAGGATTTTCACTTTACGTGCCTACACAAGGCCTGACAAGGCAGCTCCAGACAATGCCTGGCCGGGAAGGGTTTTCCCAAGTCCCCCAGCACAGGCAGAGACTGGGCACTGAATGGATGGGAGCAGCCCTGTGGAGAGCAGCTTGGGAATCCTGTGAGCAGAGAACTGGGCATGAGCTGGCAAGGTGCCCCTGCAGCCCAGAAAGGCAGCCTGGGCCTGGCCTGGGGGAGAGGCAGTGCGGGCAGGGGCCAGGGCAGGTGCCAAGGGAGGTGCCAAGGGAGGTGCCAAGGGAGGGGGTTCTGCCCCTGTGCTCTGCACCTGGACCTGTGGAGAACCACACCCAGCTCCCCGGCACAGGAGGGCAGAAACCTGGCCCAGAGGAGACCAGGGAGATGGGCAGAGGGCTGGCACATCTCTCCTGTGAAGAGGCTGGGAGAGGTGGGAGTGCTGGCCAGAGGAGTCCCCAGGAGACTTTGCTGCAGCCGCTCAGAATTTAGAGGGGGCTGACACGAGAACCAGAAAGGCTTCACCAGGATCTGTACGGGACAGCAGGAGGGGCAACAGGTTTAACCTGAAAGGAAGGTGGATACAGACAGGAACTAAAGAAGGAATTGTGCCCTGGGAGGGTGGGCAGGCCCTGGCCCAGGGTGCCCAGAGCAGCTGTGGCTGCCCCTGGATCCCTGGCAGTGCCCAAGGCCAGGCTGGACACTGGGGCTGGGAGCAGCCTGGGACAGTGGGAGGTGTCCCTGCCATGGCAGGGGTGGCACTGGGTGGGATTTAAGGTCCCTTCCAACTCAAACCATAACCAGAGTGCTATGGCAGCTCCCACACGAGGCTTTTTAATTGCAGAGTGTCTCATAAGCAGTCAATAAAATAATTAAACTTAAACATGACAGCATACATACCTCCACCACTAATTCTATGACCTGAAAACAAAGCTCCATGGTCCAGTTCACCCATTTTTATTTTTCATGTATTTTTTATACCTGTTGAGAAACAAACAGATGTTTTGAGAATACCAACATTGTGGATGCAATCTAAAAACACTTTTAAAAATATCTACTGTTTTCTGAGGAGAGGTACATCTCACTAAAAATGTAATTAGACAGGAATTCCTCAAGTTCAACTTTGAATTTTGGAGAGATTTCATGTGCCTTATATCATTTAGCAGCCAAGAAAACAAAATACTATTTCCTTGATGAATCTGTAATGCTGTGACATAGCTCATCTATTCTTTGCCTTGTTCTTTTCAAAATATAAGCCCCTCAATCCAAATGTAAGATCAGGTTTTGAGGTGTTCTTTGCTTGATAGAAATTAAGCCTGAAAATATCACTCTTTTCTTATATTTTGAGGCTGTCTAGGTCCCTTTAAACACCTCTGTAGTAACACCTGTGAAACCAGGTGAGTTGTTCTGGCAGCAGTGGCTCAGCTCTTGGTGAGCAGTGTGTGTCAAGTACCCACACCATCATGGGACAAACAGGACGTTTCAGATGTAACAAGTTACACAACACAGTAAAAAAAACCTTTTATGCCTCAAACCCCTTACTTTCACCATAATTAAGCATGCGTTGGCATCATCCCAGGTCTTGCATAGAAATTAAAGCAATAGATCCACCTGAGGTGTTTCAGCTGAAGGGCATCAACAGCTGAACCACACCAGGATGGAAAGGTCGTGTCCAGCGAGGCTGCCCATGAACCCTCTCCCTCAAACCCAGCCACACTGTGCCAAAGGTTCATACGCACAGAATTCCATCTCTGTGTCATACCTCTGAGATGGGCCTGGCCCCACAGCAAGCAGCAACACTGCAAACAGTAGAGCAGCAAAATTTGTTCATTTGTGGAGTTATTTCCTCACTGTTCTAGTGAGAGGAACTAGTTCATCCCTACAAATTCCAAGGATGGCACAATGCAACAGGAAGGTGGGACAGAAGAGCAGTAAAATAAATATAAAGGTGACTGCTCTGACAGAGAGCTGTTAATGTCAGTCAAATAAAAAGGTGAGACTGCAGCCCAAGACATTTCACAGTGTACTTTCCTGTGAGCTCTGCTTGATGTCCTGCATTGCAGAATCATCGAAGGCAACTGCAGTGTAAAAACTCATGGACAACACGGATGGATTAGATGGACAAGAGTTCAGTGAATGAGATTCCAGCATTACTGCAAACGGGAGGCAAGCACAGCTGAAATCACAGCCACATCCACACACAGCCACTGCTCCTGTGGCTCAGCCAGGGAGGTTCATCCTGTCCACAGGAACCACGCAAGTGACAAGGCAAAGACAATCCATGGCCACCAGGCTTTGTACAGAGAATCCCCCAGGACCATATCTAGTACAAAATAGGGGAATGCTCATTGCTAAAATGTGACATTTCTCAGTATTTCTTTGTGCATATTCTCCAGTGTTATTGAGCAATGCTATGAGAAGGTTCCTTGCAGGCCAAATAACACCTGGCTTCACCCAACAGTGGCCATCTGTTCATAATAAAGGGATCTCTGCAAATCTGTCCTGAAAGTAACTGACAAAATCAATTGGTCAGAAGCTACATCAAACATCATCATCTGATCACAAATATTGAAATTAAACATATATGAAAGTAAGAACACAGGCAAGGAAGTTCACTTCCCTTTTGAAACATCAACATGTGTTTTACAATCTAACAGTTATCTGCAAATAAATTCACAGTTCTGCCCCAAAATCTACATCTTCCTGGAAAGTTAAGGGGAAAAGAAAGGAAGGAAAATACTAGTACACTCATACTGCTGATTCTGGTTTTCTTCTGCTTGCAGCAATTATTTGGTTTCAATTTGTAACCATGCAACACTGCCAAATTCACCCAGATAAAGGAGGCAGTTCTCCACATCAGAAGCAACTTTGGCCTATTTGTCCTGCTAATGCTTTATCTATACATTAATTTACCTACACGTAATTTCCTAACTGCATATATACTTCGGTTGGAATAGATTTTGAAAAAAAAAACCCAAATTAATTATATATGTAAAGCTTTAAGGCAGGGATTTACATAACAGTAAAGTATGGGATTCACCTTACTTATTTCTTCAAGATGCACAAAGACAGTTTAAATGTTGCTTCTTTTCCCCCTAAAGACAAAAATATAATTTTCTGCTTCTTCTTAGAAAGCTCAGGTACACACAGGCTTGCCTTTCTGCTTCTTGGAGAGGTCACTGGAAATAAAACTGAAACAAGAAATGCTCAATCACCAACACACAAATCTTTAAGCTATAGGCTGAGCAACTTCAAAAGGCATGTAAAGGAAATACTTTTTATTCAGGTTGTTTACAAGCCTGTAAATTAGGTTTAGTTTAGTATCCCTGGTGTTATAATTCCCTTAGATTACCAGTCTCCAAAATCCTCTTCCTGGGAAGAGGGGAAAGTAGGCGCATTGTGAAATTCTGTAGTTATAAAAGAGAACAGAGTGAGAATCAGAAAAAAAAAAAATAAAGTGAAACCCTGCAAGGTGGCATAATTTCCCATGGAATTCTATAATATTCAGCACTTTCTGGAAAGTCCAGTGCAATTATGTGACAACATTCCACTGATTTTATAGCCATTAATGTTGAACGGGAAAATTTGAAGCCCTAATAATAAAAGCTCAAATCCTTTGCTGAATTTTACCCTTCCCTTGAAGAGTAAATACCTGAATTTAGAGAAAAGAGAAAGCATCAAAAGCATCATATTGAAATTCCTTATTTTAAAGCTTTTTTGATTGTTCAATCTTCTGTAGATCTCCTTCTTGGAAAGACCCTAAGTCCTCACAATCCATAGCCTCAGTCAGGAAGATGTGAACGTTCAGCTCTGGCTCGGTACTCCTGTCACCCTGCAGATCTTGTTAGCCCCACAGGAGTGAAGAAAAGCTGCACCCAGCCCCTTCTGACCCCCTCGGGTCCGGCCTGGGGTTACACGGGGACAGGGCAAGGGCAGCACCCTCCCGAGGATCCTGAGCAGCTCCGGCCCCTCCCCAGCACAGCCACTCCAGCCCTACACATCAGCAGCACCTTTTTAAAACAACAGCGAGCTCTCCTGAGGGTTTGGTGTACTATGGCTAATATTTACCCTGCACTGTTGATTTTCGTTAGCAGAGGTATCGGCGGGAGACCGTTCTGAGACTCTGCAAACAGAAATAAATATATCTGCAGTGCACTTGCAGCAGATTGTCTGCACACGCTTCATGGAATCACCTGGGCTGCTCAGATTTGTACCAGCCCAGGGGCAGCAGCTTCAACCGAGCTGCCAAAATTCCTCAAATTAAAAGTAAGAAAATAGGTCTACAAAGGAAAACACATGGGATAGTCCTCATTACAGAGTGGGCCATCAAAGCTCCCTGCCAAGTCAAAAAGAGAGATTTGCACCAGTGAAACTGGCTTGGCTTTGCCACTTGCAGTTTGGGGCACCCAATTTCCCCATGCTTGAGCTGGAGAG
This sequence comes from Platysteira castanea, assembly GCA_013397175.1. Taxonomy (NCBI): domain Eukaryota; kingdom Metazoa; phylum Chordata; class Aves; order Passeriformes; genus Platysteira; species Platysteira castanea. The sequence continues at coordinate 109,866 of VYXC01012073.1, read as the reverse complement.
GGAATTCAGTGGTACACTTGAGAACAGTGGTACAAGACAAAAAAATTGCCTCAGAAGACTCTCTGACTGCTCTGTTCACAGGGATAGACTTTAGAAAGGGCATCCAGGTCTCTGCTGTCAGTGTCCCCACCCTCTCCTGAGCCCCGTGCCACAGCAGTGGCACTCCCCAGCCCAGGCAGAGCTCGGAGCTCCCGCAGCACTTGGAGCAAACCCCTCTGAGCCCGGGCTGCCCGGCCAGGCAGGAGAGCAGAGATCCAGCGATTTCACAGAGCATGACATCTACTTCTGTTTTTCTTTCTTGAGGGCAAAACCCGGGGAAAATTTGGTGTAGTGGATTTTTTTTCCTACTTCCTCTTGCATTTCCACTCTAGTTCATGGAAAGTGATGAAAATATTTCAGCAGGTATCTTAGTTTTTAAGGAGAGTCATTAGGTTTTGCACCTAGCAGTGCTTCTAATCACCTTCATCCTTTGCTCTTGAAGAGACCATTGGATTTCTGTATTTTATAACCTTAAAAGAGTAATTTTAAATATGTCAACGCTCTCATTAAATTCGCTGTTAGTATTTCTCCTGGTGGTAGAGTCAGTATTATAAGGGGAAAGGAAACCAGTTTATGGTGAAGCTTAGTATATTTACATCATAAAGACACTTTACAAAGATAGAATTATTTGTAGGTTTAAACCAAGAAATTTAATTGGCAGGTGGTTAATTCTGGGGGTACTTGCTCAACCCCTACCCTGCAAGCCCCCTGTCAGTTTCAATGAGGTCTCGCACTGAATGAATACTACAGCTCACAACCCAGACCTAACACTTGCCATGAAAATTATTAATTTTTAAAGGTTTGCAGCTGCTTGAACAGAGCTAATGGGTTATCACTAATGATTTTTTTCCATACACAATCCACGTGTTCTGGAATCTAAAATACTTAAAGAGTAGAAATTTCAGTAAGAGTTGAGCATTAAACATCTTTGCCTTCACAGAATACAACAGAACAACCTAAATTTGCATACCTCCTTTCTAAAGGAAGATTATTCAGTAGGTATTCCTTAGAACAAGAGTAACTTCCCCTGCCCTAGTACTCATAGCTGCCTTGGGAATACGTTTGTTCCTGCGTGGCTTTTAGTTTACAACCATCCATAAAATGCAGCTTGAACTAAACACACAATCACACACTTGGTCAATCCGTTTATTATTTGTGACCAGAAAGATTAGGAAAATATTCCAGAAGACTGAAATCTTAGCATTTAAAACACTCTTTGGAACATAGCCACAAGGAAATCTGGATACCATTCACAAGACAGGAAAGGACCATCCCTTCCTTAAACCACTGTACCTCAGGGGTTAGAGGTGAAGAGGAATGAAGGAGGAAAATTTGGGTTTCCAAACCCAAACCATGCCCTTTCTGAAGGGTGTCCTAGGCACTGGAACCACAAGGATTTCCACCTAGTGGTTTTTGTCTTACCCATACCAGTTAAGAGATCACCTACTCCAAAGGTTTTTGAATAGTGCATACACCTCACATCCAAACACCCTAAACCAAAATGAGATCATGTCACGAGTGTTAAATCCAAACCAATTTATCCAATAACAAACACAGACGTAGGTCCCCAGCAGCCAGGCCAGGCCAGGCCTCAGCTGCTGCCCCTGCATGGGGCACTCNGTTTGTGCCCTACAACCTCCGTCCTCCCACCCCGACAGCCGCCTGCCCGGGCACGGCTGGCACACCTGGAGCTGCCCGTGTTTGTGCCCTACAACCTCCCACCCTCCTGCCCCGACAGCCGCCTGCCCAGGCACGGCTGGCACACCTGGAGCTGGCCGTGTTTGTGCCCTACAACCTCCGTCCTCCCGCCCCGACAGCCGCCTGCCCGGGCACGGCTGGCACACCTGGAGCTGCCCGTGTTTGTGCCCTACACCCTCCCACCCTCCTGCCCCGACAGCCGCCTGCCCGAGCACGGCTGGCACACCTGGAGCTGCCCAGGCCACTGCTGCATGCCAGCTCCAGCCCAGGCCACGGGCTGAGCCCCTGCTCCCTTCACTCTGCTGTCAGCGAGGTGCTCCGAGGCCTGGGGGGAAGCACGTGCGTGTCCCCAAATATCCAAATCCAAGGCAATGACACTTAAAGCCAGACTCTTTTCCCAGGAACGAGGGACAGGCTGGAGCAGTGTTCGGGTACCTGAGAGCACCGAGTGCACTGGAGCCCCTCCTGTCCCCATGGGCTCAGGAGCTGGGGCACACAGAGGAATCAGATCAGCTTCTCACAGCTGGGGAAGTGCTTCCCTCCCACCCCCGTGTGAGAGCTGGGGTGGCATTTCCAGCAGACACCACCACCATCGAGCCCAAGCCTGGAGACTCAGCAGCAAGGGAAGGTCAAAAGAGCATTTTAGCTGGAGAATTAACAACTAGACAACTCAGCAGAGCTGGAGGGAGCTCTAAAAGAAGGAGGAAAAGAGCTGCATTAGGGAACTCTGCCAATCAGCATTACACGCTGCACAACTGCACAGGAGGATGCAAACTGTTTCTTGAAGTATCAGCAATACCTCTCCAAGTCTGACAGAAGGAGCAGCACCTTGCACAGACAAACCCAGACTTTCCCCAGTGTGATTTCCAGGGTGGCTTCTGCTTATCCTCCTGCCTGCCCCCTCAGCTCACAGTACCTGTTGATTGATCATGGCCAAAAACAACAGCAAGGGATTAAAAAATAAGTTAAAGGAAAACCAGATCAGGGTCAGGAACTTCAGCTGGATAAAGAGAAAGGGGGTACCACCTGACAGTTTCATCACTGCACCATACCTTTAGTAGGGTCAAGATTTTATTAGGTTAAATAAAACAAATCAGAGTGAAGAGACATTTCAAAATTATGAGTAATGTAAAAGCCAGATGAAACATCTGTCTGTAGAAAAATAACTACACAAGGAGTTGACAATCTGGTTTCTCACAAGCTTAAAAGAAATTCCAGTCCTCTGCTATAAACAGCCAGTCTTCCTCCTGCCTGCTTTTTTTTGTTTCTGACCACCCGAGCACTGCTTCTACTGATAAACTTGGGAAGGGATTACTACAGTGACTCTCATCTACACCACATAATGAAGGCAAAAATAACATTGATGGAAAATTGGGAGTACTCAAAAGCTCTAAGAAGATTGGATCCATCACAGTCCCTTCTCCCTATTAAAACCTTTTATTACTGTTCCCTGCGCAGCTGCCGCATCAGCGTCATTCTCCTGTGTTACACATTTTGGGAAGCATCATCCTAATCTGGGTCCATCTGGCCAGCTTTAAATGACAAGCTTCTAACACAAGAAACGCTGTCCTTTTTGAAAAATAACTATGGATACTAGGAAGATTAGCAGCAGCAGAGCTACCCCTCTGGGTTATTTATTTATTTATTTATTTGTCCATTTGGCAAATTGTTAGTATCTTTTCTTTCTACCAACAAGTTCCTGATTTCATGTCGGTATTTGAACAAAACTTCACACGTACTGACCTTAGCTTCACCTCCTTTCAAAAGAAACCAAGAGAATACATCCCGGGAACAGAACAGATGTAAGAAAGCCATTAGTGGCCATTTTTTAGGGCTACTGTATTTGACTAACCATGTCCTTATTCTGTTCTAGCCAACCCATTTCTCTCTTCCACAGTGATGTCATACAGCCTTTCACAGACATTATTTTCTGTTATCACAAACTCAACATTATGACCTCACTAAAACTCTGAAAATGAATGCTAAGATGGTTTTGGAAAAGGACAAGATCTATATAAACCTGTATTTTATCTTCAGTAACTAGCAAACGTACTAATCAAAATGATAGAAGCACTGCCAGTTAAATTTATTTCTGCTTTAATGCAGATATATCTAGAAACCTCTCCAACACTCCAGAAGTCCATCCAGGCCTGAATTCCAGCACCCTGCCTCAAAGCTTTGCTCAAACTTCATTGCAGGCTCTAGGCTGGGAGTCTTGATGCATCTTAGAAAAAGTACAGAAGACCAACCAGCCACCAAGCAGAGGTCCCTGCACATGGCAGTCTGTCCCCCAGGAATGCCAAGGCAGCTCTGCCAACAGCCAGCCACAGCGGAATCTTCTAGCAGCAGTAAAAGGCACAAGGTTTACCAATTCTCTTTTTCAGCTCCTTCAACAATTTAGTGTTTCACTATTCACTGAACTTTTTCAGGCAACAAAAATGTGATCTCTTAAAAGATTTCATCTCCAACCAAACTCTTCAGTGCACTCTTAATGTAAGCCCTTGCTGGTGTCTGAGGTATATGACCTATGTTTATTCTTACATATGGGAATAGCCAATATTGAGGCGAGGTCCTCCTTCCTTTCATTTAAATAGAAATTAAACTCCCCAGCGTCAGCCAGCACTCCTGGGGGAAGCACAGCCTGGTGCCTGCCACAGACTGCTCCTGGGGATGAGTCAGGGCCAGCCCAGCCCCTGGTTCCACAAGTGTGAGTGCTCCCAGAGAGTTGAACCAGTGATTTTAAAAGAGCCTAACTCCACTGCCTCGCTTCAACAGGCTGTTTGCATACATAAACCCCTGCAGATTTGGGTCACCAGTGCCATTTTCTCCTCCTAGCCAAAGTGCTGCTCATCAAGCAAGGGGCAGAAGGATTTCTGGCAGGGAGGCACAGTGTCTAACAATCCAGACATACCTTTTGGAACATAATTTCTTGTGCATGTTTTAAATCACTCACATTATTAAATGTAAAAATCAATAATATGAATCAAGCCTTCACAAAACACAGTTTAACAGTATCACCAGTGACAGTACAGCAGGTACCCTTCAGGTTAGTGCCAGCTGTGGACACGGAACCCTGCAGCAGCAGGTGCTGCAGCCCTGGCAGTGGCTCCTGCAATGTACTGCTGGGTGTACAGCACCAAAAAACCAGAGCTGAACCATGGACTTACTGAAAACTTGGAACACAGCATCAACAGGAACTCAGATTATACATAAGGACAGATGTTCCTAAAAATACCAACCCAGAAAAAATGCCCGAACTCAGGAGTCCCTTATTCTCAGAGCTCTCTTTTGAGTATCTGGCTATTTCTTGACTATTTTGTGGAAGGCTCTCTTTAAGATTTTAAAGTTTAATGGAAATGTTAATTGCTTAGCTACTGCATGTTTTCATTTAAAGAAAAGGAATATTAGCATGCAGTTGTTGAGCCCTCTGATCCTAATTACTGTTAGGGAAAAGAGGCAAAGACACTCCCATTGTAAGGCGTGGAGTACAAACAACAAATAATGAGCTTGATCCCTTAATCAGATCCTTTCTCTTCTAGTTGAACTAACTAGCTGAAAATGGCACCCATCCAGAACATGGTAATCTCGAAGCAGTCAATCCTTTCCCCAGGAAGAAAATACACAGTATAATACTTCTATCATTCGGTGTCAAAACAGTTGCTAGAAAAATCCCGTTGTTTGATTGTAATTTAAATTTACATTCCCCTAAAGAAAGAATTATAGATCTGTTTGAAATAAAGTCGAGTCTCAGAAATGGTATGTTCCCAAAAGAGACATAGTCTTTTTTGTCTGTGATAATCTCATTACTTCCTCATTAAGTAAAACTTAATCCAAAGTAGGAAGATCAATTTGAGTAACACTTATAACAATCAGCTTCATGGACTGCTCTGTCACACTGCAGGGGCAGGGAATAGCTCATCTGCTTTCTGAGGATCTGTACATCACAAGGGAACCCTATTCCCCCTCTATTCTTCGAATATTCTTAGAAAATCCAAGAGAAAATAAACTTTAGGAACACTTACAAAAGACACTGAAGCAGATAAAAGAAAGGAAGTAAATGTTTCAGAAGTTGATAAGTTGACATTAAAAGGGTAGGAAGTGAAGTCACCCACATCACCTTGGATCAAGTGAGTCAGGTGACATTTTACATTGCTTTGTTTGGAACAGAAGGTGCACAATCCATTTTCAGTGACCAAAGGCAGTGGCCTGCTGCAGTCAGCACACCTGGCGACTGCAAGGCTTAAATGAAAGAGAGGATGAAATAAGAAAATGCTCTGATGCTTTGAGTAGCTAATCATCACAGAGCACTTGGGGTTGGACCTTAAAGCTCATCCAGCTTCACCCCCTGCCATGAGCAGGGACATCCTCCACTATCCCTGGTGGCCCCAAGCCCTGGCCAGCCTGGCCTTGGGCACTGCCAGGGCTGGGACAGCCACAGCTCCTGTGGGCAGCTCCTGGTGTGGGGCTGGACAAACCTGGACAAAGTCCAGCTTTGCTGAGCTAAAGGCAAAAATCCTGAGGCATCATTTACAGACCTCTGTAACACAAGAAATTTGCAGAATTTTGTTATATGTTCTTTTATTAATGTTCTATCTAGATTTCTATTTATTACTTCCATGTACAACAAAAGCTAGAAAGCTAAACATTATGCTTGCATATATGAAAGATTAACCGGAAGATGTCAGGCTGAGTTATCCATTACAAGACCCTACAATTTTCTCCATTACTTAAGAAATGACAAATGTTTAATTACATTGACCTGTGGCTGCCTGGCCCATAAAGCACACCAGCTATCGTCTAGGCTCTGTGGAAAGGGTTGTTTGGAATGGTGCAGCAAGCAACTCACCCCTCTGCTACTCTGCAAAAATGCACAATTGGAAATATGCAGTTTGAGAGTCATGATAGCTTCATTTTCTAGATCTAGCTAGGTCTCAGATTTTCTCAAAGCAGGAAGAAAAACAGGAGTCCGGTTCCTTGTTTTATGGAGTTAAAAAGGTAATTTTAAGTTGTCCTCACCTTTTGCACATGCTTCTGTCTTTACTGTTGCCATCTTTGTAGTATTTTTAATGAAAGCATTTCCACCTACCCCATTTTCATGCTAACTTTGTTACTGATGTTTTTACTTAAACCCAAATCTGTATGGAGGAGGTTCCCTGCCCCACTGCTGGAGGCCTCCTCCTCACAGCTCTGCTGACAGACCAGTTTCTGCACGCATTTGCTAATGAACTGCAGGCAGAAGTCAGCTGGCTTAGTTTATGCTGTTGGCAGTACAGTTTAACAGTGCTTCAAGAACATATGACTCTGTCTGAATAAGTCCCATTTCTCCTTAGGCCGAGATACTTTCCCCTGTTTTAGCCTGTGAGAAGCTGTGGCTGTCCAGAGTTGCAGCACACTTATGGTTGTACTCCAGAACAGCTCTGCCCCTCACCTGCCCAAGTTCCACGGATCTCTGCCCACCCCAGCTGCAGGTGGGACACGCAGCTGGGGGCAGAGAGGACCCTGAGGGGGCAGCAGGACCTTGTCAGGTAGTGCTGGCACCAAAGGCTCTGTGCCAGTGCCCTTTATGCCAGCCCAGGTGATTTTTCTCTGAGTAGTGTAGCAGAGTCAGGGCAGAACGTTTGTCTGCAGCCTATGAGGGACAAGCCAGAGGGACAGATAATTCATGTGATTTAGCAGCCACTGCAGCTTATTTTGTCAGGAGCATCAGCATCATTTTGTTTAGCTTTTGCCAGTTCTGCTAGGCCAAATTCCCAGAGTTATGTGCAGGGAAGCATTTGGCACAACTTCACTTTAAATTATTGCATAATGTTGTCTGATATCCTACTACAAAAAGCAACTCATCCTTATCTGGGGCCTCTCAGTTACAGCCATTAGAAATGTACAGTCTGTAAACATGAATCAAATAATCTCTTTGCATATACACTTTCTTTGTTGCCTCCTTATTCAAAAGTATCTCTAGATTTCAGTCTGACATTCTGTATCCCCAGTCTGGTAAGAAAGATTACAATTTGGTTAATGTCTCAACATTTTTCCCAGCCTCATACAGGAACTAGTAAGAAGATGGATAATATTTTGTTCAGCTTGGGAACTGTAGCAGATGGTAGAAACTGCAAAGGCTTTTAGCAGGCCTTCCCCTGTCCCAGAGCAGACAGAAGTACCTGCATTGTCCAGGGCTGGGGTGGTGAGGGGTTTTTTATTTCTTTGTGGGCTTTGGGGGGAGTTCTTGTGGGCTTTGGTTGTTTTTTTTAAAGGTTGTTTACACAACAATTACTTACAAGCTTAGGGTCTGAAAACCTACACAACAGACCGACTGCTGATCACCTTGTCCTTACTGGACATCTAATTTGGCATTTCCTGCAATCTTTTCTCCAAATTCACCACTTGGCTGTTGCCAAGCTGCCTGGTTTTTTCCAGGTGCTGCAATATCCAAGAGAAACCCTGACTGACAGGTGCACACGGGATGGAACCTGATTTCACCATTAGCTGGCTCCAGCAGCACAGCTCACTTAAGGACATCCCTTTTCCTGCTGCCCCAAACTCAGCACCATCACTCCACTCCTGGGGCCACGCTACCAGCTGAAACAAGAGATCGGGACAGGATTCGTGGGGTTTGCCAGGAGAAGGTGACTGAGCTTACACTACCAGTCAGCAAGCTCTTGTTCCTCCAGCCTCCTCCCTTTTGCTGAAACAGAATCAGGGCAAAACATTTCCCACCCCTGCCAAAAGAAGAGGCCCCCCACTCCCACTGAATGGCTGCTTGCACATTCCTTAGGGCAGGGGTTACAGGCAGGAACAGGCGCTCAGGAAAATTGGTCCAGCTGGAAAAGAAGGAGCATATATGTCAGGGAGGTTCCTGGGGAAGCTGATCAATTCTGTAATGCAGCTCCCTGCACAGCAGCAGGATCCTGTTGCTGGCACTGGGAGAGCTGGGGAGAGATGTCATTACAGGGCAGCATTGTCCTTGCCATGGCAGCTGGGTTTGAGCCCGAGCACAGGGGCTCTGCCATCAGAGGGCTGCTGGTCATGCTGAGCATCTCGCACAGTCTACAATCAAATACTCCTACCTGATGCTTCAAAGCCATGCAAGAAAAAAAAATGAAAGTGCAAACAACCTGGCAGTATCCAAATAATTTTCCCCAATATTTTGTTTTACCACAGGGAAAGACTAATATCTATCCAGAGCAGTACTTTTGAATGGCACTGTCTGAAACAGAAAGTTTCTACAATAGCCCTCGCTGAAAAAGCAAAACGTCAGCCCACCACTTCCTCAGAAATACACCTGTTAGGTGCCTCACCTCCCCAGCTGAGCAACAAAAAGCAGGAGAACATTTAGTGCTTTTTATACCAAATGAAATTACAGTTTCAAAATTACCCAAAATCAATTGTATTGCGATTGACTGAGTTGCTGTGACATCAACACAACGGCTTGCAGTAACTTTTGAAATCAAATTGTAGGTTTTAATGAGAGGAAAAAGCCCCACACATCTAAATAACTCCCCATGTGAGCACTGAACATGAGTTGTGTGTTGCTCATGTGTTGTCTTAGCCTGCCACGAGCATCACTCTCTTCCCCAAGTATTTTTTTCCCAAACCTTCATAATTTCAGTATCTGGAAGAGATTACAGTTAAAGTGGGTAGCTTTAAATAGCTACCAGAAGAAATCAAGCCATGCCTCCCACCCCTCCGCAAGAACCCCCCAAAACCAAACCAACCAAAGTCACAAAAACAAAACAAAACTAAAAAGAAAAAAGAAAAAACCAAGAAACAAAGCAACACTGGTTTTGTGACTGATATTTATCACTAAAATTAAAAGATAGGCATGTCGATGTTCAGGGTTGTGAACATCTGTGGAATATATATAAAAAAGAAAGACTTGATTATGGATTAATTTCAGAATAGATTAAACAAAGCAGAAAAACATATTAATGACTTGAAATGCTGAAGAAGCACAACAGCAGCAAAACAACCAGCAAATACCTGTTAGCTACATTGCCATCTAAACCCCTGGAAGATGAGCTCAATCAGTTTAAGAGGTCAGATTCAACACTCAAGAGAAACCAGTACGGTTCCAAAGGAAAATGTGAGACTAGGTTTTTATGAATTGCAAGCATAGTGGAATCATGGCTTTCCAAATGACACTGAGAATGAAACCGACCGTCTTACTTGCAATTCACCAGAAGAAGGTGAATAAAAAGAAACTGTACTTGTCTGTTTCTGATTCTAAAAATGATGTAAGAATTTAAATGTGTATTTGACAAAGGCCACTATCAGCTAATGGAATAAGACATCAAAGAATCACATTCCATGCAGCTCTTTGCATTGCAAAGTTAAACTGAGGTGCCTTTCCCTATGCAGTCCCTGTTGGACAGGACTGCTGCACTAGGACACACAGCAGTCAATTAGATAATGTACTGGCCGCTCAGGGTGCCAAAACAAATAAACCAGCCATGAGGGTATGACTAATAGCAGACAGAATGAAATAGTTTTTCTTCACTGACAGTCATTCAACATATTGCCAAATCTGACAGGACCTCAAAATGTTGCTTTCAATTCTTTCTACTTCTATTGTGTCAAAACAAACTGGCTCGAGATCCCTTTCTCCTTCTCAACAGTATTTCTCACCCTTTCCCATCTCCTCCCAATGGAAAACTCTAAAACACAGCCAGACCTTGGCCATGCATGGCTCTGCAGGGATGCAGGGCGCTTAGAACAGCCTGTTCCTGATCATTCTGGTGGTTACAGTCACCCACCTGGAGCCACCTGGCACCAGGAGGGCCTGGAGATGGCATTGTGCCACCTCCCATGTCCTGCCCACAGCCTGTGCCATCCATAGCCCCCACAACGACACTCAGGAACAGTTCCATTTACTGGGGGGCAAGTAAGCTTCCTCACCATCCAAAAGCTGTCACCTGTGAAAGCCAAGCCAGCAAAACAATCCCCAAATCACAGGTGAAAACCAGTTGAGACTGATTTGAAGCTAGTTTAATTAATCCAGTACACCTTTGGTAGAACCAACCTTGCAACTAATGAAGTTCACAGCTGTCACACATCCTGCAGTTTCTCCCCCCTCTATTCTAGATCTAGTTATTTCACATTTTATCTTTCTTTTACTCCAGCTCTCCACTCTCATTTGACCCTTCCCCCACTTATTTTATTTCATACCTGTTACTCTTTATTTTACTAAGTTCCTACTGCTATTCCCCTCAGCTCCTGTTTCCCATTTCCTAGACAGAGACCACCATTCTGGTTTGGTAATATTTTATATGTAGTTCACATGGTATGAATCATGAGATTTTTCAAAGCAGTGTGGACTCAAGGCTCCTGTTTACAGCTGCCAAGCATTTTCCATGTGGATATCATCACAATATAGGAGTTCCTACTGCATTATCCAATATACAAATAATTATACAAATAGCAACAAATACCTCAGAGAGTAAATATCTTACAAACAGCCTACATGGTTTTCATGTAGCAGATTACATTCCAAGTGGGAAATTCAGAGGAGGGACTATGTGAGTTTAAAGGTGACTTTCCATGTTCAGCTACCTCCTACTTGTTACCTGCAGTTCCTTCCTAAGCAGAGGGTAATGAAGGACGTAGTTCCAGCTGCAGCATTAGCACAAATTAAACCACATCACAAGTTCATGTGTCCTTATGCCTAAAATAAAACTGTGATCCACCCCATCAAACACTAAACTGAAAAACTGACCTGGATGGAAAAAAGACACAAGTTAAAATGTGGATACCTTTCTCGTGTTCCTTTACAGCAGGCTTTCTAAAACCATCTGCATCAATACAACAGGGGATGAAGGTGAATAAAAGAACCTCTTGGGACGGCAAGAGCTGCTGATTCAAGTGGCCGTTTGGTTTTGGCTCCTTTCAGCCCTTTACAGTGTCACTGTACTAGTCAGTGAAGTGGAGAGTGTCTATCCCTATCGCACCTGCACGGCGGGAGGTGGGAGGAGAGAAATAAGTAAACGGAAAACCAGTGACACCTGGGATACACCGGGACAGTCTGTTCGGGAGGCTGGAAGGAGAGGAATGGCACCAGTCAGACCTGCGAGACACACCAGAATGGTGAGTTCAGGACAGGTATGTGATGCAAAAAGTTGATCAAGCATTGAACACACCCAAAGCCTGTTACTGAAATGTTTTACAGCGGTTTTTAGGGATACTGGCTATTCTTTTCTACATCTATAAATCCTCACACGCCATCAAGAGAGCTCGGCTGCTACTGGAGGCTTAAAATGGTGGGATGTTAAACACTATGGAAAGCGTTTTCCCATCTTCCCCAAGCACCTGGACCCGGCCCATCGGGTGTGAGCAGCGCCGCGGGCTGTGCGTTCTGCCGGCACCGCGACACGGCGGGTCACGGGCGCCCAGGACGCGTCGGGTGGGACGGGAGCTCAGGGGCTCGGCTGGCCCAGCCTCGCTCCTGGGCAGGGTCACCCCAGAGCACGTGGCACAGGACCGTGGGCGGACGGGTCCGGCTCTGCGGCTCGGCANCCCCACGAGCTCGCCTAGTGGAGCCGCCCCGGGCACAGCGCGGGTCCCGTCAGGCCACTCCCGGCGGAGTCGCCCCAGACTCGGGTNCCCAGAGCACGTGGCACAGGACCGTGGGCGGACGGGTCCGGCTCTGCGGCTCGGCAAAGCCCGCGGAGCTGCGGGCTGCTCCCTGCTCCGCTCCCGCCGCGGTGCCTTCGGCCGGGCAGCAGGCGGCCGGCACCGAGGGACGGGCACCCCGGCCATCGCGGGCACCCCCGGCCATCGCGGGCACCCCCGCACCGGCCATTCGCAGCCGGTTGCTCCATCCACGCGCACACCGCTCGCCCCCGCCGCGCTCCGACACTCACCGCGACGGGTCCGGCTGGTGGCGCCGGAGGAGCCTCCCGTCCCCACGAGCTCGCCTAGT
>VYXC01012073.1:83790-96729 GCA_013397175.1 Platysteira castanea | reverse complement strand
CCGCGGGCCCCGGCTGCCGTCCCGGTGTTCCTCGGGGTCCCAGGCTTCGGCTGCCGTCCCGGTGTTCGCGGGGGTCGCTGACCCCGCTGCCGTCGCGGTGTTCGCTGCACGGGATTTAAAGACGGGTTTTTCACCCTTCGTGTGATCGCAGAACGCGCCGCGCTCCCGTCGCCGGGTACCGGGGAGCCGCGGATCATCCTCGGCCCGCGCACCGGGAGCACGGCTCTTGGGGCTCTAGCAACTTTTTGCGGTGTTTTCTCCCCCTCTCTCCGATCACAGACGCGGAGCGGGGAGCGGAGCAGCACGTGCCGGGTGTGGGCGCGGCGTGGGCAGCCGTGGCCCGCGGGGACAGGTGCCCGCGCTGGCCGTGGCGGTGCCGCCGTGCCTCGGGCACGCTGCAGTGTGTGCGAGAACGGAAAGTGCTCTGCAGGTGCCGGCTACCGAGTGCGGCTGCCGGGGCTTGGGCTGGGAGAGCTGGGAAATGAAGTCTCGCCGCAATAAGATAAATGCTGATGCTGAACCCAGGCTGTTTCAGCACAGAAAAACCAGAGTTGATGACTCAAGCCCCCTCTGGTCCATTTCTCCTCCCGACTGACGCTCAGGAGGCATCACCAGTTCAGGGACAGAAAACTGAGTGTTTCTGAAGTGGTTCTGTTTGCCCCATAGACCTTTGTACTTTTTTTTTTTTTTCTAAATAGCCTCCTGCTCCCTGTTAATTTTACATTAGTCATTGCTTCCAGATTCGACTGTTTGAAGGAGAAGGTGTGGTTGGACTGGGAGCACTAGTGTTGCATGAACTGGCTTTACCGTTTTTTCAGCATTGTCATTTTTTGGTAAATTGGAGTTTAGAGATTAGGAGATGACAAGGATGATAACTTTTTCCACTTAACTAATAACTGTATTGTTGAGGTCAACACCAAATAATTTATTCACTGTGATAAAAACATGAGGATCTACTTAATGTATGTGTTTAGTTTATGAAGAGACAGAAATTCGGTCTTGTTCATCATGTTTAAAGCGGGGGGAGTGTGTTTTGGGGGCAGAAGCTTTTTGTTAGCATTTACATGCTGTAATGTTATATGCAAATAAATGTAACCTGACTATGGAAAGGTAGATTGCAGTAACTTTCTCCTTCTGTTGAAATTGCTTGTGAAGTGCTCTATTGCTGGTGAAATAAGATGCTATTAATATTTTTAATTAAACTAGAACAGCTGATAGGCCCTTTCCAGTAAAAACTTTTTCCCTTTTATCTTGCTAGATGTTCAGCATAAATAGCAGTACTGATAATGGAAGTTCTGCTTTAAAACACAGTTGAAGAAAGTTTTGTGAGAGTCATCTTCTCGGAGAGGGGAGAATTTGTTCTAATTTTTCTTAGAATGTCAACAAGATAACACCTTTTGGAGTTTGCTTTTTTCAGTGGTAATACAGGATCCTTTTAAAATGAACAGTTAATTCAGTCACACAATGTAAACAAGGAAAGTGATAGGATACGTTACCTTTTTATAGAAGCTTCTTGCAATAGCCAAATAGCATCTGATAGTGCATTTTGAGATATTTTTCATATTCAGTGACAGCATATGTTATGTACAAGTAATAGTAATCTTCATTAGTAATGTGTGGCTGGTGTTTAGTATAGAAATCTGCATGCACTGAGAAGACTGAAGAAAAACTGCATTTTAAATGAACAGGAAACATAAATAAGAACTTCATGTACTTCTGCTTCACTTTATGCAGATTATTTTAATACATTTAGTACAGATGAAAAGCTAAAGCAGTTCTGAAAGATTACTGTGTGAGTAATGTCTTAATTTTGTTATGGGGATTTTTTTTTCCTTGGTTGTGATGCTGAAAATAATCAAGTCCTTCAACATTTGGTCATTTGTTTGGTGCAGGAAAGCAGTGACTAGTTCAGGGAGTTCAGTGAACTTAAAACATTTTTGTGAGTGTAATTAAGAGTAGTTTGCTTAAGTATCAGGACATACTTAGTGTAATGTGGTACAGAAAAGACCCCTAAAAAAGCAAGCAGAACTCTTGGTACTTGTCTGGAAAAGCATAGCTGGGAGCCTGTTATTGGCCCTACTCTGTATCGCTCTCAGCTACTTTTCTGTCATGTTCAGTCAAATCAGGGAGTCTGAATGGGTTACATGGAATTGCTCTGGATGAGCAGCTGTGGCTTTTTTCAGCCGTTCAGGACGTGGTTGAGCAGAGCAGTCCGCGGGGCAGAGAGCTTTTCTGAGCAGGCTGCTGTGGCCTGGGACCCCGCGCCCCGGGAGCGCCCAGCCGTGTGCCCGGAGCCGCGGGGTGGGAGGGCAGCTCCATGTGCCAGGGTTGCGTGGGACACCGCTGGCAAGAGTTGCTACAGGAAGAACGTGTTTTGCTACCTCGTACAGCAAGCATGTGGACATCTCCCGAGGGACCTGTGTTGGTGCCGGTCAGAATTCCGGAATCTTCGGCATTTTTCTTAGGTTTGGGGGGGGGTTTTTTCTCAAGCGAAAATAAGATGGCAAATCCTTATGAATGTGGCGTGTACTGTCAGTCCAAAATGAAACTCGTTCAAACTTTAGTAATTAGGTGGGAAAAAGAGAAAGACCTGGCAAAGCTTTGTGTGCAAGTGACCAGAAAGCCAGATGTGAAACTGGGCTGTTGGGAATGGCCAGTAGCTGTCAGGTGCTACTGCCTCCACCTTGATTGCAATATTGCTGACAACAAGGCCGTTCAAGTGCTGGTGAAGATGGAGAGTAAACATAGAACCACAGCCAAGCCCAGAACCAGGGCCGGTGGAAATGGCCCTTCCCGAGGAGCAGGCTGTGCTGGCTCTGGCAGCACAACTTGGGAGTGGAGCTGCAGGGGCTGATGGCACCAGGCGGTCTCTGGGCACGCTTGGGAGCTTTGCTGATTCTCAGTTGCTTTCCCTAAGGCCTGCGAGATGTCCTAGTTCATCGGATAACTTCTCATGTTCCTTTATCTGAACAGAATACTCATTTATTCTGCTTGGGGGAGGTTTGCAGAGGGAGGGGAGGAGGTGGATAAAGACAGCCAAAAACTGCCTCTGGTGGCCTTCTCAAAGCTTTTGCTTGCACGGAGGAAAATCCCAGTGTCTTGTCAGTTAAATCTCTGCGGCTGGCAGCCGTGTTCAGACCTTTGCTCCTCTCTCCCTTGCTGCCCTTAGTACCTTGCTCCTTTATTTCAAGGCAGGCGAGAGAGGCCTGGATTTCAGGGGGAAGGAAGGAGCCCATGACTTTCACAGGAGATTAGTTTTTTTGTTAGTGGAATCCCGGACTCTGTCGTTGAAAGGGAGGCTGAAGGAGAAGGGCCTGTGAGAGGTGTCTCAGAGCGGCTCCCTTGGGCCGTGGGAGGCCGGAGAACGCGGTGCTGTGCCCAGGAGCAGCCGTGGGGCCGGGGCCGGGAGGTGGCTCCGGCACGGGCTTGCCCTGCCCGGGATCGGGGCGTGAGTCAGCGCTGGCTTCCTGGAGAGCGAGCGGGGAACCGGCCCGGCCAGTTCCTGCTGCCGCCGCCGGCCTCGCCTCCCTGCGGGCACAGGGGCAGAGCCCGGGGCTGCCAGGAGCCGTGGAGCCCTTCTGGTGGTCTTCATGGCATCCCACTCTTCAGGCAGACAAAGACAGCTTCGGAAAGTTGGGGAAATGCGTTCTTTGTGTATGGTATCTTTAAACAAGGTGCCATTTTAACGGAAATTTTTTTAAAAGTCATGCTTTTGTTACAGATGTGTTTTCCTGCTGTTAATGCGATTTTAAGATATCAATTTCTTTTTCTTAATATTTTGCTCCAAAATGTCTCTGTGACCATCTCTTACAGATCTTCCCCTCTTTTTTTTTTCACTTTGCAAAGCATTTTAGAGATTTCTTACCTACACTAGGAATTGAAGACCAGTCAACTTCCTATTTAATTGCTTTTTAAAATAATTTTAAATATGTCTGAATTTTAGTGGAGAAAATGAAACTGGGAGTTGTTACTTTATTTGAGAGTCATTAAACCATTATTCAAGAAATAAGTAAAATTACCCTCCCATGTAGTGTTCTAACTGAAATGTAGTGTGTTTTTGTGAACCTTAAATTAACGTTATAGCTGATCTCATGTTTTGATTGGTATTGTGATAAATTCATTATTAAAGAGGAGAAAGGAATCTGTTGTACATTCTTTGAAGGTGTACAAGTTGAAACTTGCTTTCTGCATCGCAGCTCAGTGGGGGATTTTTAATGTATTTACTGTTTGTGCCATGGGTTGGTGGTTGTGGGCAGTGAATGAACTTGCCCGTGGCTGTGGGATCTGGGGGATGTGTGAGGCAGGTGGTTCACAGCCCCTGTGCAGGCTGTGGGATGAGCTGGCCTTCAGGGTTCGCTGGGTGTGTGCAGAGGCGTTTAGGGCACCAGGTCACCATTCCCTGATGAGTGAAGTACATCTTGGAGCATTGCGTGGGGAAGCTCTGGTGGGGTTTGCTTGTCTTGGGGTACCTGTGCTGGCTGGCAGTAGGGGTAGCTCTGCACTGGGTTGGTCCAAGAGATGCCCTTGGACTGACTGGGGCCATCTCCAGAGGCAGGAGGAGCAGGAGGGAGAGTGTCCTGGGAGGAGGTGGAGGGGCTGAAGGTAGGAAGGTAGGGGCAATTTTCCTAGTGCCAGGTAGGGCAAGGAGTAGCAGAGGTCTGGGAGCAAGTGAGGAAAAGAAGGAGCCAAATGCCAAATATTGCCTTTTGTCCCATGAGGTCCAGCTGTAAGGAGCAAGGAAGAAGCATTAAAATTTCTGGATTTCTGTTTGTTTCTGTGGGTGCCAAAAACTTTTCCCGTCTTCATCTTCGTATCAAAAGCTCCTCATGTGCTGTATGTGGTGTGGCAAGCCAAAGGCTATCATCTGTGCTATGCCTTTAATGGGTTTTTATAAGTGTACTCAGAAGCGTTTGCATTACACGTGTCCAAATAGAAAGCACCTAATCTATCCCTTAGTTTGCTTTCTATGATCTTACTTAATGCCATCTCTGCTAGAAATCTGATGTGAACAGGAGATTGCCAGTTTCTGGTCGATTTCTGTCCTCTTCACCAGGAAGGCAGCAGCAGGCAATGCATCCTAGGTGCTCCAAAAGGAAACCTTTTCAGTTCCAAACCCATGTTCTTCACTGTCTTGCCTCGGCAGAACCTCCTGTTATGTAGCCCGGGAATTAAGTATTGGCACATTTGTTATCGTAGAGGTAAATCTAATTGGTGAAAACTAAAACCAAAGAAATTCACCTATCTCTGAAACTATTTCAGACAAATGATAATTCTTTAACTTCCATGTCAATGTGACAGGCTTAAAGCTGAAGCATTTTATATCTTTCACAAAATAAACCCCGGGTGGTGCATGTAATGCAGCTGATTTCAGGGGCTTCTGGACAAGTGGAGCACTGGGCTGTAATTGGAGACATTCTGTGTACAGGTGTGTTTGTGTAACAGTGTTCAACAATTGTCTTCTGTTAATTCATGCTCAAGTCTTGTGTGGTATCTAAAGATACATAGGGAGACAGATCTCAGAAGGAGTTTGTATTTTCATCATGTTTTTATTTAAAAACAAAATTACCATGTATTCTTATTGAGAAATAACGCAGCAGTATTGAAATTGTAGTATATCGTGAGAGGAGATTTAATTTGTATCATACCGATGCCCTAACTCCAAAGTGACGTGGCCCTCTATCAAGTAGAGAGAAGTCCATGCTCCACAGACCTTACAGACAGAAAGGGGAAACTTAAACTGGTGGAACGACTGGAGAAGATACCAAGAACATGCGTTTTTATAACACACGCCTTATCCAGGGTGCTTGTGATCCACTACTGCACCTGGGCTGTGTGGTTTGATTCAGCCTCAATCGAAGATATACTGGCAGAACTTGCCACCTGTCGGTGCTCTGTAGCCTTCATATCCAGCTTTGTCGTCATAACTCACGAAATGAAAATACCCAGTTCCATTTCCCAGCTGAAACTGAAAATATTGGCCGTGAGATGACTGCTACAACACATCACTTGCTCCTGGGAGCGTGTTTGTATTTCGGATGGGCGATGAAAAAACATTGAGCTCAGATTGGCTTGTAGGCTTGTGAGATGTGCCCGTTGCTCTGTGTTATTTGGACTATCACATAAAGAAAGAAAATTCTGAGTTTTCTTAGTTTTGCTGTTGTTTCTTAATATAATAGCAACAGCGTACACTGAGATGTGGGAAATTTCACTGTCATTAAATACATTCTTTTCCAGAAGATACTTTAAAAAAAATCCTAGTTTAGAGTTCTTTCCAGAAAAGACAGACTGGCAGAAAAACTTCCTGTGGTTCAATAACTTGACACTTCTTAAGGAAGTTCTGAAGTTCTGGTAGAGAGCACTGCCTGTTCTGGGATGCTTTTTGTTCAGGCTGACGTAGTCAGTCTTTCAACACTCAGAGTTTTTTAATTTAGTTGTGGAACACAGGTTTCACCGAGTCATGTCCTGACACTGAGATAAAATCAAAAAGCTGCAACAACAAAAGACCCAAATCCCGAAACAAAAAACCCACCCTGAAAATACTCAGTAATTTAAAAAGTGGTGAATTAGCAAGGAACACTGAATCCAGGAAGTGGATTTGTCTGATGAGCTACTGAGTTTGATTTTGGCCGACCTGAGTGCTCTGGAAGGAACCACCCAGTGTCCATCGGGAGCTGCTGCTGCATTGATCCAGACTGGAAATGTGTTTGCACAGTGGAGGAGGAGAAGTTTTATTAAACTTAACGCACTTATTGTTGTTCATAATGAGTAGATTTTAAATACCTTTTTTGCTGGAGTAGATACAAAAGAAGATATCCTGAATCACAACTTCCTGCTTGTAGGAAGCGTGGAGTGCATTAGATTTAGGAAGTCTTGCCTTGTTAGAATTCCAGCAAATGCTGTTTTAGTGATACAGTTCATTGTAATAGTTAATACTGTATTATTGAATTGTTTTATATTACTAGTATATTGATTTAATCTATAATATAAATATTAATATATTTCAGACTGAAATTTGAAATACTACAGGAAGATACTTTTTTTTTAGATAGCAAAGATAATTCAAGTCATTGCGATTTTTCCAGCATTTTCCTTTGTTTTCTCTGCATCTCAATGTGTCACAGGTGTCATATTGCAACAGAACAAAAATGTTTTACTATGGCTATATTCCAGATTTTTTTTTTAGACAGTTGAACAATATGCTTTATGTGCAGCAGTGCAAACCTGGGGATGATGTGTTCACTCGGTCAGGTGTTAGGAGCTCAGATGTGACCGTGTGGAGAGCAGGGTGTTGGTTGGTCAGGCCCGTGTGCCCATCTCCCGGGCAGAGCAGCTGTGGCAGCTCCAGCTCGGTGCCAGTGCCTGAGCAGAGAGCCCGAGTCAGGCTGCACCGACCCGGGGAACAAACCCAGGCTGTGCCAGCCTGCCCTGGGGGGCTGCTGGAGGAGCACCTGGAATCCTCAGCTCTCCGTGCAGTGTTGGGGCTGTTTTCCCAGAGTTTACTGAATCCTGTCTTTCTAAACTGATTGTTCTCCAACTTGGTGTTGTGATGGAGCATTGTGAAAACAAAGGATTCTGCTGTGCAGATGCTTTCTGTGTTTTGAAATATAAACGTGACCTTTTTCCTTGTACGTGGAAGCTGATTGATCACGCTTCAGAAGAATGCCCCGGTGTGAAAAGTTCAGACAGCCCTTCCTTCAGCTGTGCAACACTCAGGAAAGCCTCATTCCACAGGCCAGCAGCTGCTTTCTACTTGTATGGAATATTCTTACAAAATGAAGAACTGCTAACTCTGAGCAGGTCACTTCAAGAGTAGCTCATGCTTCTCTTGAAGCTGATAATTGGTGCTTCCTTCCCCCAGGTTCCCTGAACTCCCAGCTTCCCTTCCAGAGCAGGGCTTTGGAAGAACTTGTTACTGTTGTCTGTGTGGCAAACAGCCACCTGCCTGTGAGGATTTTCTTTCCAAATATTTGAAGTGCCTGTCTCACTTCCAAGTCTTTAGTGGGCAAACTTAAACGTGTTGGAGGAAGGGAGACAGGATGTGCTGCTGCATGGATTGCGTTCGGCTGTTTCCCTCCTTGCATAGGATCTTGTGGAGACTGCCTTAGCTTTGATCTCTGATCTTAAAACTGTCCTCTAGCTGACTGAAATGGTTTGCATCTTGCACAGAATTATAACCAGAATAGAGATTTTTGTCTTGGAAGCAAAAATGCCTTGTAAGTCCAGAAATTCAAGGGTGGTGTGTCCTTTTCCCCAGTACAAACATAAATACTACATGTGAGAGCTCTGCTATGTCATGCTGCTGATGCCCAGGAGCTAACAACCAGCCCCAGAGCCTCTGTTCTGGCAACTTATAACAGCCTGGGGCAGGAGGAGAGCAGGGATGTACTTGTGATGTCTAAACAGGCTTCTTAACTTTCTTAATTTTTACAACATTTATTTTATCAACCCTCCCATTGTACTACTGTCTTTTGGATTTATGCTTGTCAGTGGATTTTATTATTTCTTACACTAAGTTATGAGGTGAAAATCCTTAAAGAAGAGTCTAGTCTGTTGAACTTCAAAACTGTTAGGCTTGCTTGACCTGTATTTCAGAACCAAGTTTTGGTTCTAGACAACAGATGAATAACCACTCTTCTGCAATGTCTTTTGTTGCAAGAATCACTTGCACTTAGAGCTTTTAAAAGGAGATTCCTTACAGAATATGGGTAAAAAACTTCTGGGAAACAGCTAATATTTGGTGTTCCTTCAAAGCATTTATCCATTTTACACAACTTGTAAAAAGATACTGTAAGTTGGAATTTATCTCCTTTACAATTACATCCCCATAATTTAGCTGAATCTAGTAATTCCAGACTGGAAGGCGCTGTGTTTGTGCAGCCAGCTCATTTCCTTGTGGAGGCTGGGAGAGAGCCCTGGGGTGCAGAGCAGCCACTGCTCAGGTCCCTGTCAGTCGGCATTAGCCACAGGGATCTCTGCTCTGCTGCACGGGAGCTGTTCTGAAGGGTTTGTGGGCAGCTGGGTTTACCACGTGTTTGTGATATTTGGACCTTCTCAGTCTCTGAAATGGCAGAATTCAATGGGAAGACAATGCTTGTCACTGAGGAGATGCTGTTTTTGAAATACAGTGCTTGTTAATGCACTCAGTAGTCTCTGACAGTGCATGGAGGGAGCAGCTCTGTTCAGTAGTGCTGGGGACTTAGTCTGCCTTTCAGAGGCCCTGGCTGATGGACAGCCTTGTATGCTCCAAGGTTTAGCCTTCCTGCCAGTGCACTTTGTCAGTATGAGTGTGAAGCTGTTTGTGTGTGGTGTGTTAAATTTGTGAGGCTTGCAGCTTCACAGAGGTATGAGCACTAATGGCACCCTTTCAGTTTTAGGTGTGCATTGATTTTTCACCCAGTTTTCCTTGAAATAAAAGCTGGTGTTTGATATGATTACTCTTGTCCAGGATACTGGCGGTGGGCCTGGTGAAACTGACTGATGTGGTGCTAGTCCCTGGCTTTATTTCTGTTTTGCCTTTTGTCTCCAAGTGTGTGTTAGGAGATGCAGTGACTGTGCCTCTCACCTGGCCAACATTCATCATTTCCTCTTCTAGATGAAAGAATACACATCGGTCAAACTTCCTGCAGTAAAGGATCTGTGTGGGTTTGCAGGGCAGATTCAAAGAGAGCAGTGACTTGTGACTTGTGTGTGCACAGTGACCTGGGTAGGGGGCATCCAGCATCTCCCCCAGGTTATTGTTTATCATGGCACAACTGCAGCTGTGATACTCAGCTGGGTGGGTTGGAGCAGCTGTGGCCTTGGCTGGCTCTACACTGGGCAGGCAGGATCGGATCCCTCTTTATCCCAGGTGAACCTTACACCAAGATGTGAAGTCTTGACACAGTACCAGAGGAGGGAGACAAAGTGGCTTGAACTAATGGTTTTCACATGCCAACTTGTATTTTAAGTGAGGTGGAACCTGAATGTGTGATTTTGTTGGTATGCAGATGTCCCTGGCATTGCTGGAGTGCTATGGGTGGGTGCTAAATGCAGTAGTAGCTTTGGTTATTAATTAGTTGAGCTACTGTATGACGATCTAGGTGTATATTTTATTTAAGAGCCCTAACTGAAATGGCCCTACCACAGGAGGAAAGCAAGCAAATCACCTTGATTTGACCTTAACATTTTCCAGTTGCAGAGATGACAGAAGAATGTGAATCAAAACAGTACTGCCTGTAAACACATCCCAGAGGAGCCAGCTACTTTCTGCTGGTTTAACTCTGATTGAAGGAGTTTGACTTCCTTTAAGGTAGATATGATTTTATTTGTACAAATAAGAAAAAATAAGTCAGATGTACCAATATGATAGAAATCCTCTCTGGGTCCTAACAGTGCAATTACAACAGTGGAGAAAATAGCCACCAGTAATTCTATTCTCAGATGATACATTCACTAGGCTTTTCTTACTTTTCCAAAATGTTCGTTTCACTGGGAAATTTCCTCATTTGTAGTTACAGTGATAAATTTCTTTATGGTCACTTAAGACCTGTTTGGTCTTCTCTCAAATGTTTCCTTATCCTTATTTTTACACCCAAGTATTCATAGGAAATAGTATCTTCTCAGTTTCTATTTTGAAAGGTTTCTGGTGATAAAAAAGGAGGGTTTGGTTTCTTTATCCTCGTGACAGCCTTTGAATTCAGGCAGACCAGCAGAACCAGCTGGAAATGTGAGAAACAAAGCCTGTGCCAGGTGCTGAGTTAACTTCCATTTCATTCTAATGGGAGCGACACTTCCGATTCTCTGCTGGAAGTGTGTTTTTGATGCACTCTAGGCCAGCGTGTGCCGTCACCGTGGCCATCGCACAGGAGCAGCTATGTTCTTCTCTCCAGTTACTTCTTGGTGATGACCTTGCTGTCCGTCACAGAAACTTTCTTTGGTCACTGTCTGTGACTTGGGTAAAGAGCATTGGCAAGATTAATACCCCACGCCCTTCTTGCCTACCAAAACCCCCCCAAATCTGGAAGATGTGAAGTTGTTCTGCTGGTGTTCAATGTGACAAATCACAAGGGAATTCCTAGTGGAGAAACTTCTCTCCAGATGGAGCTTTGTGTTAATACTACTTTTCTGTCCCCCTTCCCTGATGTAGGCTGCGTACACAATCACAGTCATTTGACAACAGAGACAGTGTTTACCTTATTCTGGCTGAGGTACCTGCTGGGGTGTTACCTGGCTGTGTTTTCTCTGCAGACAGATGTTGCCATCATTCTTGGTTTCTGTGCTGCTTTAGCAAGCCCTGGTTGGCTTGCATGTCTCTAGCATTCTCATAACTTCATTATTATTTGACTTGGGAAACAACAGCAGACAGGTAGATTTCTCCTCTCCCCTTAGGCTAGGAAGGGAGCATCAACCTTCCTTTGCATTTCTGTCGCTTTTAAAAGTAGGTATGCTTCCCAGATAAGGAATCCTCTCTTAGCTGAGATGTACAATTGCATGCCTCTGTGTGTCATCCTTTCCACTGCTTTGGATAGAAATGGATTCGTTTGGGAGTAGGAGCATCAGACAGCTCTGCTGGGCTCAGCTGGTTCAGGTCACCACATTGTTTTCTGTTTCGTGAGACTGGTTCTTCTCAAATCTACCACTAAAGTTACAGTTCTGCCTACTTGCATTATCTTTCCATTTAGAAGTTGAATCAATCCATAATGATGTGCTCCATGGTGATTTTGGCAGCTGATTTTTTTCTGTTCTTTCTTTTAGGCTTGAATTAGTTGACTAATCTTTTTTATTTAACTGCTTTTTTTTGTCACCATATCCATTAAATGAATAGCTGTGCCCCACCACTGTGCTGATTATTCATGCATCCACTGATGTGTAGAGCAGCTGGATCTTACAGGACTAAGATTCCTGTGGTATCTGTTCCTAATAGAGCTTCCACCCCAAAGTGTGAGTGGCCACTGCTAGCAGCGATCTCTTCTCTGCTGCTGGAGATGGACTGAACAGCGTTAAGGGTTATGCTGTAGCCTCTATCCTTTGTCATGTCAAGGAACTCCAGTTACAACACTGAACATCCTCCAGAGGGGTAACTTCTATGACTTCTCTTGGTGAGAAAATTCCTATCCTTTGAATTTTGCTTTGGTCAGTGGGTCTTACAATTCAGAGATGGATTAAGATTGTAACTAATAAACTGCAAATATGACTGAAGTCTGTTGTGAAGACAGTCAATTGATAGTTTATTAAGGAAGCCTTTTTTTTCCTGTTGAAAGTTGGTAGCTTTGAGCATGCTGTACTTTGTACCAGTGCAAGTTTTTCCATCTTTTGCTAAGAGGTTGTTGGTGAGGTTGGGTCATCAGTTCTTTAGAATTCAATGTGAAACCTGCAGTTCATATTGCCATTCCAGTATGGTTTCACTTTCATGAAGACTGACTTGAGGATAATGGAGTCTAAAGACTTGTCCCACCCCTGCACGGTGTTTGTTGGTGACAGGTATGGAGCAAGTAACCAGCCTTGTGTCAGAGCTTTGTCCTGTGCAGGCTCTACCACCTTTTCCTTTCTTTAAATGTCTTAATTTCTCATTCCTGTGGAGGACAGGGGTAGTGGTGGTAGTGATCTTGGTTTTGAAGGAGTATCAGACTGGCTTCACCAAGACGAGGGCTGGCTCCCTCGCGCTGCCTCTGGCCCTGGAGCCAGGCCTGACCCCGCGGTGCCGCGGTCCTGCCGCCGTCCCTGGTGCGGGGCCCGCAGCAGCAGCAGCAGCGTGCGGGCAGGGCAGGACAGCAGCAGCGTGCGGGCAGGACAGGACAGCAGCAGCGTGCGGGCAGGGCAGCACAGCAGCAGCAGCGTGCGGGCAGGGCAGCACAGCAGCAGCAGCGTGCGGGCAGGACAGCACAGCAGCAGCGTGCGGGCAGGGCAGGACAGCAGCAGCAGCGTGCGGGCAGGGCAGGACAGCAGCAGCAGCATGCGGGC
>VYXC01012073.1:0-83504 GCA_013397175.1 Platysteira castanea | reverse complement strand
CAGGACAGGACAGCAGCAGCGAGCGGGCAGGACAGGACAGGACAGCAGCAGCGTGCGGGCAGGACAGGGCAGCAGCAGCTTGCGGGCAGGACAGCACTCCCGGCAGGAAGCCCGAGCTGCTCGGGGCTGGATTATCAGCCTGGTGTGGCTCTGCTCAGCCCTCGGGCTGTGTTTGGGTGGTGGCTGCCCTGCCTCGAGTGGGCTGTGCTGGGGTCCCCAAGGACAGCAGCTCTCCAGGAGGGTGTGAGCAGGGTACTCTGTCAGTTCAGCTGTAAGTAAATGCTGTCTTTGAAGGTGACCATAAATGACAAGGGACTTCTTGCTTATTTCTTCCTGTGGCTCACCAAGAGGATATTGACAGGCAACAGCAGCATCAGTATTAAAAACAGATAAAAATGGGACAGGGTAGTGTGTGTGCATGTTTACCCTGCTGTACGGGAATGTGCTGATCTGCAGTCTGCAGTAATAACCTTGCTGAGGGCTACTTTTAAAACATATTAAAAAAGATTTTGACAGCATTCATCAGAAGATGTGCTGAGTATTATTTGGAATTAACCAGCAGCATTACTGTAGAAAAAAAAACTTAAGAAACGTATTTGCCATTTTAAAGAAGCAACTTCTTTAAAAATCTTATTTGAAGAAATAATTGTATGCATACTATATATATTTATATGATATTTTCCATTAAATTTTTATTGGGCTTTAATTTGACAAAAGAAATGGGATGTCACACACTTCTTTTAAACACAGTACATGTAAGGTCGATTTTTGAGCCTACTTTTGCCCCTCCTTGCTGGGCATGTTCACATTTGCTCTGGTATTTGCAGCTTTACCTCTCGGGTCATATGAGAACTGAAGTAATAGAAAATGTCCTATACTGAGTTAAAAAAAACCCCAACAGTTTCAACCCTCTATTTGTTTGTCATATTGCTGAAAAGCTCCATTTAAAATGTTTTGGATTTGAAGTGGTCTCTCACAAATGGGCAAGAAAATGCAGTTAGGTGGATATGCGTTCTGTTACTATCTGAAATTTATCCTGCTCTCTGTGATATTAAGCAGATAACTAGCAGCTGCCTTGGAGCACCTTACTGAAATGGTTCATTTTAGGTGGCATAAGTGGTTTGTGTGCCAAGTATTTTCAATTTCTGCAGTGCAGTAATTGGGGTGTTTGTGGATTCCTCCCCTCGCAATGGGCCTGGGTTCAGTGCATTTTCCTGCCAAAGGGGCTCAGGCATTGCTTGGCTTGAGGCCCGTTCCTGCCCGGTGCTCCGCTGCTTCCTCTGCTGTCCTTACAGTGCTCAGACAGCACAGTTCAATAGCAGCTAGCTGAAATTGTATATATTTTTATGAAGCTGAAGTAAGGCATTCTAAAAATGGAAAGATATGCCTCTAACTACAATTACTCCTTAAGCTTACATAAAAGAGCAATAAAGAGCAATCTCGCAAGTGGTGGAAGTGCATTCTTTTCTGCTGGTGTCATCCAGGAGTGTATTTCCTGAGTTGTTGTATTGACGTTCTCCTGGACTTGCAGAGAGCAAGCAGGAGCAGGCTTTCTCAGGTTTGAAAGTGGAAATCCCCTAAAACACTAATTAATTGTTGTATTTTTTTAAGACTTAAAATTGCGTAATTTTCCCACTCCCTCCTTGTTACTGAGAGGCTTTTGTTTTGTTTGCTGCCTTTTAAACCCTTCATTCTGAGATTTGTGTTACAGCACAGTGAAAATAACTGGTTGAGTGTGTATCTTCACTGTTGGTAGAGTTGCTTATTTAAATATATCAGTATTAATTGTCAGGCATATCTAAATCCTAAGTGTGAACATTTAATTTTTTCTATTATCTGTAGTTGTGAAATGATCTAAAAAATCATGTTTGTTTGAATTTGGAAGGGCAGAAGAGAACCCCAGTATCCCATTTAGAGGAGACAGCAACACTTAAATATTTAATGTCATTCATATTGTCTGATACAGGCAAGAAGGTAGCTGTAACTCTTAAATGTTTTCCTTGATTATTATTTTGTCTATCCTGCAGTGGCTTCAGTATTTCAGTTGTTACTGCTTTTCCCAAAAGTCTCTGCTGTACATCCAAACACAGACAACTTCTGCATAAAATTTGCATTGCTTTGGTTGCTTTCTTCTGACTTTTGAATTGATCCAGCTTGAAACTGGGTGCACAAAACTTCAGTGAAGCAGTGTGGGAACATTGTGCATTTTCAATGCAATGCGAAATGGAAAATAAGCAGGAGGGATCAATGAAGTATCTTTTTTTTTTCTTTTCCCCCTCTTTTCTTTGCCACGGGAAAGTGCCTTGATTACAGCTTGGTGTTTTCCTCAGAGCTGTTGTCTTGCTGTTTGTATCTGCTCCGACGCAGGACTTCGTTCTCTGTGTCACTTGAGTCACCTGGAGCGTGGGCGAGGCAGGGTTATGTGTGGGAGGTGACAGGAAATTGGATATCACCGGGGTAGATGAGCAAACTTCAGCGTTTGGTGTGACCTGGGATCAGCTGTTTCTGAGTTTGCTGTTTGTTTGAAGCTGGACTCCGCTGTAGTTCCTGCCCTCCATGCTTTGTGTGCCCCCTGCCCCAGCCATGCCCCTCGGAATGCCTACAGGTGCCAGCTCCCGCTGCTGTCCCAGGGAGCCCGGGCACAGCTGTGGCAGAGCCCACTCCCAAGCTGCCTTTCCGTGCAGATGAACTGCTGCTTGGGTTTCAGCTTCCTGAGGAGTTGCCCTGGTCACCTCTCTTTTCCCCAGTTCTTTCACCTGGGCTTTCTTGGCTGCATCTCACAAAGCCAAGTGGCAGTGTCAAGACTTTACACAAAATGTGTTTCTCTAGTGTTCTTGTCATAGAACAAAATTAGGTAGATTTGATATAACAAACCCACGCTCTTTCCTAACGCTTGCAGTCCTAGTGCCTGTTACTGGTTTTGGTGTGCCTAATTGCCCTGCTCAGGAATTAGCCTGTGACTAGAATGTGGGGCAGGGAATTAAAAGGTAGAAATAAGATTGATGTTGTTGTGACAACTATTTGCGATCCCTTTGATGTTAGCTTTTAAAATACGTTTGAGTCATACTTTCAGTCTTTCAGGAACTGCGGCAGGAAAGCTATCTAAATTGCATCTCCAACTGGTGAACTTTGATGCAAAATGTTGCCGTCTCATGACAAAATTGCATGCCTTTAGCAGATTTTACAGGAAGAAATCTTTTTCACTGTGAGAAGAAAATCACATCTTAGGATCTCGTAGTGCTGCAGAAAGATGCAGTTCTGCCACACAGCAGGAAGCCTGTGAATGCTGTTCTTAAAGTTTCTCCTTGTTTTAACTGAGCATCAGCCAAGAACCTGAACCATATGCCTTCATTCAGTATTTGTTTTGCTTCTTGACCATTTCCACATTCAATATGTAGCTTTCTGTCCCTCCGAATTTTTTTGTTGCTGTATGCTGGATTGCCTACATTTTGCACTGTGGATATCTGTTTTGGAGTGTGGTTACAATTACTGACGTTATTTAATGTACCATTGACCTGACTTTTTTCCCTCTCTGGCACTTCTGCAAAAGGTCTCCCTGCCTAGCCAGACACTTTAACCTGACTCTGCCTAATTTTGTAGCTGTGTTCCTGTCCTACCACTGCAACAGGAAGGCATATGGGTCATTTGGATGGGAACAGTTTGTGTGGTTTTGTGTTTATCAACACTGGCTCCTTCATCCTTCTTTGTGGTTTTCCTCAAATTACTCAATTGTCCTTGATCTCCTCTAATTGTGATATCATTTGTAAATTTTGGTGTTCACAATTCTTCATCTCTTCATAAAATATTAGTAGAAATACTAAATTCTCTATAGAGTACAGTTATGTGTAATCCTACTACCAGTACTTTCAATTTTGAAGGGTGAACAAAATCAAATACACCTCGGAAAAAATAATATAAATTTTTGGGATATTGGAAAACTGATGGAAGTATTGGTAATTGTGGCCTTAAAAGCCAGATGCTTGTTGTCTAATTCTTATATTTTTCTTCTACATTCAAGGGGTTTTTTTAGCTTCTAGCTTGGGGAGCAGAAGAGGAGAGAGCTACATTTGTTCAAATGTAAAAGTTTGCAGGTAGAGTGTTCTCGGCAGCAAACAGAGTTTTGCTGTGCACTTCTATTTCAAGGAAAAAGGAAGAGTAAACTGCCATTTAGTAATTGATAAAACTTCATTTTAGTAAAACCTTTTGCTAGTCCATAGCCATGTTTATTGGAGAACAGTAGTGTTCCTAAATCTGTGTTTATGGTATTGAAGAATTCGACATTTCTGTAGTAGTCATTTGAGCAGGAACATCCACAGGTAGCGTTGAAGAACTCATAAATGTATCCTGAATAAAAGCAGTTGTTTCAGCCTCACCAGTTTCTCAGTTTTGCAGGGGCACAGTTGGGTTGTTGTCCTTGCCAAGGGCGGTCAAGCCGCTGCTGGTTGGTGCCTCGTTCCTGAGCCGGGGCTCTCCCTGCAGATGTGGAGAGTTTGGTGTCAGTGACCACACACAGCTGTCGGAGGGGAATCGCTGCTGGCCCCTGGCTGCTTTCTAAAGGCAGGATATGACCAGGGTTGGTAGTGTCCAGCTCCACACCCTCTCAGGGATACATGTTACACCACACCACTCAAAAACTGGCCTTGTCCAAACAGGGGGAGGTGTGGAAGTCTGTAACTCTCCAGCTGTCTTTTATAGTGGGAGTTATAGCTGATAGTTTTTATCATTGAGAAAATATTTTGTATAATGATTTTTTTCAAATATGCTATATGGCAAAATTGAGAAGCATACTTTTATAAAGGCATATTACATAGATTTGGGTTACTAATACTTCCAGCTGAGACGTGTCTGCCCGCAGGTAGTGAGCATTATCTCTAGCAATAACATAGTCACACTTCAGCAGTAATTTTGCTAGGAGAAAATACAAGTAGAAATTTAATAGCAGCTGCAGTCATTGTTGTGGTTGGTAGTGGTTATATCTGTTCTTACAGCCACTCTCATTTAAGTGCTGTTTGCTTGTTTGTAGGAGTTTTCAGGTGGGAGATGGAGCAGGTATCAGTTTGGAGCTGGGGCGCAGGGCAGCAGTGCTGTCAGCACAGCACGCCTGTGCTGCAGGTTCTCAGCTGTCAGTTTGCAAGTTATGTTGTTCTGTGATACTCATTCTGAAGGACTTGATACCTACATTAATTGCGTCTATTCCAGCACCAGACTGAGGATTTGTCCTGTGCATGGTTGAATGAATAATTGATGAATGTCCTTGTCACCTGACAGTCTGTTTGGAAAACCTAAAATCCTTCTGTGATGCTGCATATCCCTCCTGCCCCTCAGTCTGTGATAGAAGAGAGACTGAACTTTATCCCTCGAGCTCAATCTGCTGTCTGTTTGCTAGTCTGCAGAGCTGGCTTTGAGCACTGTGCTCTGATGGAGCTGTGTTCGATGGCAGTGGATTTGGATACCTCAGCAGAATGGAGCAACGCAGATGCGGGATGGCCCAAAGGGAAGGTTCAGATTTGGAGTCTCTTGTTTCTTATAAGTCATGGAGCCTTGTTGACTTAAACTACTGAAAACTCTATTTATTGTCATTTAGCTTCTGGTACTTCATATGTTTGCAAAGTGTAAGTGCTCTCCAGACATCCTTCAGATGACAAAGAGGCTTCTTTTCAGGTGAGCTACAGACAGTGCCTCAGGCCTTGAAGGACGTGGCTATAAATATGTCTCTATTCAAAATGGTTGTCTTGCTGTACCTGTCTGGTTCCTCCTGGTGAATGGTTAGTTTGAAAACTATAAAAGATATTAGTCTCATGTGCATGTTACAACTAGATATTTGTGGATGTAGAATCTTGCCTGCTCACTGGAGTAGAGTTAAAATATGTAGCCATCAGCCAAAAAAAAAAAGTCTGTCCTTTCCTAGGAACTGTAACGAAAATATGTTTATCAAAAAGCTAGGGTGTAATGTATGTTTTGAGATTTTAAAAAGGACATAGTACCAAATGGTTTTTGAATCTGTATGTATTTAAGTAAAAAACAAAAAAAAAGTGGGAAAAGTGTATCTTGTAAAGAAAAAGGGATTGGGAACAGGCTAGATTTAGTGGTAAGTCAGTTAAACACCTCTCCTGCATTTCTCAGGCAGTAGGTCAGGTTTGTATAGGTTTTGTTTTTGACTAGTCAAAAGGGACTCAATCTGCACAACTGTGCAGGTGGTTTTTATCCTGCCATTACTGAAGTCAGTTTCTTCCATGTTTTCATCAGATAACGTATTTATTTTCCTGGCTTCATCCTCAAGTCTTCATGAACTTGTGCACTACTTATGTCCATAAAGAAAACATATCTCTGAACACAGTGGTTAGCCTGTAGGGTGATGTTTGGAGTATCTTCACTTGCTGCATCTGGAAATTTCAAACCCTGCTTTTTATGTAAACATATCAGCCATCTTTCACAGAATCCATTTTTAGTTGCTCACATCGTCTTTGCAAGTGGGTAAGTTGTCATCTGCTGCCTCTCCATCCAAGCACATTCTGCAGACTGGCAGACAGAACGCACAGCATGGTTCAGTCACTTGGTTGCAGGAAGCTGGAGCATGTGAATCCCTGCCTGGTTCTTAGGTGAGCAGCACTCTGGCCTTGCAGCAGGATGGAACCAATGGGAATTGCTCCTACCTGGAAGTGTACTGATGGCTCTGCAAAGGAACTGGAAAACAGATACATTTTAATCATATCTTCTGTAAAAACTAGAAATGTAGTATGTCTTGTTTAGGTTATGACTTTTCATGCACACTGTAAAGGATGAGAAGAGCAGAGTCTTTGACCAAGAGCTGAGATGTGCCTTGTTGCTCTAAGTGTAGATATACAAGAATAACTTTGTCGTGTAGTAAAATAACGTTAGTGTCCCAGCAAGTTGATTTTAGCTTATAGGAGTTTTCCCCATTCTGTACTAATGAGGATTTGTCTAATATCCTTGGTGATTTGCTCTTGTTGCTTGAGTTACCCTTGTAGCTAGGTAAATATGAGGATTTTCAGTGATGAGATGTGGCCTGTCGTTTTTCTCATGATGCCCTCATGAAACAAATCCAGTCCATCCTAGCCTAGCTGACAGAGTTGGTAAGAATTGTATTACCTCTTCAGCATGGATTGTGCTGGTGGCTCTTCTTACTGGCTGCAGTGGGAGGCTCAGAAGCAGGGAACATAGGTAAGGAGCAAATTTGGAAGAATAACCAATGTCAGGAAGGCAGGAGGAATACAAAGGGAAGGGATTAGGAAGTTGTGAAAAAGCACCACTTCTGTCTGGCATCAATCCTCAAAAGGTCTGGCTTTTTCTTGGGCCTGCGCTAGAAGAAGTGGGATTATTCAGTACTGGCAAAGCTCTCTGCATATATCTAAGAAAATAATAGGAGGATCACAGAAAAGTGGGGAGAAGAGACTAATGAGAATGAAAACTTAAAGCATGGTTTACTACACTTGGCTTAGTGATTTCTCATATTTCTTCTCTTCTTCTCCTCAGTTGTGTGTTCTTCCTCGTGTCAGTGATTACTTGGCTGCAAAATTGTCTGGCTCAGGAAAATACACCCCCATCTCATCCCCAAAAGCGTGGCTGTGTCAGATGGAGTCACTGAACTGCTGGCTTTGCAGCTGTTTGACCAGTCGATCAGACACAAAAGAAAGTATTTCCCACGTTCCTTTCCTGGATGCTGAGAGCAGTGTGAGAGCCTGGAGTGGCCTGCTGCTGGAGCCAAGTGGTGACTGCCCAGCCCAGGGCTGGGGTGCCGGGGGTCTGCAGAAGGAGAAGGGCTGGGAGGCTTTAGGAGTTGGTGTGAGCCACACGAGCAGAGCGGGGTGTGCACAGTGGAGCAGCACTATCCTCTGAAGGGGCAGTTTTGGTGCTGTTTGGGCGGGGTTTGCTTAAGCAAATCCCACAATTGCCCAAGGTGGTGGTCCCTGCCGAACCCTCACTGGATGGAAAGCTGAATCTTTATACCAGATTTTAAGGCTCTCACAAAACCTGCTCTTGATATTTCCTGTTCCTATAAGGTGAAGATGAGAACCTGACTTGACTTTGTGAGTTCCTGTCCTTAAGCAGCATCCCTAGACAGGGCTGTGGTGGCGGGGACTGGGCCCTGGAGAGCTTCTCCCACTCCCTTACGAGAGTCACTCCAGCACTGTCACCCAAGCCACGGGCCTGGCACGAGGGCAGGGGTGGATGAGCAGACTTGTTTATTAGCTCAAGTGTGTACCTAAGTGTTTGTAGGATCAGAGCCAACAGTTATTTAATGTTGAAATCAAGATTAGAAAACCAGCAACTTTGCCAAGAAATGTGTTAATTGAAGGAACATCAGTTGAAACAACTGCCTGTGTGAAAGGATGTAGGTTTCTGATTACATCTCTTAACACTGAGATAGATGCACATTTAACACTGACACCTTCACTAATAATTAATTTGATTGGTTTTTATCTGGATGTTTTTATTAGATACTCGGTAAGGGGTATATTTTCTGTTCCAATGAATTAGCACACCCCACAGCCAGCTCAGAGGGATGTTTTCTGGACTGGTTTGTTACAGAAATCTGCTACAGATGGGTTGAGAAGAGAGAGAAAACTATGGAAAAGACAAATTAAGATTTTCACTGCTGTGCTCATGATGTTTTTGTAGTTTTTAGTTGGTCCAGTTAACCATTCATTTAGACAACATACTTTGGAAGTGATCACTTACAAGGAATCAGCACTGCATTTTTGTGGAATATGGTATATTTTTGGTTTTGTGGCACATTATGGAAGCTTGAAAAAATCAAGTGCTTTTTTTAAAGTAAGTAGCAAAATAAAGGTGCTTTACTTTCTCTTGTGTCTTAAAGAAAACTAAAACGTCTCTTTTGTTTAATGGACTAAATACTGCAGTGATTTCAGTGTTTTAAGATATAACTTCTCTATTGTAAACTGTAGTTGGAGCTTTGGGCAGAACTGGAAGTAGAGAAGTATGACCATGATGGCACATTGCACTGGCTTTGGCTGGGGTGGAGTTTATTATTTTTTCACAGTGGATGGTAAGGGGCTGTGTCTGGGACTTGTGCCCCACACAGAGCTGGCAGTGCAGGGCTGTGCCAGTCCCTGCTGAGCAGCACTTGCACAGCACAAGGACTGCGCTGCCCCTCACCTGCCCTCCAGCCAGCAAGGGAGGAGGACAGCTGGACAGCTGACCCCACTGACCCAAGGACCAGCCCAGCCCAGCCGGCTTTGGGCCCCGCAGTAGCAGCTGGTGGAAGGAGGAGGAAGGGGGACCTTTGGAGTGATGGCATTTGCCTTTCCCAGCCACACATGCTGGAGCCCTGCTCCAGGATAGCTGGGCGCCTCCCTGCCCAGGGGAAGTGGGGAATGAATTTCTTGCTTTGCTTTGCTTGCGCATGCAGCTTTCACTTTTTCTATTATACTGTATCTCAACTCAGGAGTTTTTGCACTTTTACCCTTCTATTCTCTCCCCATCCCATGGGAAGAGGGATGTGAGCAAGAGGCTCTGTGGAACTGCCCACCAGTTTAAACCCCAACACCTCTAAATAGTTAATTGATTTAAAGCTGCAAACATGCATAACTGCATAATTGAGAATTCTATACTACTTTCTCTATTACTTAAAAGCTTTATTATTGTCCTGTATTTTGTACATCTCTCCTGGAAATCCCAAACCATGGCAGGCACTGCCCTGTTACGTACAGGTGGAGACACAGTGGAATACATGGACCAACAAGCAGCCCCTTCTGAGAGAAACGCTTTTGTAACTTGTGAGTTTTTGAGACCTGTCCTTGATTGCTTAGCATATGTTTCTAAATGAAGGAAAGGCTTGATTGGGTAGTTTTATTACTTGATATGCTTGCAAATTTATCAGGTCATTTAGAAACCTGAAACACTGAGTTATAGTTCGTAAAAGAACTATGGAAAGTGATATAAAAAGTCAGACATGACACATGGAATTGTGACATGTATTCTGTGCCTTGGGTTTTTACTGCTTGATTAAAGAGTTGGTTTTTAGAAGTAAAACTTTGAAGAAACCATTTTTATTTTCTAAAACCATAAAGTTGCGCATTTGACTTTTCAAAATCCTATTATACAACTATTAGAGGTAGTTTTTTATTCTGCTTGCTTAATTGCTGTTTGATGGGTTCTGTAGAAATGGTCCTTTCCTTAGGTGTGTGCTCGCCTGACGTGCAGCTTGTGACAGGCTCAGTGTGGCAGCCTTTGTATCTGCAAGCTGAAACCAGTAAAAATAGTGTTTCAAAAATAGCCAGATATGTCTGGTTATTCATTTGTGGCACCTTGGAAGCCAAGTAGCATTTAATGTTGCTTTATTTGTCAAGAGTAAGTTCTGTTCCAGTTGCAGAGTTCACTGTGGTCTTGCACAGCCCCGCACATCCACGGGCCTGGAGCGCGGGCTGAGCATGAGGAATACCTGCGGGAGCTGCCTTGGGTGAGTAGGGACGGCCTTGCCCTGCTCTGGGGTACCCTGGCTGTGCTGGCAGAGGAAGGAATGCTTGCTGTGGGCTGCAGCACTTGGAGATGAGGAGGACATTGTGGTGTGGTCCTGACACTGCGGTATCTGTGGTGAGGGGAGACCCGCGTGAGTGCTGAGGGAAGGTGAGGGGAGACCCACATCTGTGGGGAGGGAAGGTGAGGAGACACCTGCATCTGTGGTGAGGGAGGTGAGGGGAGACCCCCATCTGTGGGGAGAGAAGGTGAAGGGACACCCATGTCTGTGGTGAGGGAAGGTGAGGGGAGACCCACGTCTGTGGGGAGAGAAGGTGAAGGGAGACCCACGTCTGTGCTGAGGGAAGGTGAGGGGAGGCCCACGTCTGTGGTAAAGGGAAGGTGAGGAGAGACCCGCATCTGTGGTAAGGGGAAGGTGAGGGGAGACCNACTGTGGTGAGGGAAGGTGAGGGGACACCTGCGTCTGTGGTAAAGGGAAGGTGAGGGGAGACCCACAACTGTGGTGAGGGAAGGTGAGGGGACACCTGCGTCTGTGGTAAAGGGAAGGTGAGGGGAGACCCACAACTGTGGTGAGGGAAGGTGAGGGGACACCTGCGTCTGTGGTAAAGGGAAGGTGAGGGGAGACCCACAACTGTGGTGAGGGAAGGTGAGGGGACACCTGCGTCTGTGGTAAAGGGAAGGTGAGGGGAGACCCACAACTGTGGTGAGGGAAGGTGAGGGGACACCTGCGTCTGTGGTAAAGGGAAGGTGAGGGGAGACCCACAACTGTGGTGAGGGAAGGTGAGGGGACACCTGCGTCTGTGGTAAAGGGAAGGTGAGGGGAGACCCACAACTGTGGTGAGGGAAGGTGAGGGGACACCTGCGTCTGTGGTAAAGGGAAGGTGAGGGGAGACCCACGTCTGTTGTGAGGGAAGGTGAAGGGAGACCCACGTCTGTGGTGTGAGGGGAGACCCATATCTGTGGTAAAGGGAAGGTGAGGGGAGACCCACATCTGTGGGGAGAGAAGGTGAGGGGACACCTGTGTCTGTGGTGAGGGAAGGTGAGGGGAGACCCACGTTTGTGGTGAGGAAAGTTGAGGACAGACCCGCGTGAGTGGTGAGGGAAGGTGAGGACAGACCCACGTCTGTGGTGAGGGGAGAGCCATGCCTGTGGTGACAGGAGACTTGCATCTGTGGTGAGGGGAGACCTGTGTCTGGCGTGCGGCAAGGTGAGGGCAGACCCATGTCTGTGATGAGGGAAGACCTGAATCTGTGGGAAGGGGAGAAGGCAGTGGAGTGGCTCTTGGTGTGGCTGGGCTAGCATGCTCAGGTGTCCTTGCACAGTCCTGACCCCAGAAACCTGGCAGGGTTGGGTTTACGCAGTTTCTTTTTTCGTGTTCCAGAAGATAAATGTGGTGTGGATGTGTATAGTAAGAACAGGCTGTTCAAGCAGGCTCATTTCAGGGTATGGGACAGCCTCCGTGTGCTTCACCTGCAAGGTGCTGAGGGGAAAAGTCCTGCCCTGCTAAGTCTGAGTTGGGCTCCTTCTCTGATGTGTTTGGGAAGCAGCTTTTCTTTCTCCCTTTGCAGCGGTAGAAGCTGGTGGGTGACCAGAGTTCTGCACCACAGGTTGCCCCCATGACTGCTCCACTGCCTCTCCTCACTCATCTCCCTTGAGTTTCCCTGAAACTGTTTGATTCCCTTAGTGGCTGATGTGAACCTGCACACGAACCATGTTACCAGCTCTTTTAGTACACCAGAACACATTAATAAGGACCCCGTGCTAGCTTTGGCGAACTCATGGACCTGAGTAGGAGCCATTCCTCTTACAGCCCATATGCTGCTGTACACAGAGCAGAACAAAAGCATTTGTTCTTACACCATCACCTCACGTCTACCCACAGCAGCACAGCACTCCTGACAGCATAGTGCTTTGCCTTTGCCTGGGCTCTGCACACAAGCACGAGGGCAGAAACCTCCCAAGAGGCTGGTGATCCCAGGAGAGATCCCTCCAGGGTCAACTCAAGTCCTGTTCAACCCCATCAGAAACATGCAGCTCTGCAGCACAGGTGTGCACTGATCCTGTGGATTGCCCTCTGCTCATTCAGGTGTTCATGGCTAACAGAGCTCCGGACTGAGGGGTCTCATGGGTCTGTTCCTGGCCTTGGAGCCCATTGGCAGCCTAAGCATCTCCTCACCCTTTGAGTGATGAAGGGAACGGGGAAGGAATCTGTTCCTGTTTGTCTGCCCTAGGAATATTGAGTGAGTTTGTTCTGAAAATCTAAAATGAAATATGGACTACTTTTAACGTTAGATCTCACAAGCTTTATTTTCTGAAGGAAATTATAGCATGGTATCTGTGTAGAAGCTTTGTGAATACCACCTACTTGCTGTTTTCAAAGCATTAAACACACTTCCTAACTATCTCTGTAGTATTAGCTAATAGTGACTTTGATAATTTAACAAAGTAATTGCTTTTTTCCATGGATTGGAATTGTTAGTGTGCTGCCTCTGCAATAACACAGTTTGGGATTATTGGATGCTAATCCTGTCAGTCCTTTCCACACTATCCATAGCCCAGGGCAATTGCTTCAACTTTAGCATTTTAATTTCCTCTTTTGCAAAAAGAGTATTAGAAGCATTGCTTCCATTAAGCTTTTATTACCATAATTAGTCTCTTCCATAGTTTGTTCTTGACAGCAGAGCATTCTGCTGTTATGTGTCATTCTTCTGTGCCAAAAACTGTATGTGGTAAACTTGTACTGATCCTGGGTGTCCTTAATAGTTAACACTAGTATTTTTCATGCATCTTGAATTTTGCTAGTTTTATTAACCACCACAAAATAGTGTATTTAAAAACAATCTTGAAGCATCATGCTGCCTGCTTGCTCCTGCCCAACCCTCGAGTTGTGTAGGTGATTCTGGTCTCCATTTGTGAAGGTGAAACACAGTCACACAACATAGATTAAGATGAGCAATGCAAAGTTTTCTGCTAATTTAGTTAAGTTTGGAAAGCTTCTAGAAAAAAAATAATTTATAATCCTGAAAACTTGGATTTTAAACATCACTGGCTGAAAATGTAAACTATCTTAAAATCTTGTTATTGCAGGCAAAATGCCAGCCCCTGAGCAGAGCCCCATGGTGGAGGAGGGGCTGCCGCAGACAGCGCAGGAGACTTCCACAGGCCCAGGCATGGAACCAGAGACTACTGCCACGACCATTTTAGCTTCTGTAAAGGAACAGGTATCTGCCTCATTTTCAGCAATTCATCAGTTCAGAATGTGTGTGGAGTTAACCGCTGTCCCTTACATTGCTGGAACAACATTATTGTTTGTTTCTGTAGCTTGTGACCCAGTGTCACTGTAGTATATTTCATGTATCAGTTTTAGAATCTGAATATAAGGGGTTCAGTTACCTGCATTAAACAGAAGCATCATTCTAGTATTTTGTATGCCTTGAAATGTCTGCACTGCTGTTGTAAGTTAGACTGGAAATGCAGGTTTAGTGTTGAAAAAAGAAGAAAAGCTAGTGTAGAATTGTTGCAACATTGGAATCAGTCCTTGTAAGTCCTGCAAAGCCAAGTGTTCAGTGCTACGAAGTCCTGCACATACAGATTGGCTATGATTAACTGTACTTTATTAAAAAATGGGCTT
The DNA here is from genome assembly GCA_013397175.1 of Platysteira castanea. Classification (NCBI taxonomy): domain Eukaryota; kingdom Metazoa; phylum Chordata; class Aves; order Passeriformes; genus Platysteira; species Platysteira castanea. Next base: position 69,415 of record VYXC01012073.1, on the reverse strand, counting down.
TAAACTCTGAGTTTGGTTTCAGTTATCAATACCAAGGTACTAATAAATTTTAAATCTGCAGCACATTTATGGTCAGTTATCAATACCAAGGTACTAATAAATTTTAAATCTGCAGCACATTTATGGGTGTATATCTAAAGTGATAATTTCTATAGGAAAAATAAAATTGTGTTTGCAATCAAATTCAGCCTTAGTTTGTGAAGATCACTGAAGTGGGAAAAATTGCAGTTCTACAAGGAAACGCTCTAGCTGAAATTTTTGTTGGTTTTTTTTCTTTTTAAATTTAAAGAACACAAAGGGAGAAGGGATACTTCGGCTTTCTTTGTATCATACTGAGAAATAATGGTCATCTTTATTGACTTAATACACGAACTGTAACATCTGAACTTCAGAATAAATCTGCTTTGCTGTCTCTGTCTTGAAACTTCCTTTAAGATGAATCAGGACTTGATTCAAGATGGTAGCTCTGAATGCAAACACATATTAGTTCTTATGTTGTCCTGTATTAATATTTTTAAAAAGCTGAGAATTAGATTATATCTTCTTGATATCAACAGTTTTCATACCCGTAATACCTTTTGTTAAACAAAACTTTTCTGCAGGATGATGAAAGTTGAATCCTAATTTTCATGCCTAAATTAACAGTTTCAAAAGTAATTTAAGGTGACAGTAGCGTCCCTAAAAATTTCCTAGCAGTGTTAAAATTAATATTCACGTATGCAGTGTGCAGGATATCAGTGCCAGAGGCTGTTGCAGTGTGAGAAGTCAGCCAAGAGCTCCTGGTACCTTCAGTCCCCTCTCACCAAACAGCAGTTTGCCTTGTGCCATTTTAGCCTGTCACAAATGGCCATTAGGACTCATTTGCTTAAAGTACATTTGTGGTGGCTCCAAGTTGGTCCATTTTGGGTTGCAGTGCTCATGGTAGTGGCTGAGCTGGTGAGCAGAGTGGCAGTGTCAGAGCTGAGCTCTGCAGGCAGGGATCCCAGTGCCCAGGATGGCTCTGTGCTGCTGCTGCAGCCGTGCTGGGTCACGCGGAGTGAGCGGTTAGGGCAGCGCTGTCTGGAACAGCTTCGTACACGAGTATGCAGTACAGGCATTTGTTAGGGTTCCTTCGCCTGCCCAAACAATGTTTTTATCTTTTTATTAGTCCTAGAGAAAAAATTATAATGGAATATTTCTTTCTTTTGAAAAGGAGGTTAAAACCTCTTCCTCTTTCCATTTATAAAAAGACTATTAAATAGGTGGGCTGTTACATAACTAAATTCTGATGAAAGCTAAAAAAATTTAAATTGTCATTAATTACTAGCGTTACACAAACTTCAGAACTGGAGTCTTATTGTGAAATGTACAGACACATAAAATGAGTGTGAGCAGAGGAAGATGTAAATTGTCCTTCACTCTTGGAAGTGATAACATGAAAGAATTAAGAGCTGAACTGTTGCTTTCTGTTATTTTTTCTGTTGATAATAATTATGGACACTGATATGTTCAACACCCTTCCTGTGTGGCAGAAAGCCCAGAACAGAATATTTTCCAGTGAAGTGCTTTACTTTATTAAGCTTGAACAGAAACTGCTATACTGTTTGCTGTTTCCTTTGGTACAGGAATTGCTACGAGGTGCAGCAGGTCAGTGTTTATAAAATAGAGCTGACACACCCTGACCCAAGTACTTCAGAAACGCTGCAGTGGAAACACAATCAAGACAAGCCTTTATTATTACTTGTCAAATTGGGCAAGATTTTAACTTAATAAAAACTTTTAAAAATACTACAGTAGTTCTAAGATAGATAAATGTATTGAATTACTTTAAGCTTTCTGCCATAGCCTTGAGACGGTAGTTACAAATATATAAAAAGTTGCACTAATTAGCTTATGAACCCTACAAGCTGCATCTAAATAAACTTTCCATTTGTTTCCATTTCTTTCCTTTTCCTAGGACAGCAAATCAGTTTAAAGCAACTATTTTACCAAACTGGAGTGTGTCCTCTAAACTCTGATCAGACTCTCATTGGGTCAGGTGTCAGTCAGCTGGGTCAATCTCCCTTGGTCATATTTTAGGAAAGGAACATTTTGATTCACTCATAGTGTTATAAAATAACACAAGCAGAACAGGTGTAACCTGTGAAGAAATTTAGATGACTACAGCTTTGTGCTTTTCTGACAAAGCTCAAGGTCTGTTTTAAAGTGAAAATATTTTCCGTTAGTATAAATCCCAACAGTGCTGCCACAACTGCCACTAGTTTTGGCTGGGCAGAAGGACAGTTCTGTTAAGCAACTGAGCTACTCTGTTTGTGGGAACACAGGTGGGTGTGCTTTTGGATCATAATCAAGGAGGGACTGACTCAAACCGGTGTGTTATATCTCTGGTTGGTGGCCTGCTGAGCCACTGAGATACTCTCAAGTCCATGAGGCCAGATGGGATTCCCTAAGGGCACTGAGGGAGCTGTGGAATAGCTGACCCAACCACTCTCCATTATTTGTATCAGTCCTGGCTCACTGGGAGGTTCCAGATGACTGAAGGTGTGATGCCCATCCATGCTCTTCCAAGATGAGTTGGAATGAGGATTTGGGGAATTACAGGCCTGTCAGCCTGACCTCGGTGCCCAGGAAGGTTATGGAACAGATCATCCTGAGTGCGGTCACACAGCACATACAGGACAGCCAGGGGATCGGGCCCAGCCAGCAGGGGTTTAGGAAGAGCAGGTCCTGCTTGGGTAACCTGATCTCCTGCTATGACAGGGTGAACCCACTTAGTGAATGAGGGGAAGGCTGTGCCTGTGTCTGCCTGGACTTCAGCAGAGCCTTTGATACTGTCTCCCACAACGTTCTCCTGGAGAAACAGGCAGCCCGTGGCTTGGACAGGTGCTCTCTTTGCTGGGTTCAGAACTGGCTGCATGGCCAGGCCCAGAGGGTGGTGGTGAATGGAATTGCTTCCAGCTGGGGTTGGCCACCAGTGGTGTCCCCAGGGCTCGGTATTGGGGCCAGTCCTGTTCAATCTCATTATCAGTGATCGGGATGAGGGGGTTGAGTGCACCCTCAGTAAATTTGCGGATGACACCAAGTTGGGCAGGATTGTCGATCTGGTTGCGGGTAGGAAGGTTAGGAAGGCTGTGCAGAGGGATCTGGGAGGGCTCAGCCTGGAGAAGAGAAGGCTCAGGGAAGACCTTCTGGCTCTGCACAACTGACAGGTGGGGGCAGCCGGGGGGGTCAGGCTCTGCTCCCAGGGAGCTGGGACGGGATAAGAGGGAGTGGTCTGGCCTCAAGCTGTGCCAGGGGAATGTCCTGTTGGACATCAGGAGGAATTTCCCCATGGAAAGGGTGGTTAGGTGTTGGCAGGGGCTGCCGAGGGAGGTGGTGGAGTCCCATCCCTGGAGGTGTCCAAGGAATTCCTGGACATGGCACTTGGTGCTCTGGGCTAGTGACAAGATGGGGATTGGACAAAAGTTGGACTCGGTGGTCTGGGAGGTCTTTTCCAACCTCAGTGATTCTGTGATTCTAATAGAGGAATTCCTTTTTGAATGCAGGGAAATTCCAAGGTGAAACATTTTCCTTTTTTTGTCTTTTAGTGGATTTGATGATGGATTTTGAGTATTTTGAGTTTGTTGTGGTTCTTTTTTTATTTTTTGTTTGAGGAGAGGATTGTTTTCTATAGGTGTGTTTTAGAGGTGGGTTGGGATTTTTTCCCTCAAAACATGTGTTGCACTTCTAAAATGTCACAAGGCTTCTACGCTATCATGGATAGAAGTATCTTAGGAATTACTGAAACAAGTTTTAAATAAAAGTAAAGCATTAAAATGCATCTGGAGTTCTGAATCCTGCATAGAAGTTTAGTTGAGTTCTGTAGGGAGTTTCTTATCCATGTTAAAAGTAAATTGAGTATTTTCATACAAAAATAGCAACTTATTAAAAATTGTAGGGGCAGCATGGTAGCAGTAACTTTTGTGGGGGTTTGGAATGTAGGGCAGCTAATTGCCAACTGCTCCTTGTGGGTTTGTGGACTATTTTTTATGTCACTGCTATTTTCTGTGTGCAAGCCGTATACTGCTGGGTTTGGAATGAACTGCTGCTGAATTGACAAGACTAAATGGGTTCATTTGGAATTGTGAATTTCATGCTTAGCACATTCGTTTTCAGTGGTTGGGCTGTGAAAAAGTCTTGCAGGAGAAGCCACTCATCAATGCAGTTTTCAAAAGTAACTGTAATATGCTGATTTTAATGTCTTTGCTAAGACATAAGTATCTGCAGCAGTGGCTATTTGTTTAGTTTGTTCTTTGGTCTAGCTGTTTGTGACACTTAGAGATGGGCAACTTTTCACCTTTCCTTTAGTAAATAGGTGACAGAATAAGAACGATTGGATATGCTTTCAGATGGATATTAATACATCTCTTGGGTTTCCCTATGTGTTTTTCTAGAAGTGTTCTTTGTTCAAGACTTCAGCAAAACCTTTTCCTTTTGTATAAGTGTATTGAACTGTATCATATAAATAGAAAATGTGCACTTTGCTTTTTTCCTTCATTATTGTTTAGGTACACATTTTTTACGTCATTTTTGAGATGTTTTTTATAGGGTTTGGGGGCAGAGAGCAAACCTCTATGTTTTTCAGATGGAAATGGAAGGAAGAATGCATTCTGCTTATTTTTTATTGCATGTTAAAACATCTTTAGTAGAATAAGAACTATTGATATTAAGTCTTGGAGATTTCCTTACAGTTCAGATGTGTAGTGCTGTACATTCAGTACTGTGTAGGAGTGTCACTTCATGGAGATACCTGAAAAGAGATTTACTAAATGCACTTCAGTAATTGGGCACAAACTTTTCACAGTCTCACTTTGAAATTCTGATTTGCATGCATCTAGTGACCAGTTAGGTGATAAATGTGTGGCAGTTCTGAATTGAAGACAGTACTTTTTGTTAAATGGACTCCCAAGTTTGGCATGAGTGAAACAAAAATCTTGGTCAACATTTTGTGAATGGCTGGAAGAACTGGGTTTTTTTCTGACTCTCTTAATATTGTGTTTAATTGCATAGGTCACTCTTGCCTATTTAATCCCAGAATTTTGAGGTTTAGAGTTTCTGCTGTTTAGCAACATTTTTAGTTTCGGTGAGTCAAGTCTGAGATGTCAGCTTCATAAAGGTCTTATTTAGGACAAAATAAATGCCACTCCTGTCTCGGGTGAAATAGCTAGCTCATTTCCTTAATCAAAATTCTCTGTACTCCTTTATCCATACGATGACCTAGAAGTTAATTTTCCTTTCTCCTGTGTACTGTTAGACTTCAGAGGAGAAACTCCCCTTGAAAAAAGAGCCTATCTGGAACTGTGGGTGCCTCTGAAATGTACTGGATTATTGACACTTTTTGTAGCACACGTAGTTTAGATTATCAGTTTGTCTGCTCAGCAGTGACTGAGCCCTGGTCCCCAGCTGGCAGAGCAGTATCCTCAGCTCCAGCACTGACTTAGGCTGCCCGGGTGCTGTCACAAAGCTTCCAGAGAGGATGTGTCAGAGGCAGTCCAGGAATGCCTCCAGTGCCATTCTTCCCTCCTGCCACTGGCAGCAGTAAGCTTTCTATAAAATGCTGAAATTTTGATCCCTCATCAGCTAGAGCAGCACTAAACTGTTGTACCAGACTAGTGAACAATGCATGCATGAAAGTATTAAGGGCTTTAATGGTCTGCTGCTATTGAATACAGAGTAAGTGTGATCAGCCAGTAATTGTAGCTGTGTCATCTCACATCCTGTAATCTGTGATTCTCTCTACACTGTCCAATTTTTTATCTTTTGTCTTCTATTTTGGAAGATACTGAGATACTGAAAGCATGCAAATGCAGTTGTCTGCGTGAGTAAACTTAATTTTTACAGAAAATATTAAGGTTGCTCTAATATGGTTAGTTAGAAGTACAGTTTTTTTCTGCAATAGATTCTGGTAGAGAATTAAAATATCGGGTCACTACAGGATGACATCTATTTTGGAAAATACAGTATTCGATGTGGGTTTAAGTAGTCAGTTGCTTGATCTAGCACTGAATTATAGCGGTTGGAAACAGAGAACTCTGCATAGATCAGTGCAAGAGACTTATGTGAAGGAAGGTATAAATCAACTTCTGTTTTGTTTGTCCTCTGCTTTGGTGCACGTTTTTATCATGAAAATATCCAAAATATAATAGCCTTTTCTGTAGCACTGTGTGAACTTTCACAGGTGATGGAAGTTGTGTGGTTGCAGTTGAATAAGAAATAGTAAATGTAAAAATAGTCCTCTCAACTGTGGCTACACTTTGTTAGATGAACAACTTGAGCTGTTGAAAGAGGCTCAGCTCAGTTGTTCAACAGACAACACTTTTGTGATTAGAACACATTTCATAGTTCAGCTTACAATTACCTTCATAATATTTCATAGACAGTGACATTTGGCATTTGAAGGAACTTATCATATCCCAGTGTTACCACACCTGGGAGTACCAGCCCAGCCTAGCCCAGTCTTCTGCCACAGCAGCCACTGAGAACTGGTCAAGTCAAGAAGCTGCAAGAGATGCCTTTGTTTATTAGAGGCATTGTCTCCCCCTGATGTCCAGCTGCCTGGTCTGGGTCTGGCTAGCCAGGCATGAACCATTCAAAAAGAATCTGTGACTTCTCAGCGATCGCTGCTGATCCTTGCAGAGCTGTCACTAGAAAACCTTTTGCTAGCCACCTGGACCACTGTTTGTTTAGGTATCTGTGTTTTTCCAGAGGTGTTCAAATCACAACAGGGCAGGAAGAAAGTCATTTTTATTTTTCAGTGTGGTGAATGTAGATTCCTCATTCTCTTCCATGTTACTGAGGGATAAAAGTTCCTCGTTAACATAAATGAAAAAGGTGAATCTGCAACATGGTATCATGATAGGATGCAGATAGGTGGCACAGAATTGCCCTTAAACCCTCTTCTATTATCCAAAGCCTGCAACAGGAATTTGGCAGTCTTCATGGTCAGTTGTGCAAACAGCATTCCCACTACTTACTTGTTTTCAAATACTTGCTGGCACGAGCCCAGCACAGTGTGTTGGTGGTTGTTGTCCCTTGCCCCAGAGCCACCAGCCTCTCAGAGATACTCAGCTTTCACATGGAAAGAGTATTCAGCTGTCGAGGTGGGTATAACTGGCCTTGTCTGTACCTTGGTGCAGTGAAGGGTCATGTCGAGTGAGATTTCTGCTGGGCATGTGGAGCTCACCAAGGAAGAGCGGTTGGTCACCTGGTGGGAGCACTACAACATCAATTGAGGGTTGGTTAGGACTTAGTTTTCTACAATAATAATATGATTTAAACTAAAAAAAGAAGTTTTAAAGCATGAGGTATTCCAGCTGTAAAAAATATGATAGCTCTAAAACTATCCATCTTGTGTATTTATGCAGGTATTTAGGACATATCACCTGCTGCAGATATCAAATTTAAGAAGGCACATACAAAAGTCAGCACTCATTGTTTCAAAGTTTGTAAACTGCTGCTTCATTGGACTCCCAGGCTGCACATGCCAGAATGTACTCAGACTAGAAAATAGAGCTGGATTTTCTTTTCTTACTATGCTTGCACTTGCAAAAGCGCATTAGATCTTCCTAAGCATCAGAGTGATTTAAAATTGGCAGATGAGTTGCAGACCTCTTACTCCTCTGCCATTCACCGCACTTTGTGGCTTTCTGGTCAACACCAAAATAAAGTGAGGAACAACGTAAATAGACAGATGATGGTGTTGTTCCCAACACAACAGTGCAGGTGCCTCTGAAGTGGCCAAATGAGGCTTGGTGGCTTTTTCTCTTATTTCTCCTTATCTCAGTTTTTCTGATAGAATATGAGTGAATTTTGCTTTTAAATGTAGTTTAAATAAATGAAGTAAAATTCATTGCTCTGTTGCCCACTTATGTCATTCACCTCTTCTACTCTCAAGAAAAATAGAAGTATCATTCTTCTGTTTTAACTGCCTTTGAATTTTTGTAGTGTGGGGCAAAAAATAGGGATTTTTATTTAAATGGGCAATTTATTACTTGAGACGTTATGCAGCAAGACATTTTCTATAATAATGTGTTCATTAATGCCTCTATCTATAATGCAAAGGGAAATTAATAGAGATTGGTTGAATGGAAGCAATTAATGGCTAGCATGTTTTATTTTATTCCTCTAATTAAAAGATCAGTAAATAACAATAGATTCAGATTTGCAGTTTGCATCCATGACATTGCTCTTTAAATATTGGTTTAATAGTAAGGAACATGAAACAGCTTTAAATATGTGCTAAATGTTTTATATTATTTCTGCTAACGAGGAGCACAGTATTGTTTATTTTTCAAGTTTGTATTTGTTACATGCTGTATAATACAGCATCATTCGTGAAGAAGTTTATATGGCTGACAGCTGCTCCAAAACTTGCAGAACTTCAGCATCTGAATGGAATTTCTTTTTTTTAAATCACAGCATTCCCCACTAACATGTGAATGACCATCTGGAGAATCCGCTTTTAGATGGACGTATTATCTGTATTCTGACTTAGAACTGGAAAATAAGTTATCATTTATAAACATCTTTGACTTTCTTTACTTTATAAATTTCTTCGACTTTTTTCACTTAACAGACATTTTAGTATTTTCTTTCCAAAAGACAGACTGTCCAGATGAGCTGACTGGGTGCATGTGTACTGTTGTGGTATAACATGGAGCTGAATCGAGCCAAGCCCTGGTGTCATGCCCTGACAACTGGGTCTCTGTGTCATACAAACCTTCAGGTGTTATTCGGGTTTTCTGGTCCAGACACAGGTCCATGAGGTTCATGGTGATCCATGGGTTATTGTGTTCATGAGACTCTTCATTTCAGGTCTTGGGATTAAAACAATTTAGCTGTGGAATTCAGTCTAAAAGCAGATTCTAGTAAAATCCAAGTTTAAAATGCATGTCCAAGATGCTCTTTCATATCTGAGCATCCACTGTGCCAAGCTTTTCTAATGCTGAGGCTTGACAGCAATGCCAGCCATCGTGGAAAGGGTGCCCAGGAGGAGGCTGAGGGCCACAGCTCCTTCCCATAACTTCAGCATATTCTGCTCTGTTCTCTGAGTAGAGCAATAGTAGAAAAGCTCTGTGGGTGCTCATGTCCTGGGGCAGTGGTGGGAGGCTCCATATCCTGGATGCAAACCCACTTTTGCTGGCCAAAATTTGGGATGTTAGGGTGTTTATTCAGTTTGATTAGTGAGTTCTCAGAAATGTTTGGAAGTGTCCACAATCCCTTGTATCCTCTGGGTAGGGCAGTCAGCTGTGTGTGAAACAGGCAGTTCACTGTAGGGGGCTCAGATCAGACCTTCAGAAATAGCTGTTTCAGTTTTGTCATCTAATCTAGTCATTTTGGCAGCAGGGCAGCTGCTGTTTGCCCTGGGCCTCAGCTGCCTGCCTGATGGCATAGGTACTAATTAGCCTTCTTTTGAGGGGTTCTTGGAGGGGATCTCATTGTGTTGTTGGTAGAAAAATCTTTATCTCCGCTTCTTAGAATAGCTTTTCCCTACACTTACTCTGATCCTCCTATTGTTAGTCCAAGTCTCCTGTGCGCTGTGGAAGCTCTCAGGGCTGGAGCAGGGAGCAGAGGCCCCTGCAGAGTGCTGGGAGCTGAGGGACACTGCTGCAGCACCCTTCATCTTACTGAAAAGGGGCACAAGCTGCAGGGAGTGGAGAGTGGTCCGTGAAAGGGAAGTGGTTCGGCCCCATTCCCTGTGATGCAGGGTGTGAAGGAGCAGTTTGCAGGAGCTGTTACCCCTGGCTCGCGTGCAGCTGCTGGGCAATACCATCACATGAGTCACACACGGGAGAAACCTCATCAGTAATTTGAGTTTTCAAGTCAAAGGAGTGCTCTGTGTTGCACTTGACCTGTGTATAAGACTTGCTTTGTGCTTCATCCGATTACTAAATATTGGTGGCCATCTATTTTTGTATAGTTCACCGAAGCTTCAGAGGGTTTACAGTATCAGTTTGAAAAATAATGCAATTGCTCAATAGAACCCTTTTCTCTGGTCAATAAGAGCTAACTGAGGAGAAAAACACCCTCAATATCCTTTGATGTGACCTAGTCTGGATTTCAGAGTGCTATAGAAAATGGTCCAGCTTTCAGTAACATCCATCCTGTGCAGCACTGGTATTTCCCATGTCATCCTTGCAGCGTTATGTTCCAAAAGCTTGTTACAAAGGCTGTAGAAGTTTGGTACCCTTGACCAAGAAATATAAAAAAAGCTGAACTCAGGAAAGGTGAAATAGTACATCTCTACACTCAGCCAGTTTGAAGGTATAAATCTTAAGGTTTCCAACTACAGTCAGAATGTAGGATACCTTAGGATTTGGAGGTTTGTGATTGGAAAGGTTAGGATACGATATTTTCCAGTTTCCTTGTTTACAGATGAAATTGAAGACTGATGCTATAGGCACTGATTTTGTTAGACTGTGGTAACATAAGAAGACACAAAAATTTTAACTGCAGGAGGAGTAAAACCCAAGAATGCTTAAACATGTTTTTTCTTTCTGTAACAGGTGAGAAATCAATATTTGCATGAATCACTGATTTAAAGAACCATTAAATTTCCACTTTTATAATTTATTCCCCTAAGGAAGAGTCAAAACACAACTGTGATGAATCAGTGATTGTTTCAGAGTTAATCCACAGCCATTTTTTAACATCAAGAATGCTTTTCTTTTTATTTTGAAATTTCAGGAGCTTCAATTTCAAAGACTTACCAGAGAGCTGGAGGTGGAAAGGCAAATTGTGGCTAATCAGCTAGAGAGATGTAGGCTTGGAGCAGAGTCACCAAGTATCGCCAGCACAAGGTACAGGTCCTGATGAATTTACTTTCATTTGTCCCATAAATTAAAGGCTTTTTAGTGGTGCTTATGTTCTCTATACATATATTTTCACTGATAGCTATTCACTTCTATTAATATCTGAAGAATTTAAAAAATGCAGATTTGCTGTAAAGAGTTATGGGACAGTTTCAAGAGGCCTCTCTAATGATTACATTTTCAATGGAGTGTATGTAAAGCTTTAATTTCTCTTTAAATATGTTGAGTTTTACCTTTTAGATTCATCCCAGGAGAAATACAGTAGACTTACACGTATTTGAGTCAAAACAACAGTGCTAGTTAAATGCAGTAATTCTTTTCTTTTTTTTCTAAATTTTTCTAAATTAACTATCCAATTTCATTCAGCTTTTCTGAAGCAGTGTCTGTTGTTACATGTGTTTTCAGTGCTGGTGCATCCTCAGCTCTGGCTGTGCATGAGGCTGGGGTTGCCAGGGGTGTTCTGATGCCCCCAGTGCTGTGTTCCATGCCCAGCTGGTCAGGCTGGCTGCTGCCCTGCTGGCTTGGGAGTCTCAGCTGCTCCTTGGCCTTGGGGTGAGAAATGAAGTAGCATCCGTCAGTATGAGTGACTACGTCCAGGTGTAGCATTCCGGACGCTTTCTGAATTCACACCCAGAGAATTAGTGCTTCCCAGGGTCACCTGGAAACAGCCAGTGAGTCCCAGGACTACCTGTTTTCGATGGCAGTGCTGGTTGATTTGTTGGGGGGGAACATAGGATTGCATAGGTTCCTGGTACAGGGTCTGGCAGAGTGGCTAGAAGAATCAGCTGTATTGGTGAATTCAAGAAGATAGCTGTTAGAAAAGTTGAAGACTGAAAATTACCGCATTTACTTAAAATATTTGTGAAAATGTCTGCTTATCTGTCTCAACAAGAAAAGCAAAGTACTGATTTTCCTGGTTTCCAGTTGCTTGTAAGGTGTAATACAAGTTTATGGAGTTTAGTATATGGCATTTTATGAGAGAAATACCCCTATACTAAGAATTTTAAGTTACGCAAAGTTTTATATATCTTGCATATAGTTGTAAATGTGTTGTTGATGTAGATATTTAAAGTGGAAGCTAAAGGACAAGTAAAACAACACACTGAGTGTGGCTGGCAGCTCTGCCTGAGCCGCGCGCCCAGATCGCTGGGAACAGCCCATTGCTGCTGCTGCCTCACAGCACAGAAGTATTCCAACCATGGAGGCGTAGCCAAGTAGTGAACTGAAATTCTACAGGAATATGTGTGAAGTACATACATTTTTAACAGAATTGTATTTTTAGCTTTTTACAGCTCTTCACCACTTTATAAATATTTAATAAATAATACTTAATTTTTTCATCTGTTGCCTTTTTTTGATGACAACAGCAGTATAGCCAAGCAGGAAGGTAGGCGATGGAAATCACTGCTTTTCTCTCAAGTGGTGCTGTTAAAATCAGAAATAGTTTTCACCTTATGGAGTACTTGCAAAGACAGTAGACTTAAACTGTTTCACGTCATGCAAAACCTGTGAAAGATGCACTGGGAATTGACCTGTCCAGTCTAGGAGCTGGAGATCATAATCGCGTTTACGTCATTTTTTAAAAAATAGCACACTGCTTAACAAAATCAGAAATCTCCGATTTTCCTAAATGTCAGTGTTGTTCCTGAAGCCTTGCTGTCCTGTGCACAGGTGGTAGCTGAGACCTGGCTGGGACCTCCACCAGCCCCTTCTACCTTAGCAGAGTGGCACAGCCGCATCGCTGAGAGGGATGCTGGCCCCTGCTCTAACCTGGAAATTCAGAGCTGGAAAGTGTTTGTTTGAGAGCTGCCACATGAAAATGTAAAGTAGTGCTGGTGGTCTTTAGTGTGCTTTGTCTCTGAGTGACTTAATGCAAAACTTTTTTCATGTATCAGATTTTTATTTTTTCCAGATTAGCAGCTGGTTCAATTTTGTGTCTAAGATAACTTTGAACTAAAGCAGTGAAATGGCAAAGAAAAGGTGTGAAATTAAGAAAGGGGCAAAACTAAAAAACTACCAAACAACAAAAAACCAAATTAATCAAAACCTCAAAAAAACCAAAAAACCCACCCCAATCCGTATCATTAAAAATATAAGTGAGGAAAAAAATGAAAAAGGTTAAAAAACCCCAACGCATATATGGATTTCAGCACAGTTTGTATGCATGTTCCATCTCCAGTTACCAAATATTTGTGTTACTGTCATATTTGTCTCTACCTTCTCTAATTGAAAACTGTACATCATACCAAGCTGTTATGATATTTCTGATAGAGGAATATTTCTGCATGTCTGCTCTACTAACCTAATTCTTTTTCAAGGATAGTAGTAGGCTAAATTTTAGCATTTTTTGAAGTGCAGCTCACCACATGGGCTCTCTTTGGATGTCTTACATGCTGGTATCAGGAAGAGACAGCATTGCAGCTATTTCCAGCAGCAGCTCGACATGGGCACTGCAGCATGTCACCACAGAGGCTTTTAAACAGTGGAATGAAGTGCACTAGACTTACTGCTCTGAGGTGAAAGATCTGCTATCTTCAAAACATTGCACCTGCTAGATGACAAAAATCAGGTGATGATATCAGTAGGTGATGTATGCTGGACTTGTTCCAAAATCATTTAATTAGAGTCAAGTTAAATGCTTAGCCAGTTGAAGTATTGATGAAGCAGCTTTCTTCATGTGACCCGTGGTCAGAGCAGCCTTTTTCATTCCTACATTCTGTACCTGTAGAGGAAGTTCAAGTAGTCAGGTACGTTGGGCAGGGATGCGCTCCAGGTTATAGTCCTGTGTGTGTGACAATGAAGTCTTTGTGTGTATTCAGTGTGTGTTACCATTGCCAGCAACACTGAGCCATGTCGCCTCAGTGGAAGGAATTGAGGAATAGAGTAAAAGGGCAAGAGTGAAAAACTTGGTATTTAGGTAGCATGAGAATTCTGGGGCCAGAGGTTGACTTTCAGACACTTGAAGCCTGCTTGGAATTCTCCTTTTTCTTGAAGTCTCATTGTAACTCTAGTTCAGTTTTTGCTAGCGCATGTCTTTAGCACTCTTACACAAATATTTTGTTTCCAAAAAGGTTCCTAAATGTTTTCATTTGTTTTACATTTTAGAAAATAAGTATCTCATGCTATTCATGTTGCCAAGCTAGTTTTTTGTAATCAGTAGCTGTGGTAGAAAGAAGTAAAATAAAAAATCATTTAGAAATTGCTACATCTTACCCAAAATCACAATCTCATGCTGATATTTAGATACAATAAGATATGATGGACTTACCTGTTTTTTCTTTAAAGATATTTTTGTTCGGAAAATAGCTTATAATCATTGCACAAAACAATGTATTATTTGAAGTTTAATATTTTAAGTTTAGAGTGAGGAAATACATTTTCCCATAAAAATATTTAGAATATCTAATGTTAATAACACATGGATGAATTCTGCATTTGTCTGCAAAGGTGATCATGCATCAATACTACTGTCAGCACAGGAAAGCACATGACTCGGTGGAAGGACAAAAGGGTAAAAATAGTTTGATAAAAAGTCATTACTGGAAAAATGCAGGAGAAGGTTGGGTTTTACATTGATACCAGACACCTGCTTGGTCTATGCAATAGTTGGCTCTGAAGGCTTCTCACTAACCTGGACAGTGTGGCATATGTCACCTCCTCACTCTCAGAATGGTAGCTGTGTGTCTGGAGGTTTGACTTGTTCTGTACGAAGGATTGGAATTCTCTCTGGAAAACTGGAAACTGAAGAAACAGTGAAAAACATGCACAGAAGCAGACCTACAATTTTTGAACTGCTTTAATTGTAGAAGCCAGATGCTCTAGAGTGGTGATCCCCAACCCTCCTTTGGTGGGCCCTGCCACGAGCAGTGACTGCTCCTGTCTGAACAGAGTGTTTGGTGCTGCTGGTACACAGGTGTCTGTGGGCTGTGTACCCTGGTTGTGCTGTGCTGCTGGTAGCACATGCTGCTGTGGGCTGTTATTGGTGTCATGACACCTTAAACAGGAATTGTGTGTCATGCTCTCACCTGTCCTGTTGCAGACAGGTTACGCTGCTTGTTGCTGTGACGTACAGTAAGTTACTGTGAATAATTCCCACTGACTAATAGAAAATTGAACTCAATAACCAATGGTTCTGTTGTCAGGTGTAAAGTACTGCAGAGTGGTATCTACATGGACTGCTGAAATTTTATCTGCTGGGGGGGTTTGTACAGTTTTCTGTGAATAGTTAAAAATACAATAAAAAGTCCAAACTAACCACATGGTTCGTTTGTGTGATAATTTTTTTTCTTTCTGCAGCTCTACTGAGAAGTCATTTCCTTGGAGATCCTCAGGTATTATCTTTTATGTACAATTTGCGT
This sequence comes from Platysteira castanea, assembly GCA_013397175.1. Taxonomy (NCBI): domain Eukaryota; kingdom Metazoa; phylum Chordata; class Aves; order Passeriformes; genus Platysteira; species Platysteira castanea. The sequence continues at coordinate 54,228 of VYXC01012073.1, read as the reverse complement.
GAAGCCCAAGTAGATTTATTTTCTTGGCATTCATTGCTTGTTTTGACACAAATGGAACATTTAGCAGCAATGCCACATATCTTTTCAAGTATCTTTTCTAAAGTATGATATTAATGTCTTCTTTGTTCACACATGGGACATGTGTGTTCCTGTGTTACCATAAAAGGTGCTTAAGCTTACACGTAGTTGCAAGTATTTTTCTTATATCTTTATGTGCCTTTGCGTTTCTGTGTGAGCTGTGACTGTAAGACAAGGCTTTTCATGTATTGGGTCTTCTTTGCAATTAATTAAAATTTATTTGTGAGTCTTCCCTCTGGCAGGTAAGGAGCAGGAAAAAATACTGCATATTTTAAGCCTGAAAACTGGATTTTTTTTCTTTTTATGGATGTTCTTACTTAACTGAGAAAGTCTCCAATAAGTGACAGTTTTTCTGAGAGTACTTTTTCTACCTTTGTATCTCAGGATAGTGTGAACTTTCTTCCCAAAGAAGCATTTTTCTTGTACTGCTAAATCTGCTTCTGACTATACTGGGGGACAGGCTAGGACTGTATCTTCAAGGTGGCATTCCCTGGTCTGTTGGAATAATCCGTCCTGCCCCTGACAGGTGGAGCTCTGACAGGTTGTGTGCATCAGTTTGGTGTTTAACCTTGCAGAGTCACTCTCTGAACCGCCTGGGCTCGGGAGTGATGGGGGCACGTGCAGGAGCCCCCATGGGACAGGCACGGACAGTGGCTCCTGCAGGTCACTTGTTGTGCTGAGTGACCAAGGACTCTTGTCATGCTGCCCAAAGCGGCCCTCTGCAATCCCAGTGCACTTGGCCTTGTAGGGTGAGAGCTGCCCGAACCCCGATCTGCAGTGTTCCTGTCCCACTCCTACAGGTGCTGTCTGTCCTCAGAGCTGTGCTGGCTGCTGCACAGGGACCCTGCCTGCTGCTGCTTGTTCAATCAAGCATATTCATGATTACCATAATTGGGATTATTTTATATCCCATTCCTAGTTTTTATTTTATTTGGAGATTAAGCTCTTAAACTTGTGCATAATTGTATTTTCACGGTTTCAGCTGCTGCAGCTGAGGTGAGACACATTAGCTTTTTTCCTTTCTTTTAAAGCTAATATTCTCAACAGCCTACTTGTCCTGCTTTTTAGCTTTTGCTAGTCATGGTCGTGCTTTTCAGATATTCTTTCAGCAGTGGTTTTAAACAGAAGTCAAATTTCAAGTAATTGAGAAACCAGTCTTACATATTTTTTCAATGTGAGTGTTGGTTTTGTGGGTTTTGTTTGTTGGTGATTTTTTAATCACATTGTTTCCTCATGTTCTGTAATGTCCCAATGACATTTCACAACTGGCACAGATTCATTTCTGAGAGCTCTCAGGTGTTGTTTTACATATTTATTTCAGCCAATTGCGTTCCATTACTTTATTTCCTTTTCTGATTTTCCTGTAACATACTCACTTTTCTCCTTGACCTTCTATTAGTTTCTTCCTTTTTTTCTTTTTTTCTTTCTTTCTCTTTCTTTCTTTCTTTCTTTCATCCAGCTTATGTTTTTATTTTATCCTTTAGTTCTTTCCTCACATTTGTGTGTTTTTCTTTAGGAATCTCCTGTGCACATCTCTGCTAAGCAGTCACTTAACATATGGCAAAAATTCTACTTCTGTTTCAATGCTGTATGTGTTAATGTAAACCTAGATGTGTATTTCTCACATCTCTGTATTCAAAGTAGCCTTTCCTGCAGTAATTGCTCAGAAGTGGGCATGTTGGAAAAAAACCCTATTTCTTGCTTATAATTTCCTGATCTACATTTCCTTTCCTGTTTACATTTATGTTGTGATTGTGGCATGATTGTACGTTTTCTTCCCCAATTCACTATGGATCTTTGTTTTGTAGAAGTGTCACTAGATGCTGCTTTATGAACTGTAATCTGAAAATACTGAATTTAAAGAGGGATAAAAACACTGCCTTAAATCACCTTTTTTATGAATGTAGGTAGTGGTTTACATCAAAAGCATCAGTGGATGATAAGATGTGACTGGCTGTAATTGCTTTCTGCATCAGTAGAATGATACAGAATTTTTCACAGAAATATAAAGTGATGTTGTTCTGCAGATGCTTATAAATAGAATATTAGATCAGCCATTTATAAGAAGGCTATTATTTTATTCAGGGCATTCCTCCTGTTTTATGGTAGTGGAGTCAGATAGAAAGACAACAATTCATTTTATTGTGCATTCTTGCCTTTGTTAAACAGCCTAAACAATCTTTATTTTTTAGCCCTGTGAAGGCTTTGGCCTGGTGGACAGTGTGTGATGGGAGTGAGGCTGGGCTCAAAGCTCTGTCCTAGGAACATCTGCACTGAACAGCACAATTGGACCTTATTCTTCCTGTGTGTCTCTCCCCAAACTGACTGTCAGTTTGACGTTGATTTAGTATCATGTAATATCCAGTAACTGAGATAATAGGGCCTTGTATTAGATAAACAAAAGGATTGGAGATTAAAGTATTGAAGTTGGATGTAATCCTAATGTACATGTCCAAGTCCTCCAAGTGCTTGATTCCGAAGCACATGGAACACCCACTGGTGGCTGTTACCATCTGGTGTTGAGCTGGTGTAACAGGCTGTGAAGTGAGTTTGTGCAGTGTTGGTTCTCTGGATCATTCCTAGGCATACTGAGGATTAAACTAATGGAAGTGTAGTAACACTTCTTATTAATCTTAATTAAATTTGGTCATGATACTCCTATTCTAGTAAATTAACCAGCGTCAAATTTTACAAGCTAGTTTTGACCTATGGATGTACTACTGATAAATAACTGCTGACTGCCTAGGATTTCTAAGATTTATTGGTTTTTTTAGAATCTGACTAGTGTTCAAGCATTCTTCTTAATAGCAATTGCTGAGTAACATTTTTAGAATGAATGTTCCATTATGGCTCATTATGCAGGTAATGAGACACCAGCTTTTTGTGTCCAGACACTGGTAAAAGCCAGAGTATTTGTGTGCAGCAGGCATCGCTGCCCAGAGCCCACAGCTAGTGGCAGCAAGCAGTCCTTGGGACTGGGCTGGTGGTCCTTGGCATGTTTCCTTTGGGTTCTCTCCAGGCTCATTTATGGGTTTTTGCAGCAAGAGTTTATGTTTCAGGTGTTACCTTTAAACATAACCTCTACTGTGTCTCTGCTTCCTCAGGGAGGTTTAGTTTGGATATTAGGGAAAATTCTTCATGGAAAGGACTGTCCAGCCCTGGCACAGCTGCCCAGGACAGGGGTGGAGTCCCCATCCCTGGAGGGATTTCAGAGCTGTGTGGATGTGGCACTTTGGGGACACAGGCGGGTGATGGCCTTGTGCTGAGGGAACAGTTGGGTTTGGTGGTCTCAGAGGGCTTTTCCAGCCTAAACTGTTCTGTGGTTCTGTACTGCACCTCTGCTGCCTGCATAACATGATCCTTGAATGCTTAATATTCCTGTTAAAATAATGCTGATTCGGTATCCTCATCTTTGTCTTCTTTTTTTCCAGACTGTTTAACTTTTTCCTTTCTTCATAAGAGCATTTCTGTGCCTCCTTTGCCTTTCCTTACAACACTGTCATTTGTCTGCACAGTTCAGCTGACATTCTTGGAACCGAAGTTAGCTTAAGAGGCAAACGTTTAGATAGTAGTTTACTAAGTACAAAAAAGACATACAGAAATTTGTAGCAACTGCTGTTCATAGTACACGAACAGGGATGAAATTCAGCTCAGCCTTTTGCATCCCTTAAGACAAGGGTAGCTGTCCACGGGGCACTGCTACACAGTTGCACAGTGTTTCTGTTCTTCAGAGTATACTAGGTAATCAATTAATTTTTCATTAAAATAGTTTGGAACCTATATTTTCAAAATTAGAATTGTAGAACTACATCAAAACTTTCAGGAAACAAAATTCTCAGAGATTTGTATTAACATTCTGTTCATTGTGTTTGGGAGATGATACCTGTCTGCCAGTAAACTGATTCTGTTTGGTGTTAAGTCCTTCATTAGTATGTATGAGGAAATGATGATTATTGAGTTTGCAGGAAACTTGCATACAAAACACTGGATTTATGTAAATAATTTATTCTTTCAGATCCTCCGCCCACCAGTGTAAGCAAACCCCAGGTGTCAGAGGGTGTTCACACCAATGCCTATGATATTAGGACAGAAGCAGAGCAAGGGACTCTCTACTCACCAGAGCAGACATCTCTCCATGAAAGTGAGGGTCTGTTGTGTGCATTTTAAATATTAGACTATATTTCTGTATTGACAGTATAAAAATGTAATACAGTTATGAATGCAACAAATAATGAAGTTATATAATACTTTGTGAACTTGTTCAGTGATTTTATTCTTATGCTGGCTTCATATCTACAGGGTCTGTAGGTAACTCAAGAAGTTCAACACAAATGAATTCTTATTCTGACAGTGGTTACCAGGAAATAAGCAGTTTCCATAACAGCCAGAACTTGAACAAGTCAGAGATCAGACAGCAGCATTCCCTTGGTGGAGCCCCCAACAACCATGTGGTGAGGAGCTCGCGCGCCGAAGGGCAGACGTCAGTCCAGGTACTCTGACCAGGGCACTGCACCCCTGGCTGTGCACGGGCTCCAACGGGGTTTAGAGACAGTAGCTGTATAGCTGGGCCCCGCTTTGTATGGGCTGGAGTTAATGTTACAAAATTACAGTTTTTGTTCAACACTTTCACTGGTTAAAGAGCCGGCTTGCAGCAGAGACTCGTTTGCTGGGGTCAGCACAGGTGTGATCTGGGTCATTCACAGGAGCTGAAGTGAGGTGGCACTCCTGACCACACAGTACACTGCTATTATATCAAGAAAGTATCACTCACTTAAAATTCATTATGAAATGGGGGAAAACCTCCTAGAAGTTATCCTGTATGTAAGCATAATTCTTAAAGGAAGATGCTATTTGTGTTCCCGTACATTCTACGGTTTCTAGCTTTTCCCTCCTTTTTTGGTAAATGGAATGATAGTAAGACAGTAATTGTCAGAACATTTCTAGATTATACCAGAACTTTTTGTGTTACTGTTCCTGAATTTTCAGAGTGGTTGAGTAGTGAGGAAGGAAAGCATAGGTGCAGATTAACATAGCAGGCCAAACAAGAATGAGAAACAGCTGGTTTTTTAAATGTTAAATTGTCATTTTATATACTAAGAAGCACTGGGTAGAAAAAAGTTACAGGGAAACTTGAAGGAATTAGGTTTAGAGTAAAAGCTACACTCCAGCTGCCTGTATATACCATTAGGTTGTGTGCATTTCCTGCTGACTTCTCTCTTACAGGAGAATATCCACTCTGTGACCTAAATGATAAAACTCATAAATGTTTCTGATTTTCAACAGCCTTCAGCAAATACTGCTACCAACCGAGTCATGAGACGTGTCAGTTCGGTGCCATCCAGAGCCCAGTCTCCCTCCTACGTGGTCAGCACCGGCGTCTCCCCGTCGCGGGGGTCGCTGCGGACGTCTCTGGGGAGCGGGTACGGTTCCCCCAGCATTGCTGAGCAGAGATCCCTGGCTTCCCACGCCTACTCATCCACCACCCTGCCCGTGCAGCGGGCGGCGTCCCCGTACGCGGTGCACAGACCTGCCTCCCCCTCGGCCGTGCGGCGTGTGGGCTCGCTCACCTCCCGCCAGGCAAACCCCGGCAGCGGCGCTGCCCAGTACCAGACAGCGGGCAGAGTTGGCTCTCCTCTTGCCCTTACTGATGTGCAAACCAGAGTGGGGTCTCCATCCCAAACTCAGCTGGGATCCTCTTCCCCGAAGCGTTCTGGCATGACGGCAGTTCCGCAGCACTTGGGAACAACGCTGCAGAGGACAGTTCATGACATGGAACAGTACGGACAGCAGTATGATATCTATGAGAGGATGGTCCCCCCACGGCCAGATAGCCTCACAGGTGAGTAACGGGCACAGGCGTGGATAAAACACAGCACAAACCGCAGCTGTAGAAAACCCAGAGTGCAGTCATGGTGTTGTGGATGAAACGTTGTAGTGCTGAGACATAATTGTGGTGGATGTGTCAGATCAGTTGTAAATACTGATGTCAAACACTCTATCAATCGCATGAATAGAATAGTTCCTCATGAATACTGGCTTTCTCTATGATTACTAATTGCTGGCCATGCATTGAATTAAATCCTATGATTTAAGTTGCTAAATGAAATTCTAGGTCTTACAGAGGCATGTCAACATTTTCAAAGATAAAAGTACATTGAAATGTGTGTGCAGGCTAAACATAAAGTAAAACATACTAGCCTGGAACTAATTTCATGTCTAGTTCTTTCTTAAAACATATAACTTAGTGCCACTGAATAACAGGGGTTTTTTCCACTAATATTTCTAGACTATCTCATCCTTCAAATTAAATATAGGGTAACCATTTTAATACTAGCTTAAAATAGAGCCCTAAAAGGTAGAATCTATTAATCTGAGAGGCAGTTCTTGTTAACATGCAGTTACTTTACATTTTAAGTTTTGTGTGTTACTGATTTTGTTGTGACCTTCATCTGAATGAGCACAGACAAGGTGATTTTCCAATTAGACCATGTGCCCTTTGGAAACAGATGGCAATTTCTGGTTTTTCTTTTGAACTATTATAATGCAGGAAACTCCAAAATGCTCTCATTCCTCAGCAAAAAGTATAATGTGTCTTCTCCTTCACCTCTGTTTGCAAGACTTAATAATATACCAGTTTGGTAAGGGATTGGGAATGAGTTTGATGGGAAAGGCTGTTCAGAAGTGTAAATGTGTGCAGGACATTTTTGGTAAAACAGCAGTCTTGCCCTCTTAAAATACCAGTAAGGTACTTCAGCACTGCTTGGAAATATCACCTGGTCTAAACAGGTGAACTGATATATCTCTAGAAAAAATAGTTATTGGGATAGTGAATCAGTGATTCAGAAACAGACACTTTAAAGTTAATGCTTTTAGTGTGAAAGAAGAAATTAGCAACATGGTAGTCCAAGCTGAGAGAGCATCTTATTTTATAGCTGTCTGAACTGTAACCTTTCCAGGAAACTTGAAGTGCTCTAACTTCCCTGTGCTTGATGTTACAAACTAAGAATTCCTCAGCATTGTTAAAAAAGGTCCTACATTTTCTAATATAAATTGATTGTCATTAGAGGAAGCAGCTCAATAGAACACTGGAAATCTGAAACTCAAATTTCTATATGATCAGTTTTCTGAGAGGAACGTTTGGATGTGGGAAAGGTTTAGGGTACTGTGGCAGCCTTCTGTATAATCCAGAGCTAGTCCCTGCTGTGTAAGCAAGAGGAGAGAGTGTATGTATGAGCAGCTACTCTTCTGTGCTTACAGTCTCCATGTCCAGGGGCTGCATGTTCTGGGAGAACGGTGATGTTGGAGATGACTGTCTTCCCAGGAGATGGCATTGTCACCTGGAGGTGTGGGCCCTGCTGCCCTCTTTGCCTGCTCAAGTCCTTCTGTTCTCACCACCTGTTAGATGTGTTTTCTTAGTGAGGGCCCAAAGGTTTCCTTGCAGACACTGTGGCAGAGTAGGTCTGGGATTTTGGAGGGGCGTGGAAATACTCAGATGTAGGATACATTTGGTTAAACATCACTACGCCATTATACTTCTGAAGTTGTTCTGTCATCTCCATCATTTCATCATCCTTGCATAGCTTACTTCTCATGTTCTGTTGCTTTGATAACCGCCAGAGCTTTAGTACCTGCAGTGGTAATGCCAAAGTCAACAGAGCTGTATACATTTTATATGAAATACTGATATATAGCAAGGTGAAAAAAACCTCATCCAGCTGCAGCATAGCTATTTATATATACTCACATCATGGGCTATTTAAACCTTTATAAAGATTTTTCTCCATGTTCTTACATTTCTGCTGCCACTATCAAGCAGATGTTTGATCTTACTGCTTCAGACTGTTTCAGTTTCAGTATTACAACCCCCTTTAGGCTGTGCCCTCTGTCACATCAGGGTTTTTGTCAGGTCCGTACTTACCCTGTCATTGCTGAATCTGTGCACTGCACGTGCTGACTCATCTTTTATTCTCTGTGGTTTAGACTGTAAATGACGAAAAAATTAAGTCAGAAAACTTCAAACTGTCAGTGTATGGACAAAACTTTTGGTCAAGGAAATGCTGCTTTGTCAGTGAGCCTTTCAGTATGGACCATTTAATAATGAAAAAAATGTAACAAGTAAGTCTTTGTAACTGTAGATTTAACCAACACCTTTCCTTGTCTAGAAGAAGAAAGATTCAGTCCTGACAGCTCTGTTGCTTTGCTGAAGATGAGTCACACAGACATTTCCCTGTGCTTGGTTGCAGGCCTGAGGAGCTCGTACGCGAGCCAGCACAGCCAGCTGGGGCAGGAGCTGCGCTCGGCAGTGTCCCCGGACATGCACATCACCCCCATCTACGAGGGCAGGACGTTCTACAGCCCCGTGTACCGCAGCCCCAGCCACGGCGCCGTCGAGCTGCACCACGGCTCCCAGGCCGCCCTGTTCCGCACCGGCTCCGGTGGGTGACGGGCCCGCGCTCTGGCTGAGCCGGCCGCTTCGGGGCGCGGGGCACAGAGCAGGGGGGAGACGTGGAGTGCCAGTGCAGAAGGAAGAGCTAGAGGGTATCAATGAACGGGGACAGAAGCTAGGTTTGAAGGACTTAAAATAACCTGCAGGAATTAACGGGCTCTTTTGATGTTGGCAGGGAATGCTTGGGGCTATGTATCACTGTCAGCCTGGGGTCAGAGCGTTTTCTGTTTGATAGCACACACGTGGGTACATCCCAGATAAGTGTATTTCATGACACACAGAATTTATTGCTTCCTCTCTTGCATTCTCTGTGCATCACTCTCTTAAGAATTGAGTTGGTTCATTTTTTTTTATTCATCAATACAGTAAAAGAAGAGCTTGCCACTAAAATTACCTACTGCATCTTTCACAGTAAAAATACTGTTTTACCCAACTTCTCAGAAAAGCATAATAGTAAATGCTACAGCTGAGAATTTTGTATTGGAACTGAAATTAGTATCTCATAGAAATGCTACTCATGTATTGTGAAGAGCATAGGCATTAGTTGAGTATTAGGATTTATTTTCTGTAGATAGAAATGTAATGCATGTTGCAATGCAGTTTGTTCTTTAAGGTTGATTAATAATTTGTGTAGTGGTTTCCAAAAACTCTTAAGATATTAGAGTGGTTTAGTTAAGTAACTCTCTAGAAGTATTTATAGAGAACTGTGCAATTCATATGTCATGTTTTCACACACTTGAAAATGCCTTTTTAATGTTTGCTAGTGTAACTGCAATACCAAGAGAACAGTGTGCTGAGTAGGCACCAGTTTTTGCAATTCTCCTGCTTTCCACAACCTAGAATAAATGGAGTTTGTCAGGATGTGCCAATGAACAAATATAACTGGAAACTGGAATTCTTTGTTTACTTGTCTACATAATACCACTTACCTTGGAAGAACAAGAGCCACCACAAGAGCTGTGTTCAGACAGGAAGATGCATTTTCCTGTTCCTGAACCACTCAGCTTCATCTTTGCCATGATCCACATACGACCTTTTGTCAGGGAAAATGTATATGTAGTTAGGAAAAGCAAAATATCATATAAACAATATGAGGGTTTGTTTACTTGTTTTTCCTTTTTGGTAGAGTTGGTGAATTGTAGTTATGAACTTAGAAAGCACTTTGCACCCACATTTCTGCTTGTTGGCATGGGATGCTTTTCCTACTTTAAGTACTTGTTGAGGGAAGCTGAGGCACAAGTCTGATCCCACCAAACCTTTCATTCTGTAACTAACCTCTCCATCATGGGGCACTTTCAGGAATTGCTCCCTGAAATCTGACGTCAGCTTCCAACATGGAGCACAGTATGCATTTTCAAGACTGATGGTGTTTTTGCTTGCACTGTTAAGTAGGTGTCACCCCTTCTCTTCAGCAGGCAGTTGTTACCTGGTTGGTTTTGACACTGTTTTATCCTAGGCGTGGGTAACCTGCAGCGATCCTCCAGCCAGCGTAGCACCCTCACATACCAAAGAAACAACTACGGGCTGCCCACGGCGGCCGCGCTGGCCGAGCCGCTGCGGGCGGTGCCGTTCCGGCTGCCGGAGCCCGGCTACGGCCGCCTGCACGCCGCGGCCGACGGCGGCACCACGCGCTCGCCCTCCATCGACAGCATCCACAAGGACCCCAGGCAAGTCCCGCTCCCGAGCTCGCCCCTGCCTGCAGCACGGCTTAACGCTTTCCTTGCACGCCTGTGGCAAGGGATCCCGTCTTCCTGGCTTACTCAGTCATGACTCATTTCGATATTAACATCTCTACCTTTATTGCCAAAATAGTGAACACGGGCTGCTTCTTGCAATAAGAAAAGGCCGCTGTTATGCATTTTATTATTGCATTTTTCTTTCATGTTTGTTTCTCTGGAGAAGTTATTTACAGGACACACAACTTTGATGATATTTGACTGGATTATTGCAAATATTTTTTAGTAACCTGTAACGTTGTAGAGAGGTTTTTCTTTATATGAATGGGACTCGAGGCTTGAAAATTCAAAAGTACAGACCTAATTTATTTGAATGAATTTTTTATGAACAGCCTGCTTAAATTTCAAAACAAAGTAAGCATTAAAGCTATTTGTAAATATGTGTTTTTGAAAGTGAATACACATATTTTTTGCAACAATTACTGGTTTGATTTTGTAGATGTCTGTGCACAGTGTGGGCCTGTGACAAGCATAGTATTGTCATTGTCATTTACTATAGACACTGTGCACTAAAAGCTTGTATTTAACCTGGGAGTATCAAAGCCCAGGCCATGCACAGCTTGGAGGGATTTATGTGTATGTTCAGTGTGGATTTGAAATTGGTAGGAATTCCAGTCCCTCCTTAGATTGCTGGTTCACTGAGGAGCCAGCACATCCTGGAGGAGCTGGGCTCAGCCATGCCTCGAGAGCTGTCCTAGGGCCATGTTGGGCACCAAGGAAACCTCTGAAGCACACTGGACATAGCATCCTTTTCCAGTTGAAGATTAAAAGGTGATGTGACCCACTGTTATCCCATTATACCTGGTTTTCCTTCTAGCTCTCTTACTCCAGAACAAAACTGAAATTGTTGGAAAGCCCTTAAGATGTTCCAGTACTTGTACTTAGTAAATTCCCATACGTTTGGGAGTAATGCCTTCTCTCCCTGTGCTGTCCAATGAAGGGAGTTTGCGTGGCGAGATCCAGAGCTGCCTGAGGTCATTCACATGCTCCAGCACCAGTTCCCGTCCGTGCAGGCCAACGCAGCTGCCTATCTGCAGCACCTCTGCTTTGGGGATAACAAAGTGAAGACAGAGGTAGGTGCTGCTTGCACTTCTCTAGCAGGCAAACTAGGCCTCTTGCCTCTTCACAGATCGTAGGGAATGAATGAGCTGTGGGGCAGCGGAAAGGAGCCCAACCCTAGAGAAACATGGAGGACACTGTTTATGTCACTGTGGTGTGGGGACAGGACACATCTGAGTGAACATTCAGATTACTGTTGAAATTTCTTGAAACTTTGCATTTGAAGAGCTTCTCTTTTTGCAAAGCAGCTGTGAGCTGTTGATTTGAAGGAATTTGCCTTTTCATTTGCATCCTGTGTGTGTGTGTTATATGTTATTTTCAGAATAAACTTTATTTATGTTAGTAGAATGTTGGTGCAACTTTTGTAAGAAGATAATCCAACATAATTCAGTGTTGCTGGGAGATGAAAAGATGGTGGTGGTTTTGGTGTTCTGGTGACAATCACAGTAATAATCAGCCCTTATCTCCAATAGTCCCTAAAAAGATATTCTGGGGTATAGGAAATTACTTTTAAAACTGGAAACAAAACTGATACAATAACAATTTCCTCTGAACACAGTGTCTGAAAATGACCCTCAGCCATTGCAGTGGGGTGGGACGGGGAGGTTCACAGGAATTTCAGTCCCATGCAGCAGTCAAGTCAATAAGGTTCAGCAGCTGTTTCTCCTGGAGGTAGAATGGGAAGTCCTGTTCTCATAAAAGCAAAAGCCTTTTACATCTGTGGAGTGAGGTGGGTGAGATCACTAGGTGCTGATGGTCCTGACATTCCACTTCCCAGGTCTGTAGGCTGGGAGGTATCAAGCACCTGGTGGATCTCCTGGATCACAGAGTCCTGGAGGTTCAGAAGAATGCCTGTGGTGCGCTGAGGAACCTCGTTTATGGGAAGTCCACTGATGAGAACAAAATAGCCATGAAGAACGTGGGAGGGATACCGGCCCTTCTGCGGCTGCTGAGGAAGTCTGTCGATGCCGAGGTCAAAGAGCTGGTGACAGGTGAGCCTGGAAGGGAAACTAGCAGAGAGTTATAATGCAAGTTATTTTTCTGGACACTTACCTCGATCAGTTAACACAGCAGAGTGTAGAGTCATCGGGAGAAGTGAATGCTGAGGTAGTTGCATTAAAGCTCCATTTGGAGTGGCTTTTCCCTGAAATGAGTCCCCTGCACATGCAGCATGTCTTGGACAGATATTTCTTTATTGACTCTGAACATTTGTTTTATTATGGGCTTTTTTTTTCTTTTCTTGACAACAGTTTTAAATAAGATCTTGCAGAATTTGCAAGATGGATCCAAACTGTGTAAATGTGTATGGTATTTCATATGAATTATAATCAAGGATGACTTCTTCAGAAAAAGACACACTTTTTGACACACACATTTTTAGGTTTTCAACCAGCCACAACACAATGGAAAGTTTTGCCCTGATCCCTCCTGGTTAAGACCATGCCATCGCCCTCTGTTAGGGGTAACTCAGTGCCAAATGCTTGAGCAGAATCCACAGCAGGCTGTCAGAGCTCAGGGACTGTTAAATGCTTTCTGTAAATAGCAATACAAAGAAGTGGAAGAGATCCAATGATTATTTGTTTAATAATTAAGAACTCCACCTATGTGGGAACTGAACCAGCAAAGCACACCCCGTTTGCTGTGTGCCCAGATTAAGGTGATGTAAGTCCAGAGGAATCACTGCCAGTCTGCACCACTGGAATCACTACAGGGAATTTCTAGGTTAAAATTGACACTATTAATTACTGCTGTAGTTTATTCATATTTGTTCATATAAAATGGATTTTCCAGTGTCACACTTCTCAGTGAAGTACAATGCTTTTCAGTTTCCTGAGGATGGTCTTTCTTGCTTGGTGACTGAGTCATACCTTCATTATTAGCAGTATCAATTCCCTTTGAGAGATAACAGGTGGACCAGGAGTCATTGCAAGGGAAATTCATCCAGTTTGCTTTAAAATGCAGTTAGATAGATGAAAACCTGATTATTCCAGATAAGTGAAATTAGAATAACAAACTTCTTGCAATCTGTAAAGGTATTTTCCACATTAATTCATTTATATAAAATTATTGAGGAACTGTTTAGTCAAAAGCAATCTTTTTACCTCAGAAACTATTTGGGAAAGTGCCCTGAAGATTAACTGTGGGAAGTTCGAAAAGCAAGCATACTGGGGGGAGGGTCCAATTGCACAAATATGTTTTAGAGGAGTTAGAAGCAGTGGGAATACTGGGGTCTATATTTAATTAACAGTAACTGAAATGACAAGACTGAAGTGCAGAGAGAGAAAGAAGTGAGAACTGGATAGAAAGTTACATTAAAACTATAGAAGGTGCAAGTGCAGAACCACAGGGATGTGTAAGAGGGAAGCCTTCCCATACTGAGCACAGGGGTAAGAAATCATTAACCATTTCACTGAGCTGCCTCTGTGCAAGTCTGGCCTCTGGACAGGTTTTGCTGTGGGTGCTCAGTGGAACTCCCACAATTTTCTCCCAGGCTAATCTTCATGGAGAAACTAATAATATTTGTGGAAGTGTAATGGGCTTCTTGGAGGAACTTTTTTGATAAAACCCAACACAAAGAGGGTACTTTTTGTAAAATTATATATTAATTACCAGTTTGTAATCAATTCCCTTTTGTTACTGAAGTCTTGCTGTACAGGAGCTGGAGTTAAGAATCTCAAATAATACTTCTAACATGGCTCTAAAATAGGTCTGTGATGGTACTAAAAGTATCAAGAATACTTGAGCATTTAAACAGGTGCAGTATTTATTGTTGGTAGATCTTTCCTCTTTAGGGGGGAGCTTTGTCATTTAGTCCTATCCAGAAAACTGTCTTACAAGACTATTCTTGCAGGTGCCATTTCTGTGAAAGTGCCTTTTACATCCAATCTTTTGCCAGCTCTGTTACAGGACTGTGTAGGGCAGTCCCTGGAATAACCAGATTCTTCACCCATGATTTTGGTCAGTGCATTCAAACACAAAAAATTATCTAGGGAGAGCAGAAGCACTCTGGGGAAGACCTTCAGGACAGTCATCAATTCCCATCTGGAGAGCTTCTGCACCAGTTAGTCACAAGTTCTGCTGTGAGGTGTGAGGAGTTCAGCGAATCCATTGTCACATCCAGGGAATCAGTGATTTAAGTGTGTGCCACAGACAGGCACATCCCTGACAGAACAGAACAGAATGGACTATTTCAGTAGGAGGAGACCTACAAGGGTCACCTGGTCCAACTCCCTGACTTCTGCAGGGCTGGCCAGAAGTGTGTGGTTGAGGTCATTGTCCAAATACCTGTTTGCATTTGGGAAAGTTGCATTATTCAGGGACAGCCAAATCAGCAACCACAGGTTTCATCCAAACATGTGCATTAGCCTTGTGTGTGAGCTGAAGCCCAAGATCAGGAGCTCTAAGAACCCCTGTGGGACATGGGAAAAACTTCAGTTGCCTGTAAATAGAAATCAAGATAAAGTCAGTCAATAAATCTCCTTATGTCTGTATCCCCCCATGGGGCGTCTTAATTATTTTCCTAAAGAGAAGAAAAGGTGTCTCATGCAGAGATTTGTCTTTCTTGGTTTTGTGTGGCTGTGTAAAAAACTTCTTCTGTCTCACCAACTTCTGTTTTTGTTAGCTGTTGTAACATTTGCTGTCTGGCTCCCTCACAATTTATTTCTGAGGAAATGGATGTTCAAGGTCCAGTCCAAGGGAAGCCTGAGGATTTGTAGCAGCAATGTTGTGGGGCTGTCAAGGAATTCCTGCCCCTGGGTTTGTCGCGTGTGCACAGCATGGCACAGTCAGTAAAACCTTGTATGCAAGGAAAATATTTTGAACGAGTACCTGGTGAGACCTCAGATGAACTTTAAGCTGTTTCATGATGAAAAAGAAGATTCAATGCTGTGTTCAGCATATTATTTGTGTATACAGTTCTGCTGGTAATTTATGTCAGATTTCATACTTCTGTATCTGAATGTCGTGTATGGAGACTTTTTAGGGGAGGGGACTAGGGCTTTCTGCCCAAGGATAACAGATGGATAGCAGTTCTGAGTGGCTGATGGATGGATGGGACATGCTCTGGACTTGTTGCTGTTGTTTCCAGGAAGAAAGTTTCTGTAGGATTTTTACATCCCTTCTGGTATGTTCAGCTCTGCTCCTCAGTACCTGATATCCCCGGTACATGGTGTGAGGTAGCAGGAATGTCAGGGCAGGCCATCCTTATCACTGGGAAAAAAACAAACCAAAGCTGTGCCCCCCTCCACTGTTCACCTTGTTCACTTTGCTTTCCTCCTTTTGGGATGTTGGCTCTCCACATTCTGCCTGCTCTAGAATCACATCACATATTTAAAGTAATGTTTTTTAAGTTGTCAGTGTTGTTTCATGTTTGTTTGCCAAATCTATGCTGACTTTAGTGCACTGTAAATGTCTCCAAGGGGTTCTTTGGAACTTGTCTTCGTGTGATGCCGTGAAGATGACAATCATTAGAGATGCTCTGTCCACGCTGACAAACACTGTGATAGTGCCCCACTCGGGATGGAACAGCTCCTCCTTTGATGATGATCATAAAATGAAATTTCAGACTTCCCTCGTTCTGCGCAATACAACAGGATGCCTGAGGTATTGCTCTTCTAGAATACTCCCTTTCAAAGAGTAATCATGTTATCCCACAGGTCTTTCTTGTATTGTAATTTTAAAGACAAAGGAATTGTTTTAGTCTATAAATTACAGAGTTCAATCATGTTGGCAGCTTTTCATATTGTCTTTTTTTTCCTAATAGAAAAATATGAAAATTACCAAGTTAGTCACTAGGAGTTGCTAAACAATTACCAATCAGCTGCATAAAACCTTCTGCAAACTGTCAAATAAAGGATTATCTGTCTGTCCTTGCATACACCGTGTTCCTTTGTCATTCCACCCTTCAGGAACCTGAGCTCTGCTGGGGAAGAGGCGCGAAAGCAGATGAGATCCTGCGAAGGACTGGTGGATTCACTGCTCTATGTGATCCACACCTGTGTGAACACCTCAGATTATGACAGCAAGGTGTGTCCGTGTCTCATCTGCAGATATTTTAGTGCTAACCTGTGTGCCTGATCCTGGGGCTTTGTATAGCTCAGCTGAGCAGGGTGGTGTCCGTAGCTCAACTGGCATCGCTCCCAGCCCCAGGTCACTGAGGCACAGCCAAACTCAGCTGTGTAACACAGGGTCCCCTCTTGTTTTCAGCAGTGCTGCAGGATCTGTTTCTTTATAAAGCAGTAGTAAGTTCTTACACTTCTCTGTTTTAGAATGCTAAAGAATAAGCCACTATAGCAGAGATCACTCTTATAAGTACTGTCACACTTGAGAGAGGTTGCATTTTCCCAGAGAAGCAGCCAAAACATGGCCCAAGGCGCAGCATTAGAATTTAGCACTTGTGCTCCCAGCACCTTTTCGCCTCTACTGAACTGGTTTGGTTTGGTTTGGTTTGGTTTGGTTTGTCTCTGTGTGAGGAAGAACTGGTGACATGGCATCTCTCTGGTTTGGTTCAGACAGTGGAGAACTGTGTGTGCACCTTGAGGAACCTTTCCTACCGCTTGGAACTGGAGGTACCTCAGGCACGGCTGCTGGGAATCAATGAACTGGATGACTTGTTGGGAAAAGAGTCACCCAGCAAAGACTCAGAGCCAAGCTGCTGGGGGAAAAAAAAGAAGAAGAAAAAAAAAACTTCCCAGGAGGATCAGGTTTGTATTTTCCATGTACTGCAAATACCTCAGATGGCATTTGGCTCACAGAGGGGGAGGACATAGCTTGATGAAAGTGATCCTACATTGAATGAAAATGTAGAGGTTTTGTCTGGTTACAAATCTGCATTCCTTTCTCAGTGGGATGGAGTTGGCCCTATCCCGGGATTTTCCAAGTCTCCTAAAGGGGTGGAGATGCTCTGGCACCCATCGGTGGTGAAGCCATACCTGACACTCCTGGCAGAGAGCTCCAACCCAGCCACTCTGGAGGGCTCTGCGGGATCACTCCAGAACCTTTCTGCAGGCAATTGGAAGGTATGGGGGAATTCCTGCTCCTCCTCCTCTCGTTGTACTCCAGCTGGTTTTTCTCGTGAGACCTTGGAGTGTGTTTGGGGGCGGGACATGCCTTCTTCTTGGGTGCTTCTGAGCATTCCCCTCTTGTCTGTGCATTAGTGCTCATGTGCTGTGGTCATGTTTCCACAGTGAAAAGCCTTGGCAAAGAGCAGGGGCAACAAGAGCCATTTGGAAACTGGTCTTTATTTTAAATAAACAGAAAAAGCTTCTTCCAGTCCGTATCAGATCAAAACAATCTTCTGGCATCTTCTAGCTGTGAATTCTGGTGGGAAGGTGCTGTTGAAATATGACCAGGACAAATAAATTTACCTTATTTCCATATTCCATTATTTATTTCCATACATTCTGGCCATTGCATGCAATGTGCTACAAAAGCAGCACGAGAACACTTTATTGTGTCATGTGTTTGTCATGGAGAAATTAAAGAACACAGCAAATGTTAATTGCTTCCTTTGCTTGCAGCAAGCCAGCTAAGCCTTTTTCAATTTTGACCATTATGAAATTGGTATTAAAAAAAAAATACAATAAACAAAACCCAAAACCCCTGCTCCCTTTTCAATAATCGTCATCCATTCAGATACTTTCTCTCTTTGTAAGAGGAATGAGTGAAAAATGGCAAAGAGCCAGCCCTTTATAATCACAGAAGAAGCACACATCAAACATGTCATCTTCTACTGGAAATGACCCAAACGTGCTTGAGAGTTGCAGTCCAGCCCGGGGCTGTTCCAGTGGCAGTGCCGTGCTGGCTTTGTGGCTAACTGAGGCTCTGTGTCAGTTCGCAGCCTACATCCGCGCTGCCGTGCGCAAGGAGAAGGGGCTGCCCATCCTCGTGGAGCTGCTGAGGATGGACAATGACAGAGTGGTGTCATCTGTGGCTACTGCCTTAAGGAACATGGCCTTGGATGTCCGGAACAAGGAGCTCATTGGTACGTACAGAGCGTCCTCCAGTGAGCACCAGCCCCGGGGTGTGGGACCTGGGGTGGGAAAATCCAAGGAGAGATTCCACTAATGGGAGCAGCACACTGGATGTTTCTGTGTCACAAAAGTTGTGTCACGTAAATGAGTCCTTTTGACAGCAGCAGCTTTCCAGAGCAATATTGCCATGTTAGTCTGCTGCTGGCCACCTTTCATGGGGGGGAGTCACCTTGGCTCAGCCAAACCAGACAGAAAACTCTCAATGCCAAATGGGATGGAAACACAGCTCTGCCTGCTTGGAGCTCAGTGCTCTCCTGCTTGGGAGTGCAGGTCTCACACACGTTCCCAGGGGATGGAACAGCTCTGCTGCCACTACAGCAGTGCTTTGTTTAACAATTTTGGACAGGAAGAGAGGGAAGAAATGTTCTCCTGATAAAATATTTCCAGGAAAACACAGATATAGAGCAGCATCTGTGTCTTTGCTGAACTAAGTCATCAACAGGGGTGCTTGCTAGAAAAACTTACTGTCTTGTCAATTCTAATATTTAACCCTTTAAGCATTCATCTGTGCCTTTCTCATCTAACATTTAAAAAAAAAAACAACCAAAAAAAAACAACAAGAAACAACTTCCCTGCCTTTCCTGCCCTGAGGTTTCTCAGTCTCTTAGTGTCGAACATCCCTCAGCCTCCTGTAGCTTCAGTGAACCCTGCTAACAAATGATGTGGTATAAAAAAGTCTCATTTTTGTTATAAAAGAATTTTCTGTGTGTAGACTTGTGGGGTCAAGGATATAACAACTGTTCATAGAGATAGGAAAATGATTATTCTCAAAAAGAGGAATGCAGGTGAACAGAGCTTTGTTGTCTGTTTCTGAAGCTTCTCCATCTGGGACATTCCGAGTGTTTTCCTGCAGTGCAGCTGTTACACACACTAGAAATGTGTAGAGAGAATCCTATTCCGTAGCACCAGCCCTGGGCAGGTCTGACTCGAGTGATGTTCTCTTGTCAGGATGGTTTTTCCGTTCCTGGCAAAACTTTTCAGTTCAGGAGTAGTCCTCCACCTGCTCCCTCTCCCTGTCAAAGCTGTACCTCTGAAAGAATTTCTGGCCTCAGATACACCCTGAAACAGATCATTGTATAAAACATTGCAGGATGTGAAGTGAGCTGTGCACTACCCCATGCTAGAAATCCTCCTTAGGAGCTTCTCTGCCAGTGTGGGAAAGGACCCGTGGGCTCACAGGGTCACGCTGAAGGAAATGGGAGATGAGGACTCCAACAAATGGCAATATATGTTGGAGCATGCAGCATGTGGCTGAGCTTGCTAAAGGGTTGGCAATGGTGGGGTATTGCTGCAGACAGCATAGTGGGGGTAGTTTTCCAGTGGGTTTCCTTTTGCCTGCAGAATTCCTTTTTTGTTTTTTTTTTCCTCTCAGGCACATTATGCAAATAGATAACGAATGGCTTTGTGCAAAGCCATTATTCACTGTTATGTACAAATACGTCTGCTATAAAATCAATTAATCATTCAATTAACAGTACAGCCTAAACAGGAAAAAACCTCAACCTTATCTTAGTTACTGTCCCTTGTGTGCAGCTTCTCTGGCATCAGTCAGCAGCTGGAGCCTGACAGAGCTGAGTGCTGACAGGTAGCAAACAAGGTCAACAGAACATCCAGAAGAAAGAATTCCCAGTTACTGTAAGGATTCCTTTAATCCTCCCATAGGTGATGCCCAGCAATGTGCTCTGTCAGTCATAATAAGTAGCCTAACATTTTTCCTTGAACAATACTGCTTTCTCCAAATAGTTCTTGTTTAAAATTGTTTCTCTTTCAGTGTAAAATTCAGCTTCTCACACTTTTAAGCTAAAAGGAAAAAAAGAATCCAAAAATTTATGTGTGGTTTCTCTTGACTCTGTGTAAAACATGACTTCGTGGCAGGTTTTGATACTGTGCCTCTCACTGCCTTCAGCAGCAGTTTTGTGCTGAGTCCTGCAGTTTCCAACCTGAAGGACCGAGCTGTGGTTCTGACCGGGTCTGTGGGTGTGTGTTGCCAGGGAAATACGCGATGCGAGACCTGGTCAATCGGCTCCCGGGCGGCAGCGGCCCCAGCGTCCTGTCGGACGAGACGGTGGCCGCCATCTGCTGCGCCCTGCACGAGGTCACCAGCAAGAACATGGAGAATGCCAAGGCCCTGGCCGACACCGGCGGGATAGAGAAGCTCGTCAACATCACAAAGGGAAGAGGTGACAGGCAAGTAGGCAGCAAAGGTCATACCTGAGCTGTTTGTGTCCGTTTAAAATGCTTAAGAGTGCGGGAAATGGTTTTTTGAGTGAAAAAAGGTCTGCCTTTGCAGTCTGGGTCTGAGGAGCTGGCAGCTGGAATCTCCCTGGGAGGGAGGAGGTGCCAGTACTGCTCTCCTCTGCAGTGTTTTCTGGCCCAGGCTTCTGCAGGCTTGTACAGCTGCTCACAGTAACTATGGTCATGGGACCTGTTCAGGTTAAATGAGTTACACAGTCACTTCTTAAACACCTACAAGATTAATAGGATATTTGGAGCTTTTCCAAGTCAGACTGTGTGGGCACCTTTGTCAGGATGTATCCCAGCAACTGCGAATTGTACCCGGTGCAGCCCTGTGGTCGGTGAAGGAGAGCATGGCCAGGGGAATCACCTCGAACAGCAAGTGCTGGCTGGGGGGAGCTGGTGCTGCCCACTGTGCCAGGGCTCCAGGGAGGCTGGCAGCCAAGTGCTCTGCTGGCACTGTGGTTGTTAATGGAAATGAAACCTGAGAGTGAGAGTGTGGTGGGTCAGGAACAGGAGCACGGGGTGGGTCAGCAGCAGGAGCCCAGCCCAGGGATCCCGTGGCCATGCTCAGCATCACTGCTCTCCTTCACATCAGGGCTGGCACAAACCATCTCAGCAAGGCCTCCTGTACAGACAGGGCTGTCACTGATCTTCCCATGGATAGTGGGGTGCTGGTGGTACAGTCAGCCCTGCGTGCTGTTCCCAGGTGGGATCTGATGGTAAAGGAGAGGAAGGGATCTCTTCTCAGAGAGATGGGGCAGTGTGAATTAACCACACCACATTTTTAGCAGTCTGTGGCTCACAAGGAGCTGGGCTGTGTTTTGAGTATCCATAGTTTCTCTCACTTTCTATGTCCAAGAGACACGGGCTCATTTCTGCTGCAAGTGTGGGTGCAGTGATCTCTTCTACAACCTTGTTGATCTGAGAAGACATCATGTGAAGTTCCATCTGCACTTACATTTATGAGTAATTTGTGAAGAGTACACTGAACAAATTTAAAATCTTGTGAGCATAGTGAGAGTGTTTACTCACTGATTAACTCTATCAACTGCATTTTTTCAGTGTTTTCATACAAAAACTATTTAGATGAATCCTCACATTAACAGAAAAGGCCTGTTTAACACAGATATCCATGCTGTGGCATTTAACATCGAGTCACTACTGCAATACTACTCCCAGCTTACTCCATTTCTCTATGAGAAGATGCCATGATTTTATTTTTGATATTTGGAGCAACTTTCATTGTCTTGCTCTTGAGAGTAGAAAAGTGTTTTCCCAACCAAAGTTTTCAGTAGTGCAGCACAGAATTGAGAATGAGGACTCACTATGAGGATGTCTGGAGGGTTTTAATAGCAGCTTGCTTTTATTTCTTATTCTTTTCCTGCAATTAGGGGTTTTGTACTGTGATTTAAAGTCTGAAGTCTCCAATTTTATGAAATGCAGCAAATAGAGTGTTCCTTTAAATGATTTTTAACTTTTGCAGACACTGACAAGTAACTGTTTCAACTATTCTCTCTGTATTCCTCATGTGGGTGACCTGAAGTGAACATTCCAGACTGGAAAGGGAAGTGATTGTCAGGTTGATTGGGTTGTGCCTCATCTCGTGGTGAGGCTGCTGGCTTGGCTGTGCTCACACTGGTGATGCAGGGTCTGGTTTGCCCCACAGCAGCAGGTTCAGGCTGTTATGAAGCTCGGGAACGCTGTTCTTTTGAAGTGGAATTCCGTGGCTTTCTAACAGTGCCACATTCTTCACTTCCCCAGGTCCTCGCTGAAGGTTGTCAAGGCGGCGGCCCAGGTACTGAACACGCTGTGGCAGTACCGAGACCTCCGGAGCATTTATAAAAAGGTAAATTATAAAATTAGCTTACACCAGAAAATGGTGCCACAAAAACTCCTCATTTATTTATAACTTGCGATTTATTCTGATGTGTTTTTCTTTTTGCCACTCCGCAGGATGGATGGAATCAAAGTCACTTTATCACACCAGTATCAACACTGGAACGAGAGAGATTCAAATCCCATCCTTCTCTATCCACAGCCAATCAGCAGATGTCACCTGTCATGCAGTCAGGTGAGTCAGGGAGGGTGAAGGGGACCTGCTGTCCCATGTTTTTAACTCAAACAGCCTCTCAGTTTGGTACTAATCCCATTTAAAACACAGAGGTCAGGCTGTTGCTCCTTGGTGTTTGAGCAAAGTACTTCACGTGCTCTGAGTGCTCCCTGAGCTGCTCCTGCAAAGTGAAATCCTCTGAGTAGAGCTGGACATTGTTACCAACCACTGCCCCCTTCAAAGCCACTCCTCCTGTGCTGTGTGGGAATTGTGGCTGTGACCTCATGGAACATGGGGACCTGGCAGCATAAACAGCAACAGACCCACAGCGAGGAGCCCATTTTCATTCCCAACTGTGTCATGTTCCATTAGGATGAGCAATCAAACCCAAAAATCTTACTTTTCTGACTCCTCCTCATTTATTTCTCACCTTTGTCCCTTTAATGTCTTCAGTGCTAGGATTTAGATCTTCAAGAGGGCTGATACAAAACCTACCTGAAGCCTTCTATTTTGTCTTTATTTGGCATTTTATTTTACCCAGTTTATTATTCTAGAGACTTCTAGAGCAGATCTCTGTTAATACTGAGAAATACCTACCCACTGTGACTGCTAGAATTAGTGACCAGTTCCTACAACACTCTTGTTTAACTACTTCTTCACATAAAAGTAACAACCCCCACACATTCCTTTATGACACGGTTGACTTGAAAAACAAGGACTCCACCAGGGAATTATTTTCCTACAAGGAGTAAACCTGTTGTGGCTGTTGTGCCAGAGTTCCTCTCACCCACCAAGGAAGCAAGTACAGCTTAGGCTCAGGGAATGAGTGGATTCTACCCAAGTGTAAAAGGATATTCTGACACCAACTGTCAAATTTCTATCTCGGTGCTTTCTCTCCCAGGATATAGCAGCAGAACAACTGTGTTACTCCAGTTCTTTGAACAACAAGTAGGAAGTAGATGAGCAGCTCTGACTTAATATTCAGAGGATGTTGTACTTCAAAGAGGGTTTAGTAAAAATTCCTAATAGGAAGTGTCTGCTTTCCTGCTTCAGAGCACGACCAAGCCCAAGGGAGTCAGTGGAAGTTGGTGCAAGGCCCACATCCCCAGAGGAGTCGTGCAGCACCGTGCTGAGCACAGCAGATGCCCGTTGGAGCAGATATCCTTGGCCTGAAACAGTTGTTCTTATTTCAGTCACTTCATTATTAAAACACACATTATTATGTTGACCCATGTCAGAATTTTAAAAACATAACATATTTAGCCATCAATATGCCAGGAAAATACCAGTAATTAAACTATCCATAATAACACAGAATTGTGAGCTATGATGTAATGGACACATCAGTGGAAGAAGATTATTGTTTAATTCATATTTTGAAGCAAAAGTTCTAGAAATTGTTTTTAAGTATTTTTCTCCCAGTGCTGGAGTCTTTCTGAACCAACAAAGCCCGAGTGGTCTGTAGACCAGGGAGGATTTAGCAGAACAAACTTCTTACAACTGCAGTTGAGATTCTGTTGAGGAACACAAAGTGATCCCTTGCTGGGGTGCCCCCATGGCCATTGGCCTCTCGGAGCACAGCGGGACACACCTGTGTATACAGGGGTCACTGAGGCCAGGCAGGCTGGACAGGTGGCAGGGTGGACTTGAGTATTGTTCTTGAGTATTGTTCCAACTGTTCTGTCCTTCCCCACCCGCTGGTTGTGAACCCTTGGAGCAGGAAGCGGTGAGGAAGGCTGGGTGTGCGAAAGGCTTTTGTTGTCTATCCTGAGAACCTCTCTTTTCCCTTCAGTTGGCAGCACGTCCTCATCCCCGGCTTTGTTGGGAATCAGAGAGCCTCGCTCCGAGTACGACAGGACGCACCCTTCTATGCAGTATTACAGTAGCCAGGGCGATGTCATTGCACATAAAGACATCTACACTGGTAAGAGACCAGCTGAGCATCTTTGAACTAGAGCAGGGCAATATTCCTTGTGTGCAGAGTTCACAGTCATACACAGACAACTGCATTAGCGGGCTGGTCGCTGCCAACTGTTGCTTTCCATTTCCATTCCTTGTATTCCCTGCCTATGGCAGGGTGTCACCTGGCTCTGCTGTTCTCTGCAAAACTGCCCAGTACCAGAGTAAGCACAGATCCCGTTCTATACTGGGAGGTGAGAGGCAGTTTGGATTTTTATTTTTATTTAAAATACTGACACAGAAAATTGTATTATTATGTACATTATATGATGATGATGTTATAAATTTTAATGTGCAGTCGTATGTTATTATTTTACTAATTTATACCAAGATTTCATATCTTCTCTGATCTCTCTTTTCCTTCTTACTATGTCACACAAGTAGCAAACCCATAGATGACAGTGACTAGAGAAGGTAATTCCTTGTTTTAAAGATTTTGAGTCTGTAAAATGAGAAACAGCAACATAAGCCTCTTGGCTTCACTGTAACTGCTGCTGAGGGACATTTGCCTTCATTCTCTTATTACATTATATCATTAGTAGCTACTGAAATCTGCAGAATTAGTAGTATGGGTGCTACATAAAAGGCAAGATAAAAACCAATAGACTTACGGCTGAATGAAAAAAGACTGAAGTTTATGCATTAAACTTTTTTCTCCCAGGTTCCAGCAAAGCTTCCCCAATTTACATCAGTTCCTACTCCTCACCAGCGAGAGAACAGAACCGACGGCTGCAGGTGAGCCCAGAGCTGCGTTTTGGTAGTGCCGCTGCCCAGGCTCAGCACAGGCTGAGCGAGCCTGGGGCTCTGGGCACGTGCCCTGGTCCAGCACTCGGAACAGCGCAGGGGCGCTGGGGCAGTGCCCTGAGCTGGCAGGGCCTCAGGGCTGCTGGGGCCTGGCTGGTGCCGTGTGAGTCACATGTTTGAGC
The DNA here is from genome assembly GCA_013397175.1 of Platysteira castanea. NCBI lineage: Eukaryota > Metazoa > Chordata > Aves > Passeriformes > Platysteira > Platysteira castanea. The sequence goes on along the minus strand of VYXC01012073.1, from coordinate 28,705 downwards.
ATCTTCTTACAGCGGGGTCTAACACCTCTTTTCTGGTTTGATCTGGGTTTGGGCAGGTTTTGGTAGGTATGGCCAGGTTCTGCATTTACTGTACTTGAGCTCTAAAGTTGTGCGTTTTTGGAGAGTTACTCCTTTCCCAGTGATGTGGGAGGAGACATGCAGCGGGCTCAGGAGCGTTTCCTCCATTTTCTTGGCTACATTTCATGGAGGTTTGAAACCTGTGTTACTGTCATGGGTAGAGCTGCACTTGGGAAAAGTATTTTCTCTGCTAATTACATTTTTGAAAGTTTATTTTGCTATCGTTTTGCCAGCAGCATCAGCAACTGTACTACAGCCAAGAAGATACCACCAGGAAAAACTACGACGCCTACCGGTTGTACCTGCAGTCCCCACACAGCTACGAGGACCCTTACTTTGACGATCGAGTTCACTTTCCTGCTACTTCAGATTACACAACGCAGTATGGACTGAAATCAACCACCAATTATGTAGACTTTTATTCCACCAGACGATCTTCTTACCGAGCAGAACAGTACCCAGGCTCTCCTGACTCCTGGGTGTAGCACCAGAGGGAAAAACCCAGCGTGCTTCTTGTCTGGCTTGAGAAGGACTGGAATGGCCCCGTGTTTTTTTGGTTAAGAAATGTGAAAGTGAAAGAAAAGAAGGAAAAAGGATGAAATTTTTTTTTAATTTTTTTTTTTTTTTTTTGAGGACTTGTCAGGAGAAAAAGCTAGCAGGGATGGTTTTGCTCTGCTTAGGTGTTAGGTATCATTACTTGTAGCTCCTGTAGTCTGGTGAGGGTGTGGGCGATGTGATGAAAGGTTTGAGAATTGAGTACGATGAATTTGGAAAGTGTGTGTAGGTCAGAGCAAATTAAAGCTGATTTTTTTTATGTGAATAAAAGTCTTGTTCTGATAGTTTGTACAGAAAAAAATCCAATGGCTGCCCTTGTTTTATTGCTATTACTGAATGTCAGGATTGTATGCTACTGCGTCTTGTAAATTTCTTCGTTGGTGTAAATATGGAAATGCCACGTTGGTCTCAAGTGCCATCCATTTGTAATGCAGTGTGTCATTGGAAAAGGAATTCGAAACATCATGCACAAAAAGAAACCCCAAAACCAAGAAAGTGTTATGAATTCTAAAAGGAAAAAAGCCCAAACTTTAAAAAATGAATAGTGTAATTCTGAAGCACAAAGTCCAGTCCAGTATATCCACATCTCTCCCATTCCCTGCCTATTTCATAAGGAACTTCACTGCCATTTTCTATGCACATGGAATAACAATAAATATGGAAGTCTCATCCATGGAAAGCTGTTCCCTGTTCATTTTTTCTTATTATTTCCTGTGTGTGATATTCAGAAAAAAAAACCATGAAAATTAAGTCTAATTGCATGTTTTTAAGCTGGTTAAATATATCAAAACATTTGGGCCATTTTCCCAGCTCCCACCCGTGGAAATGTCCTGAATGTGTCAGGCTGGCAGCCCAAAGTGCTAAATCCAGCACCTTCCTACCAGAATTCCTCAGACTTGTGTTTTTACTTTTGGTATGGGCAAACCAAGGTATTTCAGAACCCTAGCCCATTTCCTTTCCATCACTTCTCTACCCCTCCCTTTGCTCTCTCAAGGAAATTGAGGTCAACTTACTGTCCTAGAAATTATAGTCTCCATTCTGACTACATTCTGCTTGGATTTCTTTCCAATAAAAATGTTTGATTATTTTTAAGTAACTAAATCCCAAACTCTCCTGTGCTGTATGGTCTGTTACCTCTACACTGTCTGTAACCACCATTATTGCTCCCCATCACTGCATTTTCCTTGGGTTTTCAGGGTTTCCAGTATCCTGAAGGAGGCTTGTGAACACTGGGAAGAGCCTAACGAGTTTTTCTATCCGAGTAATCAGACTGAAGAGAATCCTTCTCTGCCAAGGGCAGTACTCAAGCACGCATTCTGTGTTTGAGTTACTGTATCAAAGACTAATGCTCACAAAAGGTAACAGAAACATGAATAAACTTTTGAAAAACAAGCCAAACATGACTTTGTAGTTACAAGTAGATTCCTGTAGCTGTCAACAACAGCAGGCACTTGGGGAAAGCTGTCACTGAGACGCACTGGAAAGTTTGTCATTTCCCATCACAGAGTGCAGGGATTCATTTGTGGCCGTCAGGTAGAGGTGAGGGAAGGACTCAGCGCTGGCTTCCCCACTTGGAAACCTCTCCAAACACTGCCATGGAGGCAGAAGAAGTGACCGTCTGCCTGGAAGGCAGAAATCAGCAGCAAAGTTCTTCCTTTGCTTGCAATTAGCATCAAAGTGATATTTTGTGAGTTCCATTACCCAAAGACATCACTACTTTGTTAGAGATTCTAAATATTTTGTATTGAGATGCATACAACTTACACGGCATTCACTAGTTTAAAATGCATGCATTTTCAAAAAATACAGTTTTCTTTTTGCTCTTATTAAGGTTTTTACCCCATCAAAAGAAATATAATATTTTTTTGGCTTGCTTTATGGCATTTTAATTAAAAGTAGAGTTGATAATTACATCACCATTAAAGAAAAAGAAAGGTTGACCCTGTTTCTTCCGCTGGCAGGGAGGTGCCCTTCGCACAAGTGGCCTATGGGCAGTTGGACAGTCCTGGCCTTGCTGGTTATTCTGCTGCCACGCCTATCGCATTCTTTTATACCCGCTTCGTAGGCTAACCACAGAAGCAAGAACTTTCTATTTTTGCCACTTGCTAGCACACCTGCCCAGGGAACACTGCCATGCTGGGTGCTGGCCTGTGTTTGGAAGGGCTACGAGCAATATTTCATCTGTCCACATTAACTTGCCTGCCCTCATTCTGTGGCAGCACTCCCCGTATCTTTAAATAATGTGTAGGAGTTGAATTGACTTCTCATGTGGTTTGAACAGAAAGAAATGCTTTGAACATAGAAAGAGAATCAAAACCTCAGTATGACGTATGTTCAACAATGGAATGGGCAGGTACGTGTGATGGTATCTCTGAAGAAACTTGCATTCTCCTTTTAAAACTCCGGTAATTATTCCTGTTCCCGTACTTGTCCTCACACCCCCCTGTAGAGCTTGCCTCAGTGTGATTAATTCCTCAATTTTCTTTTTCAATGTCACTGTATTTCTTTTTTTTTTTTTTTGAACTACACTCAACAGACATGGGATAACTGTTGTCTTAATTGTTTGTATGAGCCATGTCACTGAAGATTTAGTGTACATAGTCATAGTACGCTCATTGTCACGCCAGTAGAAGTTGATAGTGCTGTATAAAACAAAGTAGGTGTTCCTTAGGGAGAATGCAGCAGTAGCATTTCTTCAGACATCCAAAGGGCTGGGTCAGCTTGTCGGGGTCAGCTGGTTCACTGACCAGCACTAATCCTAGAGCAGGCTGGGGATGTCAGGCACCACATCTCCTTACTGCTTCAGGGCACCCCAAATAGTAGTAAATTAAACATACCATTTTATTGTATGAAACGGCACCTTCTAGTCTGTTCAATGTTATATGAATTGTGCGCAAGAGAATAAGACAAGCAGCAGGATATGTACTGCACTAATTTTCAGCCAGCTCTCAAAGTCAGAATGATTGTGAAATGAACTGTCTGCCTATTCATTGGCAAAAAGCAGTCGCACACTGAGAAGAAACTGACCTCCAATAGGATGAAATTCCAAAGGCCTCTGTCTCATTACAGAAGTCTTATAGCCAAGTTTTACAACTATGCATTTTGGCACAGTTCATTTGACTGTAGCCTAGAAATATTCAAGTAACTAAGTAACTCCAGAATCTGTCAGTGCAACCCCAGAACGGCCAGGGAGATCCAGGATTACTGCTGTTGACAATCTCCCCACTGTCCAAAAGTCGATCCTTGTATCCAGTAAGTGCTTAATAAGGGAGCAAAACATAAATTCCCTCTATCAGGGAACAAAACAAAAAAAGAGTTTGGTCTCATATTCTCCAGCACTCCTATTGATCCAGATCCTATTTAAAGCTGTCACCTACCCAGAGAAGTTACTCTGTTGTTTTAGAAGAGTATTTAGCTAATTTCAAGCATTGCACATGATTATAAACCCATAAAATGAAAGAGGGATAAGACCATTCCTCAGTTGTTGAAGAGGCATTTAGTCTGAGTTTGTCTAGCTTGCTGATATTATCAAATAGTCAGACATGGAAAACAAACACAAGGAATTTTAAATTTTGTAGGTATATTAACTCCTGCTCATGCCTGACACACTAAGGGTGGCAAAGGAAATTCTGTTCACTTTTTCTTTCATACAACTGCAACCCTCTGCAACATCCATCCTGTTCTACTGTTTACCAGTTATGAATTTGGATGAGGCTCTTCAAAAGCCTCTCTCATCTGTTTTTTTAAGCTTTTCCTATATAACATGAGTAAACGTCTAAGTGCATTTTTTTGAACAAGGTTGAAGATGCTCTGTGTTTGAAACCAAACTTGAAACCTCAGAATAGTGTCAAGCAGAGCCTCCTGACTGGACAAATTACAAAAATGCAAGTCACTCTGAAAGGGCTCTCTGTGTCTTTATTTTTTGCAGATCTAGCTGCCATGCAATTTTCCTTGTCTCAGTGATTAACTTCCCCTGATCTAAGTGGTTTTAAAAGGATGTGCCAGATATGGTGGAGTTAACAAGACCACGCTGCCTGTTTGTTCCAAGAGGACAGAAAGTATTGTGCAAGGAGCACTATTCTGCTCTGGTGTGAGAGGGACAAAAAGTCTGGCTGTAAATCATGAGACCATCAAGACCGTGTTCCTACAGCACTAGAGCTGCTACCCTGTGATGGGGACAAAATACTGAGATGAAGATTTCTCTCCTGACAGCACAGACTGTCCGAGTGGTGCATGGGGTGTGAGACCTGTGCAGTTCACAGAGCCCGTGTGCTCAGAGGAGCTGTGCAGGGCTGGGACAGCCCGCTGAACTTGCCATCTCTGCAGGCCCACAGCGCTGGGGTCGGCTGCACCATGGCCCTCACTGAGCAGCAGCTCATCCGTGCTGTGCACTAGGAGTACAGAACATTCCCTTCTCCCTGTAAACATCGTACAGGCACATCACTTCCTCCCCTTTCCAAGAGCATGTAATTAAGATCACAAAGAGGGCGTTCTTCCCTAAGAAGGGGAATTCTATTTCTAATATAAACATATATTATTTATACAGCATAGTACCTGCGAGTGCCCATACACACTGATCCTACTCTGTAGTCTGACAGAGAAAAGAGGGGAATCCTTATTCCTCTGTGTCCCACTTACTTTCTTCTGAGTGACTAGCACCTCAGAAGACAGAAGGACAAACCCACTCCGCAAAACATTGCCTTTGTAAAAGCTAAAGGGACAGCAAATAGAGAGGAGACATAAAGTTACTCACCCTCAACCTCAGCCCTTACTCAAAGACAGACTCGATCAAGCTTGCACAATCAATCCACCCATAACTACTGCAACAACACACACAGAAGAAAAATGGACATGCTGAAATTATTCTGATTATTCAATTTCAGCAGCTTTGTATAGGTTTTTCTTTAAAGACTATCAATTGTAGTATTTTCCTCTTGTTTAACTTTTCTTTTAATTCCTCTATGTAAATATAGCAAATATATTTTACCTCCACACAACTACAGTATTATCCCAAACCTGCTACCAATGATGACCAGCCAAAAAGGAGCAGAAGCAATTCACTATTCTTTGCCTCCACTTTCTAGCTCACTGACATGTTTTCAGTAAGTATCCTGCAATCATGACTCTTTTAGAAAGCTGCTATTCCAATGGCACTTACTGGAGTATTTGGATCAGTTTCTAGCCCAATGAAAAAGGTACATTTCTTGTTCACAAATGGGTCCAGTATGAAGTTCTGGATGGTAAAGAATGACCATTCATTACTGACTGTCACATGCCTCTGGTGGCTTGTCGCTTTGACACAAAAAGCTGCTTTTCTGTGCTTGCATAGAAAAATCAAGAGATGACAAGTGATTGGAGATGACCAGCTCCAAGGAGTTCAGCAGCACACAAAATGTAAAAACTGCAAGATATTAAAAGGCATTTTTCTTTCATTTGCTTCCCACTATTTAACTCTTTTTTGAGGGTGAAAGTGCAAACTCATGATGAACAGGGAAAAAAATGCAGTGAATTCTCATGTTTAACCTTTGAAGAAACAAGTGCTGCTGTTATGGTATGACAGAAATAGTTAAATCTGTGTAAGGTTTCCATACAGCTCAGTGTCTTGCAACCTAATTCTTTAGAATTCATTCACTTATTCCACTACCCAGCAATACTTTTTTAAACATGGGCACTTAGGTGGATAAAACATGTGACGACAAAGGTATATCTTTTTAGTCCTTCTGTGAAAAAAAAATCTATAATTAAAATTAGGCAGTAAGGTTCCTCTGCTTAATGATGTTACCCTTTACCTTCCAGCACCATCATAAAGTGCTGGACCCTTCTTTTTCGTTTGTAGTCTGAGAAACAACTGTCATCCAGACCAGAACCAGGACAGGAACTTGTCAGGTTTCCTACAAGAAACAAGCAAGCTTTACAGACGTGAAGCCAGACTTATACTACAGATTTTGTCACATACATACCTTATGCACTAGTGAACAATTATATCAATATAAACCCCACCGAAAATGTGGTGTTTTAATGTTACCGTCACTTCTCCTTGCTTTAGACACTTAACACAAATGATCTCTCTAACATCATTAACTTTGTGCCAAACTACCAAGAGTGGGGAAAATTAAAGCATGTATCAATAAAAAATAAGCCAAATACCTGCACCAGAATATTTGTTGTCTCCGCTGGGCTCCTGGAGCATCTAAAACCAGCTATATTGAGTCATCTGAAAAAAGGTACTGGCCACCTGACACTGAGCGTAAGAAAACAGCAGTAGTTCTTCACCATTCAAGTGCCAGATATAAAACCAGTATCAGTTTGTATCAGTAGCCACAATTTAGAATTTGACATTTGAAAACAAGCAAGACTGGAAATAAGATAGAGAAGGGAAAATACTGCAGAGTCATGAGCAATAGATTTTAACAACAGAGAGATCTGATTTAAAACATGACACATGAGGAAGGTATTCCATATGTCTGCGTGCTAACTGCTTGCTTTAGATGTGACTGTGTCTGGTGTATAATTATGCTAATAGCTGTTAGCTGGATTAGAACAGACGGTCTGCTGGGGAATATGTTGATTTTTGTTCCTGCCAAGTGGCTTTTCAAACTTTGCAATCAGCTAGTAACCTGCTTGTACAATGTAGATTCTAAAGGAGAAATTTTCAGGAAATAGGAAGAGCTCCAGAATACTCAGAGCACCACTCAGGAAAATTTTCTATGACTATTGTCTCTTTATAACAATTAAAATTCTGTGTCTGCCCCCAGGCTTTCCCACATCTGCCTCTGTTATGGAAAAAAACTAATTCTGAAAATACATAGAACCATTACAATATAAATTCATTTTTAATTCAGGCATTCACAGATTACTCTCATTAAAATAAATCTATCCCCCAGCATCGGATGAACATCTCTGAAGTTTGATATTTGTGTGATCAGGAAATGGGACTGAGGATGGCAGGAAAAGGAAGAGATTTCAACTGCGCTATCCCATGGACACAGAAGGATTATTCTCTTGCTCATTCTTCTCACCCAGACAAACCAACTTTTCCAACAGGTAAAAAGTTTAAATGAATGAAAACAGAAAAAAAGTTTAAATAAATTAAATCATTAAATAAAATCAGGTTTACAAATCTAAGCTGGTGCTGTGGCATTGTTGAGGTAGCGCCAAGGGTTGCCTGTCAAGAATAAGATGCTCCAACAAGTACTATGTAAACATGTTTTCAATTCACAATAGCTTCTGGTTTAAAGATATAACAAGTGACAGAGATAATGAAGCAAAGAAGGTGGAAGAAAAATTTAAAAAAAAGAAATGGTATATTATATTTAATATGGTAAAAAGTCAACATGAACTTATGTTTTTTTATTTAAACCAAGTTCCCATGTTTTTTCCAAGAATTTCTAGAATAGATGTACAATAGCACTAGGCCTTATCATTATTAATGCTTTAGGCAGCACACCAAAGCTGTACTATATCACTGCCTTACGTGGTAAGTAATGAAACTTCACCTCTCCAGTCTGTGCAGTTACAAACAGCTCAGGTAAATAAACTGAAAAATCAGTATTTCTCTGCTGAGGCAGAATAATATGAATATCAAAACTCCTTGCTACTGGCCAAGCACTTCAGAGTAGGGTTCTTTTGTTATCTCTCCTGCAGATCATTTTATCTGAAATAATTTATTTCCCCAATCAAAACTGCCATCATCCACTTCAGGCTAAATGCTCATGGGCAGAGACATGAAGCACTATTGACTTTAATATTTGCAAAGTAAGTTGCTTTTCTAGGGAGGAAATTGCTGCATTTCAAAACTATTTCCTGCCTCATACATACAGAATTAAGTATCAGAGAGATCTCGTTTAGACTGGATGTCCTTTCATTTTTTCTGCTTTAAAGGTCCAAGCCAGGAGTAGTTGCCCATAAGGCGGTTGTTGTGCTGTAAATCCCTACTGGTTTCTTAGTCTATTTTCTCTTCCATTTTTTTTTTTACCTCATTTCCCCCTTCTTCTGATTCCACTTGATCACATCTCATGCTTATATTCCCTCTCTCCTTTTTTTTTTTTAATTGAGTTGAAATCCAATAACAAGACAATTCAAAATAAACCACGAGACTAACAATTTTTTCTTTCTTCATGTTTTCCTTTCAGAATTCCTTAAAAAGAGGTAATTTTTGTGATGAAATGCTTTAGCATAGCAAAGCAGAACATGTTTACAGCGATCTAGGAAAACCTTTTTGATATTATGCATCATGGTTTCGGCAGCTGCCTGCAGATCAGGCCAATCCAGGCCGCGGCAGCCCAGGCAGACTGCTCTGGCTCGGCAGGGCACCCTCCCTGGGGCAGGAACTGCGAGCAGTGTGTCCGTAGTCGTCTCCTTCAGCCGCCAGCAGTGCCCTAGAGACAGTGACAGACTACTTCTTATAATGTTAATGTGGCTTCTCCCAGAAACTTTGTTGCCGTCCTTTCCTGGCACCTACATCCCTCCTGCTCGTGCTATTTCCCTCCTGTATTTACGACGTGATAAGTCATTGATATGTAACTTACTGCACCTTGGACAAAAACCCTATTTCAGTAAGGTACAGGCAGCAGGAACAGAGTTGGGTAACCAACTCTTGAAGATAAAAATCTTTGAACATAAATAATGTCAGCAATGCATTGGTAATAAAAGATAGTGAAATCATAAAATAATGTAGAAATAAGAAGTATCATGAGGTATTTTTAGTGCTTTCAAGGTTTAAGCAGGTTCTTAAGAAAAATGGGAATGACAATTATTTAGATAACTGATGTGGGGAAAAAAAAGGTCTTGTGTTAGTGTGTAATGACCAGCAGTCTCAAACTGGTTATGATGCTATGTCAAGGTTTCAAAATGGATAATAAAAAAATTATTTTAAATGTTTTGTTGTGTAAAACGTCAATGTTTGTTAAGGTCATGGATTTTTTTTAAAGAGGGCACGTGAATGCCAATGTTTTGCTTGTGTCAAGCAGATACTATTACTGAAGAGGGTAAGACTGACCCCACTAAATCAAGTTCCTTGAATCTTTAGCAATGTTTTTAAAAGTCCCCGCCTCTCACACCGCCTTCACACCGCTCCCCACCCCTCACACCGCCCCTCACACCGCCCCTCACAACCCTCCCCACCCCTCACACCGCCCCTCATACCGCCCCTCACACCGTTCCCCGCCTCTCCCACCTCCCCCCACACCGCTCTCCGCCCTCACACCGCTGCCCGCCTTCACACCGCCCTCACGCCGTTCCCGCCTCTCACACCTCCCCGCACACCGCTCCCCGCCCCTCACTATCGACCTCGTACCGCCCCTCACAGCGCTCCCCGCCCTCACGATCCCGCCCCGCTCCCGCCCGACCGCGCCGAACTGCACAAGGCGCTGCCGCTCGTGCCAGTGCGCGGTTCCCTGAGCGGTTCCGTGGCCCTGCCCTGCCTGGTTCCCGGCGCTCCTGGTCCTGCCATGGCTCTGAGGAGGGGTGTCCCGCCGGGCCGGCGCCTTCCCGCGGGTAGGGGTACGGGTAGGGGTAGGGGCCGGAGCCGCTCCGGGCGCGGTGGGCTCTCCGCCGCACTGTCCCACACAGGTGCAGCTCCTCCGCGGAGAGGAGCGGCCGTGCGGAGCGGGAATGGTGGAGGCGGGTTTGTGGTGCTTGGCCCGCTCGCCCTAGCGGGTTCCGCACCTGCCCCATCATGAGTGCGCTCGGTCGGCGGGTGCGGGACTGGCACCGCTCGATGACCAGGAACGCGCTATTGAGGGATAGCGAGAGAAATGGGTGTCCGTGTTCAGTGAAATATTTGTATTTAATGTTACAGTCTTATCCCTCGCCTCCTGTAGTAACGTGAAGAATTTGCTTCCCCTCCACCAAGCCCCCCCGCCCCTATAGAGCTCTCTGTGAGGAAGCCTTCGAGCCTGCTGTTCCAGCCGCCGCTCCGCCTGTGTGGCGGCTGTAAGGATGTAATACCGAGATTTTAAGGATGTAGTAGCGAGTGTAACAGCGCTTGTGTTTGCTGGAGGGAGCGTGTAAATGCATACAGTGTGAGCAGCTTCCGGGCCATCCCAGGAGCTGTGCGGAGCTGTCTCTCAAGCACACCAGTGCGTGGGCTGTGTCCCGCCTGCTCTGGGGCACACGCTAAGGTGCTGCTGGCTCAGCCTTTGGAGCTGGGGGATAGTCACTGCAAGGACAGTCGCTGCAGGCTCAGCCTTTGAAACTGAGGAACGGTCACTACAAGGCTTTAAACCAGTTGGGGCTTCCCCTCGGTTTATTAGGAGCACTTATTGCCTGAGGAGCACATACTCATGTGTCTCCCTGTACCCCTAAGAACTGTTTTGTTGAAAGTATTTTTTGTTTTGAAGTTTGTGGTTGTGGTTTTTTTTGTTTTGTTTTTTTTTTTTTGTTTGTTTTTTTTTTTTTTTTTTAGCATGCTTTTGTATGCATTTGGGATGTAAATAGTTTTTTTTCAACTTATCTCTAGTCTGTTCCTGAATTTTTGTGTGTGTGGCATGGACAGCTGAGCTGTACCTAAAAGGGCCTTTAAACCACTGCAGTCAGTGACCTGGAGCAGGTACTGGTCTTTCTGAACTTGTGTGATAGTAAACTGCAACTTGTAGTCTTGCAAGTCTGCAAGTCTTGGTGAAGCTTACCTGTGACTGCAGTGGCGACCAGCTTGGCCAAGGGGTGGAGGTGGCAGAATAAGTGGTTTCAACCATGCACTTAAGTGACCAAAGTCCAGGTGGGCACCTTTATTCTGACCAGTACTGAGCCAAGCTGTCTTTGTTTTCACTTAGGTTTGTTTTTGTGTTGTTTTCTTGTTTGGGGATTTTTTGTTGTTAAGGTGTTTGTTGGAGGGGGGAGCATAAAAGGGAATGTGCCTCCTTACTCCCTTTTTTCTTGTTTTAAAAATACATGGTGTTTTAAAAACGGAAATTACTAAAAATTTTGGCACTTAGCTGTTAGATTATATGGCTAACAGGTCACTTAAAATCAAAAAATTGAACTCTGTATTAAAAGTTTGACATACCTCTCTATTGCTTTGGAAAGCAAATTACGAAACAGCTTTGTGGTGTATCCCAGATGCATCTATGTTTAACTCTTCCCCTGCCATGGATGTGTGTCAGCAGGTGGGACAGCTGTTCCTAGTGGCTAATTTCAAGTCAGTGCAGAGATGGAAAGGAAGATGGGTTATTTCTAATCACTATAGATAATGTTGTTTTTTGGGCCTATTGGTAGTAGACGTAATTCCAGACTGTTCACGTTTCAGTATCTCTTCCCATGTTGGATATCTCTCTCCTCCTTGCCTAGCTCCCCTTATGCTTTGTGTAAAGCCTCACAGTGTTAAAATGTCCGCCTCCGTCTGGATCTCCTTGCCCTGCTAAATTAAAACTAAAAATAATGCTTGTATCTAGAAATTGCCAGTCCTGCATGTGTGGGAAGGTCCCAAACCAAAAGTTGTGCATCCAGGTTCAATTACTTTTTTTTTTTATCTAATTGCAAAATCTTAGTTGTTTTCCTGTTTGTGGTTGGACTGGTTCCTAAAAAGACAAGACCCTAACAATCTGTGGGAGAACGCTTGGAATAACTTGCGTTGGTGTTCGGGATGAACTTATTATAAAGAGAAATGATGTCAAGAAAATCTCTGAGATCTTGAAAGATGCCAGGGCTTTTTGTGTGTGTGTGTGGTCTTGTTTGTTGTTGTTGATGTTTGGTTTGGGGTTGTTTGATTTGGTTTGGGGTTTTTTTACATGCTTCGTCATTCTAGTTTGAAGATGCCTCAAAGACAAGGAAGAGTTTCACACCTGGTGAGCTGAGGGTATTTAGAATCTGAATTCTCTTCACTGGTAGATACTTGGAAACAAATGGTTGAAACTTCTATTTCAGATACTTTTAATTTTGCAGTTAGGCTGCCAGAAGGATTAGGTTCAGTCTAGGTCTCGAGTGTATTTGCAGCTGTAAGATGGCTGGGCAAAGAATTTGCTGCTCATGCACAGCAGTATAGTCAACTGTATGTATGTCATTTTAAAAAGAGAAGAAAAGCCAAGTCTAGCTATAGCATAACTCTGATATTGTAGTGCTGCTTTGGACATGACTGAGGGAGAATTTTTGTTTCTAAAACTAAACCTGCAACCAGGAAATACAAGGTCAGGAGTCAGATTTGATAGAAAATGGGTGTTAGTTATAGATGGATATATCTGCACCATCAAAAATGGCCAAATGTATTTCTCATGCTAGCTAGTTGAGTAATTCTGGAAAACATTCTCCATCCCCTATTCTCTCCCGCACCCAAATTTAACCTCTAGTCTTGATTGTTCATAATCAGAATAGAAATCTTGCTGTGAGACAAAGCAACTTGTTCAATAGGATGAGAAAAGAACACTAAGGTTGTTCTTTCTTACTTACTCAGTTTTAAAACTTAAAATCCTCTCCTGAAGAGCGAAGAAAGTGTTTCTTTCAAGAGAATGTTTCAGATAACTTTACATGTTCTTTCTTCAGATTTCTTCTTAGAATCTGAAAATTCTAAATTTTCAGACATGCCTCAGAACTTAAATTGTTACTGTTAGGTCGCCTGTAGCTTAATTAGTGCTAATTGGTTTTGTGATTGGCAGATATGTTAATAAAATATAATTAAGCATGTTGGAACACAAGTATAAGATGAATATACATCTGGTTCTTATCTGCATTATTAGGTTTATTCTGGAATACCTAGAACTAATCATGAAACCCTTATTGCTGGTAGTCATATTGTTCAAAAACCTAAAAGTTTTCAGATGGTTGTTTGGTTTTCTTTTTTATTTTTAAAATATGAATCTGAGATGTAATAGTTTCTGGGGAAGAATGCATATTAAGGTAGTAAGGTGTTAAGGTTTAATATAGCTAGCAGTGACTGAAACCACTCTGATTTCTTGATTTATAGTATCTGGAAGTTGATTTGAGTCTGCTGTGACACAGAATTTTGAAGCCTTTGCTGCACCTCTTTGGCTACTCCTGTGTATGCATGTGTACAAGTAAAGCATGTAGCTAAATACTGACAGATAATTTCTCGTTAATGGTTATCTGGGTAAAAGTATTCTTTTCTTCTCTAAGTGTATGTAATGTGGTATGTAATTCTGTAGGTATTTTTACTTACATTTCACTTTCTTCTTGCAGTTAAAGCTGGAGGTATGAGAGTGTCTAAAAAGCAAGAAAGTGGACCTGTTGAGAAAAATGCTAAACCTCCAGGAAAAGAAAAGTCAAGGTATTACACTGCAGGGCCTGTTCACCCCTGCCCCATAGTTAAAGTTCATAGGTAATGGGCTTTGAAAACAAAGAAAATTCTTATTCTACAAGAGTTTAATTCTTAACTTGTGCAATTTATAGATAAAATAATATTGATATTGAAGTAATTATCAACTTTAAAAAGTCCAAAACCCAAGGACAGTGCCTTGCAATGAAAGGCAAAGGCTGAATGTCATCTCTATTGTAATATTTTATGGAACAGAAATTAAAACAATGTGTTGCATACCTATGCCTAATAAAGGAATGGTCAAATAGTTTCCAATGAAGTAGGAGTGAACTTCAGGCTGTCCACATTCGGAAGGAAATTAAACCCACATCAGCTACCCTCAAGGAAGAGTCTTATTTCCTGTATAAGCTATACCCCCTATTTCAATCTAAAATCTAGTTTTGCTTTTTCTGTTTACTACTTTTTAAGGTTAGTCAAGCTGTTTTGCCACAAAAATGAAGGCATGCTTCTATTTTGAATAAAGTAGCAGTGACCAGTTGATATGGTCATTAAAACAAGTGTTTTCTGGCAGCTTTTTCAAAGATTGAACATTTTTCTTAAATATATGCACTTTTCTAAAATGTCGCTTAACAAAAAGTTAAGTTGACCAATATAAGGATATGACAGTAAAATTTGAATGACTTTTGGCATTACTGAAATTTTTGATTTTTTTGTTGTTTTCTTCTGGAATTAGAAACTTTTTATTTTCATTTATTGCCAGTTGTCTGGGTGTACGTTTGCAGCTGTCTTTTCCATAGTCATAATTACCTAATGGTATAAACAGATGTTGAATAACTTATATTTGTCAGTGTAGCAAACTGTCAATTGCTAAATTGAAAAGTCAGTAGGAAATGCCTTGTCTGATCCACAGAATCATTAACTTAACTAAAGTAATATCTGCTTTTTAAAGAGTCACATTTATGGTATTTGGGGTTTATAATGATTTTTCTCTACTCCATTTTAAGCTACCAGGTTGTCAGGGATTATATCAGTGATTATGTCAGTGGTATCATCAGAAGAATGTGCAATCTGAAGTTCTTCCTGTTGTTGAACTAAATTATTTCATATCCACAGATTTGTTTATTTGTGGAATATTGCTAACATGATGTTCTTCATTGGAATATGGAGAAATTAATGGGATAATCTTGTGAAAAAAAGTTCCTGCTTGACAAGTAGTTGCTATGAAAGCAAACCTTCTTCAAAAGCAGAGGGTGAATTTTTTTCATGCGTCTAGGTTAGAATCAAGAAAATTTTTTGTAGATCAGGGTATCAGTACTCAGCTTCTGTGAAGTTGTTCACAGTGTACAAAAAAAATCCTTTTTGGGATATTCAAGGATATTTCATATACAGATTTTTCTATATCTGAATAAAACAGCCTGTCACACAGATTTTGTGTTGTTCCATTCTGAAACAGCATGCTTTTTTGATATTATGTAGTTTTAATGTGATTAAAGGATTTAGCTCCAAACCCTAAATTTATATTGCAAAATGTTTTGTATTAAGTCTAGAAAATGAAAGTGACAAGTACTCAAGTGTTTCTGTGAGATGGAAATTATGAATTCTTTTTTCTTCTTTACAGTGCTATTGTCAGTTTTTCAAAACCTCAGAACATGGGTATCTTGGTGGCAGAAGCACTGAGCAAAGTAAGTCTGGAAAAAATGTCAGGCTTTCTTCATAAATCTAAACATGAAAAAAGTTTAAAAGTGAATTTTCCTTAAAGTAGTGTGTGGCAGTTGCAGGTTTTTCATCTGCCGCTAAATGTTCTTGGGATAGCTTCTTTCCATAGTGATTGTTTGGCTAAGCTGCTAGATGGCTAAAAAGTACCTGGCCTTCTCTCCTTACTCTGATCCCACTCCTGTTTACTACGATGTGCCCTAGGGCAGTTGTGTACAGCTGTTACAGAGAAGCACAGCCAGACAGTGAGGTGTGTCCTGCTTCTAAAGTGGCGTGGGATATTAGCTTTAGTGAAATATGGGGAAGAATTACCAGTGGCATGTAAGTGTCTGGCGGAGCTGGGATTATAGTGCAGAGCAAAACCTTGTCTTCAGCGCTTTATCCCATCGTGGAGATCACTCTGACTTCTGTGAGGGTCTAAAATACAGAGCTGCTTGAGGGAGGTGGATGCCATCACTGGCAGGTGCAGGGGACAGCAGGATGGTCATCCAGTGTCCTGCTCTGTGAATGATCCCCTCTACCACAGGCACAGCATGTCCTACTGCTGCCCCGTATTTAGCTGTCTCATCTGAGGCCTGACATCAGTCAGTCCTTTCAACTTCTCCCTTAGGAATACTATGGGGTCCTGTAAAATCTTGTATCCCACAGCTGCTAGTGGACCCTTCTGTTTATCACATGCTTACAGCTCCTGCCCTGCCTCATTAGGCTGTTGGTGCAGACTTACACCTGCACTTTGGAAGAGCTGATTTTGCAAACAGCTCTTTGGTTTGCATGGTAATCCAAAGATCTGACAGTTATCATCTCTTTGTTACACACTTGCAGTCTTCAGACTGAAGCATACAGGCATTCCTCATCCCTACAGCTCAGTAGAACATCAGTTGCATATTTCAACACAAGTCTTTTATCAACAGTTGTGTTTATAGCTTTAGCCTGTAGATCTTGGATTTTTGCTTAGACTTTTTTAAGGAGAACAGGTACAACTCATCCTCCTTCTCTTCTACCTGTCATCTCCTCTGTTCTGACCTACCATTTTCTTCTCCTGCTGATTTCAGAATCTTGTATATGAAGCTTCCTCACTAGTTTAGAATGTGATAATTAGCTACTGTAATGATGATGATTTTGAATCTGGGAAAATGAGAATTTGAATCAACTTACTGGTAACTCTGGCATACTAATTATTTGCTATGTTTTGCTCATCTTGGAAGTTCATTCTATGAACTACTAAACAAGGGAAGAAAGAAAGTTTTAAAATTCCCTAAAGGTAGTCAGACTAGTATCACTTTGAAAACAGAAATAAGTAAATATACTGAGTTACCATGAGTTCTGTGTGTTGATCACTTGAACCTTTTGTGGATTTAGGTTTTACTGCTTCTTTTAAACTACTTTAACATGATGAAATTTAGAAAGACAATAGCTAAAAAGCTGTATTCTATCACAACTTTTTTTCTCCTCCTTTTAATGTTACAGATGAGCCACAAAATCCATGCAGCAACATTACAAGTGGCTCACCAAAAGCCACAGCCTACCTTGGAGAAGTTCATACTGCCTAAAAGAATTTACATTATTCAACAGCCACGGAAATGTTAAGACACTCATTAAAATACTTACGTTTACTTAAAAGTGAGTTTCTATTCTATATAGCACTTAGCACACTGTGGTGAAATGCTCAAAAGCTGTGTGCCTTGCATCTTGCTGTGTTTCTGTTACTGACAATAAAATAAAAGAAGAGTTACTAAATGTACTTGGGATTTATTACAAAAGCATGGCTTCTGTTAAACCTGGTGTTACTAGTATGTTGTAATTAATACTAAAAAATCTAAGAGTTTCACTAGTTTTTGTGAGTTTTGACCGAAGGAATGGAAACTGTTAGCCCTGTTGTTTTGGGGTTTTTTTTAGTTTAATGGTAGCAAAGCTGATGTGAACTTGATTCTAAGAAAGCAGGTCATGACTGAAAGACATGGGGCTTCTTTTAATTGAGCCTGAGGTTTTGCATGCTGAATGCATGCCTGAGGCTTACTGCATGATACGTAATTCACAAACTCCTGGGAAGGATTTCAGTGCAATGGAAAGAAATATTTTTTGCTTGCATTTCTTTCTGTAAGAAAACCCAGCTTCTCTGCAGGGATCCAGCAAGCAGGAAGAACTTACTGGAAACAGTCTGTTTGAACTTATCTGGGGATGGGGTGGATAAATGAAGGAAGTACCTGACTTGGAGCTGAACCCTTGGGGTAGGAGGGCAGGTAGCAGGGAAGAGCCAAGGTGCAGAGAATGCCATGATTGGCGTTTGGAGCTAGGGTTGGTAGAATGGGGTATGAGACTTAGCACTGTCTGGTAGTAGAAGGGTCATGAGGGATCAAGCTTAAAAATGGGGAGGAAGAAGTGTAAATCCCAGTCCAGGCAATGTCCTTGAGACATGTCCTGCTTGCAGTGACAGCAAGGACAATAGAGAGACCCAGAGGATAATACTATCCTGCTGTTGGGAGCTGATTGCAGAGCTCCACTGACTCAGAATTTAATTCTGCTGGGACTATTTTTTTTTTTTTTTTTTGAGGTAGTGACTGCAGAAGAGTACTGTCCCAAAACTGGTTCTTTCACCCTTTTGGTGTGCAAGAAATTGATCCCCACACAGAGTGGAGGTATGTGATTTATTTACAGCTGTGTGCAGAAAGGGGTGCTGGGGGAAGCTAGCACGGAGACAGACAAAGGCAGGCACACCTCTAGGTTACAGTCTCAGGCCAAGCATATCTTACTTCACTCCATGGCAAAGTTGCTATTAGCTGCTCTCTGTTTCAGTCTCAAGGTACAGTGTCCCAAGAAGTCATGGTATGTGCTCAGTGAGCAGTGGGCTCTTGGTGGGCAGAGGGGGCTTTTATTATTATAATTATGATAGAATGAGGAAAGTTCATGGCAAGGGCAAGTTCTCACCACAGAAACAGTCAAACCTGGGGGTTTGTTGGCCCATCATATAAGGTCCTGAATAAGAAGAGTGTGATTTTTTTTTCCCTCCCCTTCGAGGACCTAGGACATCAATTTTCTGTTTTCTGCATTCCTGCAGCTGTTGCTCCCATTGCTTAACTGCTTTGTTCTCTATCTTATTATTTAGAACTTTGCTCCCATTATTCATCAATTCCCCACTTCCATACTTATGATTCTTCTTATACCTATCATAAGTCTCACCTTGGAACCATCATATATTTTCCTGAAATGAATCACAAGGATGACAGGTAAGTCAATTTCTTCATGATTTCCCAAATGCAAATATACAGTGCTACAATTAAGGCAAAACATAGGAGGGTTAGTATTAGGAGAACAAGGTAAAACATGTCATTGAAACTCCCTGTAGGAATGGTCAGTGCCCATCTGAAAAGTGTCCCACCATCCACGTGCTCTGTCTCACTTCACTTGTTCCAACACTGTGCTTTCCACATCATGATGGACAGAAATCAAAGTATTTTGTCCATTCTTCTGAGCTTGTTTCAGCAGTTGTTGCAGATCATTGTGCTATAATCATGTTCTTACTATAGTGAGATTCATCCCAACAGGGGTGGGCAGCAGATCTTGAATCAGCAAATAATTATATAACTCCAATAGCTGACATAATGTGACAGGAAGTGAATAATTGAAATCCCACCCATTGATTTTGGTGAAATTACAAACACAAACATTAGAGTGATTATCTGTATGTACAATAAGGTTATCTACAAATATGAAGCCACAAAGGGTTCTCATATAAGCACATTATTTTCCAGTATATAAAAGTACAGGTTCATGAGTTCCATCAGGATGGATTTCAAAATGACAAACGCTGTTCTGTATCCAGACAAGTGTCAGGGCTTTGGTGTTACTGCACAGGCGAGTCCCTGTTCCCACACATGTTAACACTGATGGTTTGCCATTCCCGTGCTCTTGGGCCCGTGTCCTATGCTCCGGTGTGGGGTTCGGTTATGATTCAGGCCTAGTGCAGTGATTGAGTGGTGGACACGGAGGTATCCTACATGGATTAGTGCCAGGACTGTGCTGTTGATGGTATTATACGTACAACTGACCAAATGCCACCAAGATTGGAATTCTTTTGCAAATTCAGTCATTATTCCAAATTACTTTTTGAATTTCAGTGGGTGAAGGTGCCTTCTTCACCTTCTCTTAAAATTGCTGCTGCTGCTCTTGATTGTATCCACAACTGAGCTCAGATGTAGCTCAGAGGCAAAGAACCTTCACCTTGGGTTGCACCAAGTGCCTCTGGGATCAACTATGAGCTTGCTCAGTGATTCTTTCTCACTGAGGCAATGTGTCAGATAAGAGCCATTGATTAGTTTCTAATGCTGGTAGAGAAGACCACAGAGGGTGTTCCAGCTTGCTTAAGTCACTTGTGGTTATGCTCAGATTGTTTATAAGTACTTCAGCATCTGTACAATTTAAAACTCTCAAGTCCCTGTGATTCCAGTCATATCTTTTCTTGTTCCTTTTGGGAAGTGGGGGTTTGCCCATGTAGTCAAGCTAACTGTCTTGCATGGGAAGTACTTAAGAATGGTGACCACATTGGTTTAAGTGTAGAAATACTAATCTGCATTACTAGTTCTACTTGTTTAAGAATCAGCAAATAATTATATTTAATAATATAATAATAATTATATCAAAGTGGGTTAAACAATATTTGTTGCTGATCTGCATTTTTGATCACATGGTCCAATTTCAAAAATTTGTGGGGATAGAATTTTCTCATCCTCTTTGACTGGGGCAGATGTAGTTGTTTTGGTTTCCATAATATCTATCTTGAGTTTAAATGTTAGTCCTGCATTATGGTGGTCCCAAAGGCATACAACAAAAACACGTTTAACCAGGGTAAAATTGTGCCAACAATCCCACCTTTTTGTGGCACAAAATTTTGAGTCTTTTGCACTTGATTCTGTTGTACTATTAGACATTGAAATCTGAGTGGCTTTCCCATGTGTAGATCCATTGATCATTCTGCAGCGTATCCAAACTTTTCCTTGGGTTGTTCCATTCAATAGAGGAACCCAACTATATCTATCCCAACCCTACCCACGTTCTAAATATGCTTCAGCTGCATGCATAACCAGAGTAGTGAAATTTGTACACTAAAATTGTATACTTAAATTCACACTTAATGTGAAAGGTGATACCCCAAAAATGGTTATTTTGTCAATGAGGCTTCTTTTTAAGGTATGCTTTCCACGTGACTGCAGTGGAAAGCTATTGCAAACATATGAGACACTCCCTCTAAAATCAAGGGGTCCTGGGCAGGTTACCCAGAATTAGTGTTGCCATTTAACACAAATGTCTGTGTCTTTTCATCCATCCATCAAACGTAAATACCCTTGTGTTGATTAAAGATTAAATTATGATCACAGGAGGTGGTGATTAGTAGCATGTGCAATAAATAATTTGGTTACACCTTGAATAAATAGAAAAAATTAAAATACCGCATCTCGTTTGAAGATGACTATTTCTTGTTTCTGGTTCCATAACTGACTGATTGCTACTTGTTAAATACTATTGGTGTTATCCTGGACAACGGCAGCAATATCCTTTATGGATGTTGAGGTTGTAGGTATGGGATTTGAAAACAGTCTGCTTTTGTATCTTGTATAGCACACTTCTATTCCCCAGGCTGGCTCTATGGCAGTGAATATTGATATGAATGTCAGTGAACAAACAGGACTTGAGTTAAAGCTGTCCATATGTCAAATGACTATCCATGCTCTCAAAGCCAAAAATAGCACAGTGCACTCTAATGTATCAATGGCCAATACATGCTCCCTATACAAAGAATATTTGTAAAATCTTTAGAATTCTAATCTTTATGCTTTTTGTTTCTGAAGAAAATCACTAACTAGTGAAAAGTTGTAGGGTCTGATTCTGCAGGCCTTTATGAACACTGCTTTCTATGAAGCTGAATGCTATTTAACTATTTAAAGCAATATGTTCAGGGAGGAGGGGATGTGCTTGGTGTAGAAGGGAGTAAATCCCTTTTGTGGCATAAATCAGGCAGTCATACAGTGATTGCTAAGGATGGAACAGTTCTGTTAAAAGGCCCTAGGCACTGCTCTGTGCAGTGCACACTTGGCAAGTGCACAGAGATAAACTAAGTGCATTCAGTCACTCGAGTTTCTGGCAGGACAGTGTCTGTGGGCAAACAGGAGTTCTGCAGCATGGGCTTGGCCTGTGTATCTAAGCTGCATCAGTCCCCCTGGCCCAACAAATCCAGCAGTGCCAGGGCTCCCATGCATGTGGAACGCTGCTGCAGGGTGGTGTGGGAGTGCCCAGTGGCCTGGCAGAAAGCAGGCTGGAATGGAAAGGATCTTCCAGGTACTACCTGGGTAAAACTTTCAGGTGTAAAAACAGGTCCAAACAAAAAGTTAGGAGGTCTAGTTTTGGTTAACTCTGTTTCATGGGTTTGCTAAATGTAAAGCAGGTGCAATCTCCTCTTCTGCTATAAGATGAATCTTGCAGAGCAGGAAATCCTAGCAAGTGTTCTGTTCCCTGTCCTGCTTTGTCAGGTGGTATCCCCTGTGGGGGCATTACAAGAAGCATTTCGTACTTGCTTTTTGGGTCAGTAGCACTTACTAGTCTTTGGAGGGTTTCTGAAAGATTTGTGTAGAGAACAAACTAAACTGTTCAGTTTAAACGATTTTTATAATTAAGAACTTTATGTACTTAAGAGCACTTCTTTTTCAACCAAGACAATCTTTTACTCTTCTGTTGTATTTTGACAGGTGCACTGTCAGGTGCATTATTTTCTCTAATTTATTTCTGTTTACTAAGGTTTCCTTCTTATAATAGTATGATAAATAACAAGAGCTAAGCAGGAAACAAAAACTGTATTTTGAACTTCTAAATAACAGACAACTTAGTTTTTGATCCTTTTTGTGCATTCCATTCTGTATCGTTTCAGTTTGTGTTTGCACCATCACTGATGATACTGTAATGAGGCTGTTGTGCCTTCTGTTGCACAGAGTTTGTTTTATTTAGTTCAAGCCTTAATACTTTGCTATCATTCATTAAATGTGAATTGCCACCAAATTCAGAACATAAAGAACAAATACAGTAGGTTTGCTGGAAAAATCAAACCCCTGCAGAAGACTGTTTTCAGGCTTCTCACGGACTATTTCAAACAATGCAGGCAATCAGTGAGAAGGACATGATTTCAGGAAAGTATTTCTGCGGCTGATCTCCATTTCACCATGTTGGAGCACACAATGATGGTTAACATGCAGTTGTTTTTAGCTGTAGCCCTCAAAACACCTTACAGAGATGGGAAGCCAAGGGATGATGAAAGCTGTGAAAAGAGATTTTGGTACATGTTGGTTGGTTCAATGTCTTTGTCAGCTTGGTAATGTTACATGTGCTGTTTGATGGCCTGAGACACACATGATCTGTTGGACTTCTCTGCAGGGAGGAGTTTCCTCTGGGGCAAGGAAGAGTCTCTGCCCTTAAGCTCTTGGCGCTCCTAGGCTGGGTGGTGCTTGGCAGAACTGCTTGGGAATTTGGGAGTGTGCAGCTTGTAACTGGTCTAGCAGGAGCTCCAGTATGTGCTGTTCAGTGCACAGACCAAGGCCTGAACTGAGACGATGGGGTTCCTGACTCTTGTGTGAAACTGCAGCAGATGAAGTGGCAAAGAAATTACATATGGCAAGACTGGAAAGTTGCAATAAAAGAGAACTATAGCACAAGACTTAATTTTAATAAACAAATATTAGCTGTTGTTTAAAGCCTTTGTGCCTTCCAGGATGTACTTGTTCAGCCTGTTCCTCTCTAAGTGGTATGCATAAATCTGCAAATCATTTCAAGCACAGTAACCTCTGCCTGGCATATAAGCCCCAGAAATCCTGGTAAGTGGTGCATACATAAGCCAAATAATTTCCGGAGTTCACCTTTATTTCCAGCAATAGAAGACTATATTCCTACAGTGAAGAAAAAAATTTAAAAATTCAGAGGTCTAATCAGTGTCACCTGCCATACTTATATTGTTCCTGTTGTGTGCAACTCCCACACCATGTTCCCAGAAAGGCCCCTCGGTTTGGAAAATCTTGCTGTTGTTGAGGACCCTTGTTTCCACATGTTGCCATTCTTCCTCTTCCTTCCCTGCACCTTCTCACTGCCCTTTCCTCCTCAGCCTGCATAGGACAGGTATTTGCAGCTGGTCAGGTGGCTGGAGGAATGTGTACCTTTATAGTCTGTTCATGGTTCTTGTCATACATGGCCACAGATTCTACACCTGGCCATTTTGCCACTCTTGCTCAATTTTAATGGAAAACTTCTAGATTATATTATTAGCAGAAATTTCAGTCTGACACTTGATTTATAATGGGCTATCAATGTTTAATTCATTCCAGAATTAAAGACAAGGACTTTTACAGTTCTGAAGTCTGAGTATTGCTGAGTGTCCAGCAAACAGAGGCTCTCCAACTCTGCAAGTGTTTGTTAAAGCAATTTTATAGGGGTTTATAACTCATATCAAGAGTAGCTTACGCAGTTTCAAAGGTTATTAATTACTACGTGTGTACTGGATTTGCCACAAGAGGTTGCTGTTTGCCTACAGCTTGTTCCAGCTCTGCCAGCCGAGCTGCCCTCAGAAATACAGCTGTTTTCTGCCAAGGAGGTATATTTTAATCTGCTGGAAGAGTTTCAAAGAAAAAGAACAGATAAGTTTATGAAAACATCATTTGGTATTTCATGGGGGACATGACTACCTGGAAGCTGTGAGGATACAAAGGGCACAATTCCACGGTAACAAAAAGTGGAATCAGACTCCCTACCCTCCCTGTGGTCCCCAGGTTCCCTGCTGGAGTCAGGTACAAGTGAGGCAGCACAAGGAACAGGAAAGAGTGCAGACTGCATTGGTACTGGGTACATTCAGTATGATTTTCTCAGTTTGTAGATGCTTACATGGTATGTTTCTGAATGTGGTCACTTCAGAACAAATTCGTTGCTTCGTGAGCCAGGCAACATTAGAAACCTGGGTATAGCATCCCACGCTCACCAGTTACATATCAAGGGATAAAGTTTCTGAACCTGACTATACACAGTGTTTTTCTTTTATATTTTGGAGAGCAATTCAGAAGTTATAGCTACATAAAGGAATGATTAGGACTTTTCTTAAGTTATGATAAAAAATGCTTTATATAATAGGTATCATTTTAGTTGCAAAATATACGTTTACCATATACTGAAATAGAACAGTCACTAAAGTGAACATTGATATTAAAATTTAAACCCAACCTCCTACTTTCATTGTTCATAACTTTCTTAAATTCCTTCTAGTTTAAATTTTTCACATTCAATATGTTTTTTCAAAGTTAAAGAGCTGGAGCAAACTGAGCTGTCTTTAAGCTACATAAGCTTGAAATATTTGTTCTTTATATGTTACAATCAAGAAACGTTAAATAATGAAAAGTAAGGTTATCTATTAAAAAAATGGCTGAAACTGAAAACTTTTAATTTGCTTTGGTCTATGGATCTCAGCCTTAAAAAGTAAAACAAGTCAAAAAGACAAATTTAGGCAAATTTTGCTGAAGCTGTTCACAGGTGCCAGTCGAAGGTGACAGGCATGCTGCTTGTCCATGGTGTGTGTGCATTTGAGCTCTTCTCTAGTAAAGGCTGTTGAGGTTTCTGTACACAATACGTGAAAATATGTCACAAAGAGTTGTCCAATTATGTTGAAAGTTCTAGCTGCTAGTTCTAAAATTGGTCTTGATGCCTTGATTTGTAATGAATAAAAGGGACACTATAGGGGGTGACGGGGAGGTGGCAGAATGTGCCAACACTTTGCAGACCTGAGCTGTAAGGAGTTCAGGAATTTGGCTGGCAGAAGTGGCTGCACTGCACACACCTGCTGACTGAAATGCATCTACTGTTCTAATAAGCTTACAGCTCACTAATAGGACTTTTTTTTTTTCTTGTCTCGTGCTCTGCCAGTGAGGAGGCTCACAAAGGAAACTGGGAGGGAGCATAGCTGGGACGGGTGACCTGAACTGAGCAAAGGGATATTCCATACCATAACATGTCATTCCCAGTCTATAAACTGGGGAAGGTGCCCAGAAGGGCCTGTCTAGGTTCAGGGAGGCGGGGGTCTGGCATCATTCAGCCAATGGTGGGGAGTTGTATTGTGCATCACTTGTTTTTTCTGTTTTTATTATTTACCATTATTATTGTATTTTACTTTCTTTTCAATTATTAAACTGTTACTATCTCAACATACAAGTTTTACTTTGATTCTCCTCCCCATTCCACTGAGGTGGGGATGAAGAAAGGGGGTTGAGGGAGCAGCTGCATGGTGTTTCATCTCCAGGTGGGTTTAAAACCATGACAATCTACTACCTTAAAATCAGTAAACTGAGGATTATCTACCAAATTATTACATTGCATGAGAATGAATCTGGTGGGATAAAAGCAGCTACATTGAATGAAAGCCTCTAAAATTTACAAACTACCTTCCTTGAAGGCACCCTCCAAAACTAAGAATTGGAATAGTAGGTTGAGATGAGAAACCTGAACTAACATAAACAACACTGAAGCTGAGCTGAAAAAGGGAGAAGTCTGATTTGTAATTTCTCTAGCCCCCACCATGTGTTAATACAGTGAACACTGCTGCCATTATATTTGTGTGGTCTGATTCCTGTTTTCCAAAAATAAAAAAGCTACTAGAAGCTTGCATAAGTGCCAGTCTGAGGAGAGCCCTAACCTTTGTGAGAAGAAAGAAGGAAAAGCGGAAGAATTTTGGTGGCTAGGAATGGATAAATAATCCGAACAAATGAGTGGAAGGAGCAGAGGGCAGAACAGTTAAAGTAGAATAACAGCTGTGAGCTAAATTCTTCCCAAAAGGAAGCTACTGATGAGAGCAAAAATCTTTATGTTCCTGATATCAAAAGCATTGCTCTGCTCAGACAAATAGGGAAGCACTAGAATCGATTGAGAGCTTTACTGTGAAGCAGCAGGACCTAAATCCAGCTGACTGTAAATACTATTTCAAAATTAGGTTCACATCTAGAGGAACAGAGTGTGAGCACTGGACCTGTTGAGGAATAGATCCCACAGCGGTGGGGTCGTAGCTCAGTTTCTTGTCTCAGATTTCAGAGACAAAGACAAAATCATAAAATGCTGCCCAAACTTTGACATTTCCTCTGAGAAGGAAAATTCCTTTATTTCCAGATATAGGCCTCATCACACTGGCAAAATATAGGGAAGAGAATGTGATTAAGAGGATTCTCCATTGGAGAAAAGACACTGTGTGCTGCTGGCTGAGGTGCACACAGCAGCCTCTCCTGGTTTTGGAACCAATCTTCAGCTACCAAGAAGAGTAATGTCACTAACTGCTGTTGCTCTTGTCACCCTGAGGGCCTTGTCTCCAGTTCCTCTGCTCTTCTGACACCCAACAAGGCAGTTATGGCCACTGTTCTGCAGAGAATGTGCTGCTTGCCTATCAGCCTGTCACTTCTTTCTGAACACGTACATGAATTGTCTTGTGCCCCTTACAGACACATTGGAAGACGTTCTGGGAAGTGCTTGCATAGTGTAGAAAACGTTCTAGAATAGTCTGGCACTGTAATTTTGCAGTTAAATTCAGATTTAGTTTTTCATGATTAATTACATATGAAAATCAATCAGAGTTTGCACAGGAAACAGCAAATCCTTATTTATCCATTTATAAATGTATTTTAGATTGTCCCTACATTTTCTTTTTTTCGGTGTGAGGAGGATTCATTTTTGTATTTAATTATGTGAAATTGTAGAGGTTGTGTGTAGCAAGGCTAAGCACTTTGGCCTCTTTGCAGGGAATAGCTGCAGTAGTGGACACTTGGGGTGGAAGAAGCAAACAGCTTCAGGCTGGGAGAGAAAAACATGTCAGCTGGGTGTTTCTGCTGAAATTTTTGATTGATGTGCTCATAACAATGGCATGCAGATCACCACTGCTAAACCTATGTTATACTTAACATAGTTGATAGTTAAAACCACCGGGCACTTCAGGGCTAACCCCACTGATGTGAGATGGTTAGGACAGTTATCTACACGTGACATTCCCAGCCAGAGATAACGCTCTTTGGTGGCTACTTTGGTACAGCTCATTGGGGTTACCAGGGGTGCCCCACAGTAAAATTGCCAGTACCTCTGGTTTTTTTTTCCTAAGCTGACATCTGAGCTTTTCGAGGAGCTAAATATTTTAACACTCTTGCTGCCGGGCATCATCTTCAGCCTTCAGATCAGTTTTGTGGATTTCTTCTGCACTCTCTCATGTTTCAGTATCTTAGAAAATATGGATGGATAGACTGGGAACGGTGCTCACTGCTGTATTCAGAGGTAATGCCACCTCTACACATGCTTGCTGATCCCTCGTTTGTACAGATAAAGAACACACTGGCTTTTTGTGGAGCAGTAGCATTGATGTTGTGTGGCTTTGCCATGGCAGCCCCAAACTCTTTCAAAGGTGCTGCTGTCCAGGACGCAGTTTGTCTTTTTCTGTGTTGTGGGCAGGCTACACTCCTTGTTCCTACACCTGGCATTTCTAAGCTGGCTGTCTGAAATTTCTCACGTGGTCCAGTTCAGAAAGTAACTTGGATCAGTCTGAGGTCTTCACAGAATCACAGAATCGGTCAATTTGAAAAGGACCACAGTGAGTCATCTGGTCCAACCTTCCTGCTCAAGCAGGGTCATCCCAGAGCACATGGCACAGAATCGTGTCCAGACGGTTCTTGAATACAACCACTTGTGGAGGGAGACTCCACAACCTCTCTGGGCAATCTGTTCCAGATCTGTCGTTATTATTTATGGTATTTATATTATTTATATTCCACTAATCTTTTCCCGGGTGCAGCTTTTATAAGCTCCGGTGCGGTTATTTCCATGTTCCTGATGGAAGGCTGCTTTGGTGGAAGCGGATGGCCGCCGGTGCGGGGCTCAGGGCAGGAGCCCCCAGCCCCTGCGTGTGCCTGCGGGCTCTCAGGAGCGGAGCTCAGCCGGCCAGAGCGCACGGATGGTGGGGCCTTCCGAGCAGCACACGGCCCGCGGGCCCGGGCCCGGCTCTGCGGGGCTGTGCGGTCGGTGTTCGTGGAGCAGGACCTCGGCTCGCTAAGGGGCGGCCCGGCCGAGCGGGCACTGCCCCGCTCTCTCTCCGCGCTCCAGCTCCAGCCCGGCCCC
>VYXC01012071.1:75560-119836 GCA_013397175.1 Platysteira castanea | reverse complement strand
AAAAAAAGAGAGAGCCTGACATGCAAATAAAAGACCAAAAGACTCTTGGGAGGACAAGCCCCAGAAAAACAACAAGTTAAAAGCGAGTCAACGAACTTTTAAAAGCAAAACCAACCCGGCTACTAGTTGGGAAAAAGACTACCA
Source organism: Platysteira castanea (assembly GCA_013397175.1). Taxonomy (NCBI): domain Eukaryota; kingdom Metazoa; phylum Chordata; class Aves; order Passeriformes; genus Platysteira; species Platysteira castanea. Next base: position 119,692 of record VYXC01012071.1, on the reverse strand, counting down.
TCTAGCCAAAGGTTTCTTTTCAGGCACCCTAACTGAAAACACGCCGCTGGAAGCCACTTCTCTCTCAAAGAAAAGTTAAATCGTCTTCCTAACCACTCCCCGTGAGAGGGCCTGGTTCTGCCGGCTGTGACTGACAGAGCCGAAATTCCTCCTCCTTCACGTCGAACCTGGGAGCGGCGGTGGAAACTGCGCAGGCTGCCGCAGCCCCCAACCTAAGCTGATCACTTTTGATAAAGGCATTTAAAGGACCTGCAGTCCTGCCTATCTTTTTATTTCACAGACTGGCCAAACACCAGTATCCCCTCTGTCCCAGCAGGGTTTACTCACCAAAGTTTTGGATTTATCAACAAGATGCCGACTCAGGGGAAAAAAAACCTCATGGTTTGAGTCCTCTGCTGTGGTCAGGTCCCTCTGTGCTGTGGCATAAGGGCTTCTCCAACAGTGCCCCTGACGACCATGCCGTGCAGAAAGCAGCATGGGAACCACAGGGGTTGCGGCAATCCAACCAGGGTTAGGTCTGACAGAAGCTTTTCTGCCGGGACACCCTAAAATCATCTTCCCTGTAGTAGGTCTGAGAATCCATGGTAGATGCCATGTGCAGATATGCCGGCAGCTCTCAGCACAAGTCTGGAGTGACTCCAGCCTCGGAAAAGCCCCGAGCTGTCTCGCTGAGAAACGGCAGGGATGTTTCCAGGCAGGCACACTCTTACCCAGTGTAAAGCAGGCTGCAAGTCCGATGATCTTACCATAAAATGAGCAGAGGCAAAAGAGCAGGATTTTGTCCTCTTTTCTCCTTTATTCCCAAGAACACAGCATCCCAGAAGGGTAGTAGAGAAGGGCCAGAACTGGGGAATCGATCCCTTCTTTCATGGGATCTGTGGTAAGGGGAGATGCAGGGGTCCCGCCCATGCCCAATAAACTGCTCTGATCCTGTGCTCATATCCAAAAATGGTCCAATGACACCCGAACCTGTTACAGCGTGTGAAGTACAAAAAAGGTAACAAAACCGTGGGCTTTTCATGATGTTATAGCTCATGCACAGGTTACATGCAGGGCTGCACGGATGTGGCTATGTGCCATCCTGGATGGACACTCTGCTGCCGCCGGCCTGCACAGTCACGTGTGAGGCTGCACGGACGCTCCAAGCTGCCGCCTCGGGCAGCCGCGGGCCACCCGTCCCGACCGCCCCACGCTGCCCGTCCCGGGCTGCCCCGTGCTGCCTGTCCCGGGCTGCGGGGCAGAGAACCGCACTGCAACAATGGCTTACCTGTTTTGCCACTTTGGGCCTTCTCAACACCATCAAAATGGACAAAGGACCTGCCTACACCTCGGAATGAGTTCATAACTTCTTGCAGCAATGGGGTGTGTCACACAATACAGGCATTCCCCACTCTCGCACAGGGCAAGCTATTGTTGAGTGTGCCCATAGAACATTAAAGACAATGCTTGAAAAACAAAAGAAAAGGTCGAGTTGGGGTGCCCTTACAACAGACTAGCTTAAGCCCTGTACGTCCTTGATTTTATAAATTGGGATGAGATCAGACAGACTGCATGTGAGAGACAGAATTCCTTTGACGAAAAGGCTCATCTAAGACCTCCAGTAATGGTGAAGGACTTACTAACTGGACAGTGGAAAGGACCCCTGGACTTACTAACAGAGGGAAGGGGTTATGCCTGCGTCTCCACAAGCCACCATGTGGCGTGGGTTCCATCACAGTGTGTGAGACCTTTTGTCACACTGTCCTGATCCCATGTGTTGCTATTTTATAGGTATATGTTACAGTTTTTTGAAAAGTTGTCACTGTGATTAATGTTTTAGGAGTTGTTTAGGGTTTTGCTGCTTAAACAAAAGAAGGGGGCGATGTGGAATACGGGGTTATATTTGTTAAAGTGGCTAAGGCTTGTGCTCACCAGAAGGCCCGGTGGGAAAGGTACCGCTGCGGGCCGGGCACTTGGAAGTTGGTTGAGGGGTGAGAGGCAGTTGTGAGGAGAGAGGCAGCTGAGTGACAGCTGGAAGTGAGACTGTGATTGGCTGGCGAAACGCAGGGACAGCACNGCCTGCGTCTCCACAAGCCACCATGTGGCGTGGGTTCCATCACAGTGTGTGAGACCTTTTGTCACACTGTCCTGATCCCATGTGTTGCTATTTTATAGGTATATGTTACAGTTTTTTGAAAAGTTGTCACTGTGATTAATGTTTTAGGAGTTGTTTAGGGTTTTGCTGCTTAAACAAAAGAAGGGGGCGATGTGGAATACGGGGTTATATTTGTTAAAGTGGCTAAGGCTTGTGCTCACCAGAAGGCCCGGTGGGAAAGGTACCGCTGCGGGCCGGGCACTTGGAAGTTGGTTGAGGGGTGAGAGGCAGTTGTGAGGAGAGAGGCAGCTGAGTGACAGCTGGAAGTGAGACTGTGATTGGCTGCCGAAACGCAGGGACAGCACATGAATGGGAAGCTGATTGGGTGATGGGACGCATGGACAGCAGCACTGCAGCTGTGCCAGCCAATGGGTGCCCTTCTGCTGTTCAGTTCTGTTAGGCTTCCCTTTGGTTTTGGTTGTGTTCGGTTGAGATTNGTTAAAGTGGCTAAGGCTTGTGCTCACCAGAAGGCCCGGTGGGAAAGGTACCGCTGCGGGCCGGGCACTTGGAAGTTGGTTGAGGGGTGAGAGGCAGTTGTGAGGAGAGAGGCAGCTGAGTGACAGCTGGAAGTGAGACTGTGATTGGCTGGCGAAACGCAGGGACAGCACATGAATGGGAAGCTGATTGGGTGATGGGACGCATGGACAGCAGCACTGCAGCTGTGCCAGCCAATGGGTGCCCTTCTGCTGTTCAGTTCTGTTAGGCTTCCCTTTGGTTTTGGTTGTGTTCGGTTGAGATTAGGGTATAAAGAGGGGGCAATTTTTGGCAATAAATGGATCTTCTTTAGACATACAAGGGGGTCTATCGAGGAACCCGGCTGCCCATGCTCTCCATCATCCATCCTGTCAGAGCAGCTGTTCCTTTCACTGTTCCTTGAGGTTATTCAGAACCAAGTGAAGCTCGGGAGCATTTACCCACACCTGTTCACAAAAAGGTATGACAAAGTTGCCCAAGACTTCTAAGGGCAACAGAACCATGCAGGTAGGTGGCAGCTTCCTGAGAAGATCCTAAACAGGGACCTGGAAACTTCCCACTCTGCCAGAGATGTTCTGAATGACTCCATGTGCTAACCCAACCCAGTCTGAGTGCCTACAGTCTCTTCCAAACATGACTGTCAAGGCACATTTGGAAAACTACGTCAGGTACTAGTCAAGTACCAGACAGCATTGGGCTGAGGCTTTGCAAACAGGCCCAGCCTTTGAAGAGCTGCCCAGCTGTGCCCCCAGAAACCACTACTGTCCTCCCCCAGTAAAGCAAAAGACAACCCAGCATGCATAACCAAGAACAGCTACTCACTTATGAGAGAGCACAGAATCTTAGATACTCATTCCTTCACAGCCCACATGAGCATTGCAGGTCTGAGGATCTTTATTTCATAGTTATCAGTGGCTAAAGGGATGAGTTACATGTAGCATCCATAGGCAGCAAATCATAGTAGCAATATGGTACTCACTTTGCGTTTAATGACAAGGTGAAAGACTGCACAAGGTACACCAAGGCAACTCCAAAGGCTGGCAGTGAAAACAAGATACTAAACCTGGAAAAGACCAATTGGCCCGACTAGGGCTTAGGAAAAAAATAATTATCACATTGATGCTGGATGGGGGGGGAAATAATTCAAACAGCAGCAAGTAAGAGCATCCGCAAAGGAGAATCAGTTACATGGGGATGGACAGAACAGGCAGGGAACGGAGTCAGTCACGGTTAGTCATAAGCACAGCTGGACCAAATAACAGAAACATATTTCACTACATGGAGCAACATGCCCTACCTATTCAGAGGTGTGTTAAGTTAGTCTGTTTTCCCCCTTTCCCGGCCACTTCACAGTCCAGGAGTTAGTGACAGCACAACTCACAGATCTAGTTAGTGAGGGTGGCCCAGAGCACCCATCCTTTTTAACAGACCTGTGTAACTACCAGGGGCTTGGGAAGTCTGAGCCACAGAATGCACAAGAGGGACCAGTGGAAGCTCCTGCCAACCACCGAGCACTACTTGGTGGCCTGCTTATGCAGCAATTCCCGACAAGGCTACTAAAGCTGTGTCTCTGGGTACACTGACCCTGTCCTGTGGAGGACATCTGACAGTGAACACCAGCACTCCTCAGGTTGACCTGGACTCAGATGGCTTGAGAGAACAAAGAGACACTGGAAGTACTGTAAAGGCTTAGACCATTCCACAGAGAATTAATATGGCCTGTAGTTCCAGTAGCTGGAGAAAACGGAGATCTGGAAAGCAAGAAGAAAAGTAGGTTAGTTCCTGCACCCCTTGGACCACAAAAAAAAAAAAGAGCACAAAATGTGTGAGAGAGGACTGAGCTTCGCAGCGTTATACACTTCAGCACAGCACTACTGAAGGGCAGGTTTGCAGCTGCTGCTGTCACTCACGGAGCATGAAGTTACTTGCTTAAGGTGGCAGCCAGGCCAGTTGCAGAGCTGGAACTGAGCACTGATCTACTGGAATCTAGGGTGCTCCTCTCCAGTAGTCTGTGTTTCCTCTCATCCACCTCATGACTGAGAATACAGAAGTGTCTACTTGCTCCTTTCTACCTAGTCACCAGCTCAACAGACATCTGCCACACCACTGTACTTATTTTATAGCTGTCTGCTAGGCAGTGCCAGCAAGCTCCCTGGCTCCAGAACACTGACTCATCCCTTGTTTTCAGCAAGTTAAACAGAATAACATCACATCACATCTGAGGTCCTCTCAAAATCCAGAGTTAAAAACAAAGCCCCTTTTCCAAGGCCATTACCTTGTCCTTCAGTTGCTGGCAAAGCTGCAGTGAAACTGTGAAGAAGACAAGGGCATCATTTAACCATGGGACAACACATTCCACCTTATGGACATGGCTGACTTCATATCGCTGGCTGCCAAACTCACTGGAGCGGGGGGAAAGAGCACAGCTTCACACACAACAGCACAGAACACAACTCAACTGTCCTGCATTCCCATGGGAGAGATTATGATGATTTCTATCACATTTAAATCAGAACCTGGCAAAGTTACAGAATGCAAACACTCAGACCACCTCTGACCAGATTTAGAGTTAAGCTAAAGGGTGAAGGTAGGAACTTCACCTCATTCCAGACAGGCACAGAGGCAGGGAATGCAGATGGCAATGCCAATAAGCAAACACTCATTTTGGTTGTAAACTCTCATCTCTAGATTAACTCAAGATAAACAATGTATAGATGGGCTGAATCCTGGAAATTCACATCTTTCAGCCTTAAGGACCAAGTAATTAAAGAGATACAACAGAGCATTCACAGGCACAGCAGGTGACTCAGTCCAGCTTCTCCACTTCAGAGATGCTACCATGGAAACTGCACGCAGCTGTTTGGATTTCACCGCCAAGACATACCAACATCTGTTATCCGGGTACACTGCCCTTGCAGTGACTATACTTACAACATGGCCCCAGGGTTGTGCAAAACAGACCCTCCAGCAGGCTTGAAGTTCTAGAGGAGGAAAAGGTCATTAGGGTTTTGATGCAGTAAACAAACCAGTTAGAAGAAAAACATTTGAGGTTTACACTTTCAGTAGCCTGATGTCAAGAAACACCCACATTCCTTTTGCCTGGACACTATCAATATGGAATCCCTTTTGTTAGAACCCTTCCTGTTCCTTCCTGAAAGAATTTCTACACATTGGCTAAGTTCAATGTAGCTACAAATTTTATCACTACAGAAACAAGATGAGAAGATCCAGAAGAAAAACAAAATACAGATTTTTACGGAAATCTTCGTTATGGAAGGACTGCACTTCATAAAGCTTAAGAATTTAATGCTGTTTTTACAGGACATCAAGTTGACCCATGCAACAGGTGAAGCAGAAAAGTATCCATCAAAACTCCATTCAGGAAACCCAAGATGCTACTTTGATGTAAACTGGATTAACATAACTATGCCCTTCCAAAATTACGCAGAATTATCAAACTATATTTACAATATTTGGTAATAAATGGCTTACTCTAGAGCACTGGTATGTTCTTCTGGGCTAAGCGGCCGTGCCCCAAACTAGATTTAGAGCCAGTGCTCTGTGTGCAGCAGACCTAAACACAGACACCTAGCACCAGCTGAACTCATTTCTGCATTATCCTATGAACGTAACATTGCACCAGACAGGAGTGCAATCCCCTCCTCACAGTGGGATGCAAGGAGAGGAAACTAAACAAGGCTCAGGAGATAGCAGGCATCACCTTGGTTGTGCTGGGCTGCAGCACGTGGAGCTGGTAGACAGTGAGGCACAGCTTGTTCAGGTTAATATAGAAATTCACAAGGATGTCTGGAGGCAGCGTAGGGGTGAACATTTTCTGGCAAGAAAATTAGTTTCTTTGTCAGTGAAAAGATCATAATTTCTAATGCTGGGGAATCACTCCCTTTTCCCAAGCCACACCACAATTACCCCATGGCAAAAAAACCATTAGGAGAGAAACAAAGACTGAGCTGCTGCAGGCAATGGTTGTTGCTCCCACTGCCCTTGATCAAATGGTATGTGCATGACAGTGACAACAGAGGACAGAGGTGTTCACAAGGGCAAATCATCCCTGGACAAGACTCTTGGGTAGAGAACAGAACTTACTCACAGAGAACCAGAGTTCTCATGCCCAAGTCATCTGCATTCCCACAGGAAGACACAGAGCAGCCAAAACCGCTCAGGATCTGCTCTTGCTTCGGTTCTGCCTCAGGAGACACTTCAGAAACCCACTTCCACCAGGATGCAGCCTGGTATCCAAACTGTTCAGGCTGCCAGACCTGTATAGAGATCTAGACCACCACATACTTACTGTGAGACCACTGGAGGCAATTTCTGGTAGTGTCAGAGTGGCAGGAGTGGTCAGTCGATTTCGGGCTCTGGAGAGCTGCAACATCACAGCATCCATAAGCTACAAGATAATGTAGAGAACCACTGCTGAGTGTGATTCCTGGACAGCTCTGGACAGTGTGCTGCAGAATCCTACAGCCTTCTGCAAGCATTAAAACAAGAACTGCCACCACCCCTCACCCTTCCAAGAATTCAGGAACTTATTGGGAAGGGGTGGCTCCCCCATAAATGCAGTTTAACTGCTACCACCATCAGAGACTTATGAGACAGGTCAGGAGTGTTCAATACCAGCAACTGATGAGAGAACAGCTATTCATGACAAGAATACCAAGGCAACACAAGATCAAGTACTGATGCCACAGAAGCACCAACAAACTCATCATCGGCTCTTCAGAAGAACAGGCATAAAGGGAAAAAAGACAAGCTGCATTCTCAGTCTCCCCACTCCCACATCAGAGGTACAACTGCTAAATGGGCTCCCCCTGTTCATAACCAGCTATGAGCAAGGCAGTACAAAAAAGAACCAGCTCATTCTGAGGCCAATCCTGCCAGAAACCAGAGTTCAAAGGCTCTATTCAGGCAGACATCCTCTTCCAGAAAAAAAAGGGGGAAACAACATATGTCTCTTATAGAGCTCATGACTGCTAAGATGAAGGCACTTCGTATTATGACTAATATCTCCCCCTACTTCCACCTGAAAGTAAAAGGAAATAGTTTTATTACCTAGCTTCTTCCTATGAGCATGCATTGCCCATATGGAAACTAAAAAGGTTTCGTTTTCTCATGTTTGATGTTGTGATGGATTCTAATGAGCAAGCCAGAATTCTGGTGCCTTCAGAGAGCATTTCCAGGCAGAGGGTTGGACTTCACTGCCATGCAGCAGTAGCTACTCCAGCAAATTAGACTCCAGCAAATACTAGTGGCAAGAGAGAAGTCACTTTCAGATTTTCAGAAAATCATGAGTACTGTCATCTTCTGTTTGCTGATGGCTGCTTCACTGCTGCTCTTGCCAGCAGCACTGATCAACAAAGAGCATAAATTATACAACAACATCATGCACAGAAGATCAAGGAAGATCCTCCCAGATTATCACTGGTGTGTAACAGGGCACCGACTGCTCATATTATTGTTCACCAGGATGTACAGCCTTGTTACAAATGCTAAACTAGGACAAATTCATATAAAATATGAGGTCACATGGACACTTCCTGACACAGGTACATACGGGTACAGCTGTGAAGTCTGTTTCCACTAAGAGATTCAGACAGTAAAGTGCATTAACTGTGTTTAAAACAACAAATGGAGGTGAAAAAAATATATGTTTCTACCCAAGCAGCAGGGGCTTTCTCCTCACCTTGAGCACTTCCAAACCAGTTTTGAACTGGTAATTCACATCTCTGTTCATAAGCAGGTAAATGGCTTGGTTCACATGGTTTCTAGCATCCTGGATCTGCAAAGGTACAAATGCAGCCCTATGAAAGAAACACTCCGTAATAACACAGCTGGAAAGTAAAGGTTTCCCCAGTTATCTCACTGACTTTTAAGAATGGTGTCTTCTCAAATGTTAATGCCATGTCTAAATGTCAGATGCTCTCTAACACAAACCTATCACTGCTGCCCAGATGCATTACTGGGTTCTCCACTCACGGACTGGAGATGCAGAACAGTGTGACAGCTACAACCTGGACTGTCAGTACAAATATTGTTGCTGTCCTGAAGTGACATCAGGCACTCTCATCCTGGGAGGGCTCTGACCATGACTGCTTGGTAGGAATTCTCACTGCTAATGGCATACAGCAGTCAGCTCTAGCACCATGAACAATGATTTCATCCTATTAGAGCTAAAACCAACATCAATGAGCAGCAAGCACTGATTTCTAATACAGTGTCTCTGGCAGTATCCCAGAGTCCTTTTAAAGTAAAATTGTTGGGATTGAGAGTTATCTCCAACATCAAGAAGCTGTGCCATTTTGTGGGACCGGACCAGACTCAGGACTCAGCTGGCTCGAGTTCCTCTCAAGCAAGAGGAACACAGTTCTCAAAGCAAGGTTGATAGGTGTATCCTTGCTTTCACAGGAGCGAGAACAAACCAGAGGAAGACAATGGCCCTGGGAGAAACTGACTTGTGCTCAATTTCAGGCAGCAGCACAAAAATTGAAAAACAAGCCCAAGGAGTAAATCAGAGGGTGCAAATGGAAGAGCTGAGCAGAGAAGCTTGTATGAGAAGTGTCTGCTGGGAGACGGGCAACACAGCTTGACGTATTTGTAGTTTGATATATCTACAATGCCCTCCAGCAATCGCAGCTCCCAGCTCTACATCCTTGTAGAAGCCTCCCTGGCATAGATCTGGCTCTGGTTCCTTCTAACACAGAGCTCAGGGAGCACAGAACAGCCCTGCTTTTAGAAAGCTCTTGCACTGGAGGCTACAGAGAGGAGTCAGAATGGTAAGTCCACTGTTAGACTGCAGAGAGACTCTGCAGGTACTCCAAACATCATCACCTCCAGCCTTTACATCTCCCAGAGGCTTCTGAGCAAGCTAAACTGTTTCTGGCAGCATTACCCAACCAAGCAAGGTTGCTGTCATGGTTTGCTTCATTCATATTCCTCCTTGATTTTGCTCTGTTTTCTAACCAACTTCCTCAAAATTTATGTGCCTGCACTTGTGTTCCTCAAAAATGTGCCTATGCTACAACTTCTTACCCACAACATCACTTTGTACAGAGAAACAAAACTCCAGCTGACATCACTCATTAAGCGAAGACAATTATGATCCTTTGAGATGCTAATTTTTAATTCAGACAGGCCAAAGATGACCATATAACCACTTTAAATGATTCTGCACTCAGTCCTTTAGGCACTCACACTCCATATCTGAACGTCAGAACACAATGCAAGTAAATAAAGGAAGGTGTTTTCCATAAAAGCTGGTGGAAGTCTATCAACCAGGCAGCAATACAAACAGCCACAAAACCAGAAGCACTGCTGAGTGTAGTCACAAAAACTTCCTTGCTTTGTTGCAAGGCATGAAGAAACTCAATCAAGTTTGGCATTAGCATCCAAGTACACAATTTTCTACATTTCTACAAAGTTACTAGGTAGAGCTTTCACTGCTAAAGCAGGGATTGGGAACTGCACTCAATGCCAAATGCACTCATCACCTAGAAAAACCTGAGCTACGGCACAGGGAAGCACACTGAATTCCAACCTACTCAGCTGTGACGAAGTAATTGAGGCAAACATGTCTTCAGATGCTAGGTCAGGTCCTGAAATCAGGTATCTCCCAGCAAAATGATGGGAAAGCGATTTTGGTTCTGGATAGCTGCATTCTTTTAACTCCTTACCTGAGGTACCTCAGACATGCTACTGGAACACAGTAATTTGTTCTCAGTGTAAACAAATGCATCTGCAAGAGAACAAGAGCAAGCTGCTCAAAGTCCCTGAAGCTGCTCTTTGCCCTGCCAGCCTGGGGTGACATGGCAAAGTCCTGCACAGGCACCTCAGGCACTCCTTTAAAGGAGCATGATTGCTACGCAGACAGCCTTCAGATCACCTGATATGTCTGCAATGAGCCCACCCAGGCACCCCAACTGAATTTAACTGATTTAATTGCGCCTGCTTCCTCCCTTAGCTTTTACCACTGTAGGTCATGTGGAATGGACATAACAGTCTCTCTGAAAGACTGAAGTTACTGCTCAGAGAGCACTGAGGCAATGGACGGGTAGGCATCTAGAGCCAACAGGTACCTGCTGCAATTTCCACTGCTTGTCTTCCCGGAATGCAAAATGCAGGAGCTGATTGTTTCTGGGCATTTTCAGATTAACATCCTTGAAGAAAGAAACAAACACATGAGAGCAAGAAATGCCTATATGCAGAAGATGGGGGCTGGCAGTCGCATTCCATTCTGGCAAACTGCCTTCTGCAATCCTGGCACAGCCAGAACCTCAGTGCTCCCACAGGATGATATTAATACAAAGAATAGGTTGAAAGGCATTGAGTGAATCAGGATCCAGGCAGGACACATGACCTCAGCCCAGAAGGGCCCCAAGGAAACTTGTTATTAGACAACAAAGGTGGTAAAGGCAAGGAATCCCCATGAAAGTTGACTCCAGCACTCACCACCGTGTGGTGGTGGTAGGAGGGGGTGTCTGATGCTGGATCTTGACAAATTTCAATGGTTGCTGAAACATCTAGGCCAATTAGGGAGGACTGACAAAGAACACTGATCATAGTAACACATAACCAGAGTGACCTCCCTCCCTGAGGTGATCAAAGGGTGATAAGGACGACACCCACCCCTGGAGTACAAAGCAAGAAGTGTGGCAAGTACTCACAGCTTGACACAATGCATCTCCCTGCAGCGTCATCACACCTTTCACCTGGTCTGTGCTGGAATGAGAGGAAACATCTGGGCAACATATGTCACAAGAGGCACCTATCAACTGCCAACCTAACACATCCCCTCCTCGTCCTGTGTAGCCCAGCACAGTTCCTCCTGCCCAGGGTCTGAACACTACTCCTGCCCGGTAACTGAACACTACACACACTTTCAAGTCCCCAGTTCTTGGCCTGTGGTCAACTCCTGTCATATCCTTTATGGGCCACCTCACCCTAACTGCTCTGCCTAAAACATTACCTTCATTTTTGATCCCATTCTTATTCCATTTATCATCTGTCAACAATTTGGTTGCTGTTACAAACAGCTCTAGCAGGCACAAGCACAAGACAATAAATTAATTACTGACACTGGAGTGTTAGGTGATTTCCACATGAGTTGAAAGCTACAAACCACACCCTATTTCAAGAAAAAAACTCTAAATAAGTAAAACCCCACAACCTTAAATAAATAAAAAATCCACACCCCAAACCCTTTGAAAGGTCCTGCAAGATGACTCACATCTACAGTGAGGAGAAGACTGAAGCACCTGGTTGGGCCATACTTACATTTTACTAGATTAGAGATTCTTCAGATCAACACTACAAGATCCACCTTACAACAACAAATGAAAACTAAATTACGTTGAACTAAGATCTGAAGGAAACAACCTTCAAACTTAGTACAGAGTTACTGCATGATTCCTTGCAGTGCTGTGACATTCCTAAGGACTATGGTGAACTGCTTTGTGATAAGCTTGTGACCTCTGCCACAGCAGCTATTGAGTCCAAGGGACACATTGAAAATCAAAAAATGGGTATCAATTTCAGAAGAACTGCACATCTATAGCATCTTCTGCAAAAGCCTCATTTTGCTTTGTGTGAAGGAGATTTACTATTGTTATTTTAGGGAGATTAGGACAAAGGTTAAGATTTCTCCAGTCAGGGTCAGAAACTGAACCAAGAGCAGAATTCTGCTCTCGTAACTGCAACTCCCTATGTCATGATCAGAAAAAAGCCCCTTGGCAAACTGCCCACAGAACTGAGGTAACACATGGAGCATGTGGTCAGGAATCAGTGACTACATTAAAGGTGTCAGCAGGAAATGGCACAAGGCTGGCTCAGGCAGCCCTGGAACACAGCTACAGACTGTTACCTTTGCCTCCCATGAAAGTTAGTTTGTTTTCCTTAAGGCAAACTCTCCTATTAAAGAAAACCCACTATACCAGGGCTTCTGTAAAGCCCTTCACTACAGATCCTCCAGGACCTGCACCCTTTGCTGCAGAGGGAAGTGACCCGCTGACCACCACCACTTACCCTGATGTGCTTAGTACAAAGTTCTCCTGCTTGACAGCTCCTCCTGAGCCACTGGTGGGCAGGGCAAAGCGGTGGGAGGCCTCCTGCCCAAGAGAGGACACAATGAGTGTTGGAGCATCTGCCTGGGCCCAGCAGACCATGAGCCAGGAACAAAGATAATGTGGACACCAGCAAGTGGCTGAATACGTAGCAGTCACCTCTGCCAGCCTCCTGAAGTCCACCAAGCAAAGCACTTGGATTTCATCCTACTGCAGGACCGGTGCAGCCCAGGAGAAGGCTCAGCGCATGCAAGCCATAGCAAAAGGCATTTGGAAATCCCACATCCTGCAGCTGGGCAGTGCCAGCAGGATCCCCAAGCTGCCCACAGAAGGAGCAGTACCCGACAGCTCAGCTCTGCACAACCTCAGGCACCATGGTGCTGTCCCTTATCACAGCTGGTCCTTACACATGAAGGACGTCTGGAGTGAAAACGAGCCCTCCACCTGGTTATCCTGGCTGGTGACTGCCCGTTACACACTTCACCCTTAAAATTATAATAAATTCTTCAAAACGGGTACTATATACACAGGTATTGCAGTCTATTGTCACCTGCTACTGACTCCAGTCCAGGGGTTCTGAGTCAGCACTACAGCACTCTTACCTCCTCTGGCACTTGCCCCTCACCTCCACATTTTTCGCCCTGCTCTTCCATCACTCTGTAACTTCCCAAAACCACAGAGTGTTAAGGGGCTGGGCCTGTTGAACACTGACCAAGCAGACACACAAGTGGTGCACACAAGTCCCTTTGGCCAGTTCCCCACTGGCTGCTTGGAAAGAGTCGACCCTGCAGCGCATGCTCAGGCTGGAGAAAGGGGAGAAAAGTGCTGCCCATCTGCTTCAGCTGAACACATCAGGAGTGGGCATGTTGAGGAAAGGATGATTTTGAACAAGGAGAGTGCATGCTAGTAATTACTGCACAAGTAGCAGCTGTCAGCTAAAGGTCACGTTGCTTGCTTCCACCACCACACTGTCAGAGTTACAGGCAGATCCAGATTCTCTGCTCTAGGAAATATTCGTATCTCAGGCAAATGCCTGGCAGATAGGTCTGGTTGCCTCCATGAGCCTTTTCAAAGCAGCTCTTAGCAGAGGGTCAAGAACAGAGCAATCTTGGGGAAATTAGCTTTACCTTAGGAGCAGAGGGCAAGCAAGCACTAGGGGCAGAACTGGACATGCATGGACAACCTTTCTGTGCAGCCTCTACCAAGATTTTTTCCTCCAGGGGAAACTTATCATCATCCCTTACACAGAAGGTCAAACAAAGCCCCAACACAAAAACCAGACAAAATTAACCTCACCTTCAAAATATCCTGCAGCTGTCTCAAAACAGCATGGACCTCTTCTTGTAAAAGCCATTTAAATTCTTCTTCCTATGTCGTAGGAAGATAGCAGTGGAATCATTAGACATCAAACACCAGAAGCAAATCTCTCAGACATATAAGAAAAGTATTTAAGTTCTAAGTGTATTGCTGTTTCCATGCTGTTTAAATAAAGGAGAACAAAACATTTCTTCCTGATTTGTTGAAACACCTCATTCTCCACATCTCCATGCCAGTCGAGTGAACTGTCCTCATTCTTGCCCTTTCTTTAAGAAAGCAACATTCACACGAATCACTGTACCAAAAAATCTAGAATTGAATGCGAATTTCAGAGCAAAGTAAAAATCCTGCTGCTTCAAAAACTGGGGCATCTTTTTAAGCTGTTGGGATGGACTCACTTGGCTGGCAGACACCCACCCAGCCTCCCTCACTGCCCCTTCCTCAATGGGTCAGGGGAGGAAATAAGATCACGGGCCAAGGTAAAGTTAGGGAGATCCATTACCAAATCCTGGCAAAGGCAAAACTGAATCAACTTGCAGACAAATTTGTTGCTAATTAAGTGGTGAGAAACAAAGCTAAAAACTAAAACTAGTATCCCCCGCCCCCCACCCCCAGCATTTCCCCAAGCAATAGCAGTCTAAAACCAAACCAGTTTTAGTTAAACTGAAAAGGGGGGGGGGACGGGACGGGACACAGGCTGGGGACTCCCAGTCACTGGGGCAAATTCAGTAATGAAGAAGTTTGGATCTGATGACCCACTGCCTTGAGCCTCCATCGGCTGCTGCCACAGAGAAGCCTGTATAAAGCAGACCCCCAAAGCACAGCTAATGTTCCTGTTATACCATGAGACCCCATGCAGATCATTAAAGAAGTGGGGAACAGAAGTAAGCATGGGACAAAGAAAAGATTGCCACTTGTCATCCTGTAAGAAAGGAGAAATTTTCCATGGGGAGAGTTCTCAGCAGGTTGCCCATAGAAAAAAAAAGAAAGGTATGGTCAACTCAGAACTTTAGGCTTGTGATTTCTCTGATAGACGGTTCCTCTTCACCACAATGAACACAACCCCCCACTGATGTGTCATCACCTTACACAAGAGTTATCCCAACAACCAGTAGGACATAGTCAGGTTTGTTTCAGCAAACATTTATCCAAGGCAGGCACACACAACAAAGCCAGGCAGGATTCCCTGTTATCCTTCAAAGCAGTCTGGGTGCAGGACCACTGACTTTGACCCTTTAATCCTGTTTTGGGTTTCTGGGAATTATACAGATCACAGAATGTTCTTAACTGGAAGATCCTTAACAAGGATCATCAAGTCCAAGTGTGGGCTCCGGACAGGACAGCCCCAAGAATTCTACCATGTGCTTGAGAGTGCTGTCTAAGCACTCCTTGAACTTTGTCAGGCAGGGTGCTGTGACCACTGCCCTGGGGAGCCTATTCCAGTGCCTGACCATCCTCTGGGTGAAGACACTTTTCCAAATATCCAGCATAAACCTCTCCTGACAGAGCTCGATGGTGTTCCCTCGGGTCCTGTCACTGATCACCAGAGCGAAGATCGATCTGCAGCTCTTTCACTCTGTAACACCCACCCTCCTCCAGGTTCCCAAAGGAACAGTGAGCCCAAGGGTGCAGGACATGCCTTCAGTACTTCCAACACCCACCACCACCATGCAGGTGTTTCTACTCAAAATCCCCATTGGTGTCTTTCTTCCTTCTAGTAACAGCAAGAAATCTCCCTTCCTCTGCCCACTAATTTTGGACTAAGTCGTTTGTGCACATCTGTGCACTGCACAGTTGTATTTTTGGGGAATGCTGATCATACTCTTCTAAACCATATGACATTACAAAAATCTGTTTTCCTATGTGGCTTTCCACCCAGACCGATGGATCTCTGAACCCCTTCTCCAGGATTTCACTGGAGACCGGAGATTTCACTCCTCCTCGGAGCTCCTATCCCGGGGAGGCCGCAGTGGCGACTGCTCTGCGCCGTCCCCGCTGCCAGCAGGTCACTAGGGCGGCTCCGGCACCCGCCATGCGCGGGGCCGGTCAGCGGGACACCAAGGTCAAAGGGCACATTCACGGTGTGCTGGGAGCAGAGCGGCTCCGGCCTCGCCACCCCACCCCACCAGGCCCACCGAAGGAGCGGCGCCGGTAGCAGAGACCCGGGCGCTGCTGGTGGGCGAGGCGGGAGGAGGCCGCGGCCTCCGAGCCACGCGGCGACGGGGTCCGGGCGCCGGTCCGAAAGCCTGGCCCGACAGCACGGCCGGAACTTGGGCAGCGCCTGCAGTCAGGGCGGCTGCTCTACGGCCGGGCCCGGGCGGCCCCCGCACAGCGCTCGGCCCGGAGCCGGGGGCAGGGGACGGCGTTGCCGCCATTCCGCGGCTCCCCGCCCGAGCAGACGGAACGAGCCTGCGGAGGCCCGGAAGTGCTGTCATGCACGGGGAGAAGCCGCAGCCGCTCCCCCTGGCCCGGTCGAGCGCCCGCCCGACTCACCAGCACCGCCCGCTCCCCCTGGCTCGCCATCGCCGCCGCCATCCCGACACCGCCGGCCCCGCCCCCGACACCCCCGCCCGCACAGCCCTGCAGCGCCTGATTGGCCAACGCCGCTTCCGCCACCACCGAGTGGGGCGGGGCCGACGTGGCTGACGCCAGAGAGGGCGGGGCCATCGCCCCGCACACCCCCCGAGCCTGGCGCTGCTGCAGGATGGGTGTGACCTGCCGGGCCCCAGCCCAGCGCAGATCGGCGAGGATCAAACCGAGCTGCGTGTAAGAATACTCAGAAATGAATAAAGACGGGGAAGTCTCATCACTTCTCAAAATAAATACGTTTATCCTGGCAGTGAGGTCTTTGCACAGAAGTCGGTGAGTTCCCTTTCACAGCGGCTGTACTGCGAGCCAGACGTTCGGGCGTAGCACCTTCACCACACCAGCCTCTGGGAGGTGGGGGATGGCAGTGATCCTTCATGCCCAGGGCAGGGACATCTTCCAACAGCACCAGTTCCTGCTGCAAGCACAGCTCTCGACTTCCTATAGATTGCTTTTAATGACAATGCTCAAAGTAAGTGCTTCCTCGGGCACCTGTAACTCACGGCACCTGAAACCCACTCTCATCCACACTTCATTTCATCCCCGTGCCTCAGGGCAGGAACAGCTACTGCTGTCCAACTGTCTGATTATCCACAAGCAGTATGCCAGAGCTTGTAAACATTTCAGGTAAGGATCATGTCTTAGAATGCCCAACTCACTGCTGAGTTAGTGTTCACAGAATAATAGCATGGCTGTGGTTGAGAGGAACCTTAATGCTCATCTCATTCCACCCTCCTACGATGGACAGGAATCTTCCACTGGACCAGGCTGCTCATAAGACTTAGTGCTCAAAAAACCCCAAATGCCAGCCCAAAACTTAACATAAGCTGTCATCAACACCAGAACACTAAGACCAAGCATCCTGCTCTCATCCCAGATGCATGCAGCCCTCTGCACACAGAGCCTGGAATTTATCCACACTCATCCTCTGTAATGCCTGACTGACAGTTCCAGCCTTCAGTAATAACTGAAGTGCTCTCAGGATTACTTGGTTTTCAGCAGCTCTGAGTTTCTAATGTTCTGAGGAACACATACTTCTTTAATGCCCCAAGACACAGCTGTCCTCTGACAGGCTTTAGAAAATGCCACAAGAACATGGTGTTACCAAGAAAGGTTTTATTCTTTTTGCCAGTAGCTTTGTTAATTGCACAAAAAAAATCGTTGCCATTTAAACATTTTCACACATCCTATTATGAATGACAAATGTTAATTAAAAACAAGGCAGGAAAATAAAAATTCACAACCTTAATGAACTACAGGATCCATCATCAAGGAAAAAGGAAACTGCTTTTCTTACAAGCTTTTCACAAGTGTCACATTTTCTTTTTAAAAAGGAGGGAGTCAAAAAAAAGCAAATTGCTAAAACAAATCCTCATAAAAAGAAACTTTACAGAATTGTCAACAATATTAGGACAACACTGACGAGCCAGTTTTATTAGAGCATCTCTCAATCCACTGCTTCCCCCACTTCCCTCCCCCAAATCTCAGGCATAGGAACAGACTGAAATCCATGTTCAGAGGCTACAGACATAAATACAAGAATCTGAGTGAGACTGACAGCAATCTCAACGGGCATCTGGAACAGTCCAGATTCCCCCATTTCCATACCTCCTCTTCCCAGCCACGTCAGAGCTCTTGGTCTCCTCCTGCTCCTCCTGGGCACGCCTGTGACTGTACAGCTGTCCAGGCAGCACTGCAGCCACTCTACGGCCACCTACACTGGCTGAAAGCTGCAGTCAGACCTTCCCAGGATAAATTACAGTGTTGAACTAGTCCACATCTGCCACTCCCGCAGAAATAACCATCTCCATTCTGGGAACTACAGTAATTTCTAGATTTCTAGAATTAGTGATTTCTACAATTCCTAGAAACAAACCCTACAGCAGTGAGCTGCCTAAGGAATGGTTCTTTGAATTCACTATGAAATACCTGTCACAGGACTTGAGAGCTCCTTTGGCATTTTCTCTGTATCCAGAGGCACCACAAACTAACAAAGATCCTCCATTACCTTTGTCACACCCATACGCCTTCACTCTGGCCCAAGAGGGCAGGGACAGGTGGGGGATGCCACTGAACCAGCTTAGCACAGTTCACTCTCAACTGCACATGGGACAGTACCTCCTTCTTCCTCCCGAAATATTTTTTCCCGTAGTCTCATCTCCTGCCCTCAAACCCGCAAGTTCCCTCAGATGCCCTCAATGCGTAATTCATATGAGAGATTTTTTTTTTAATGTGGCATGTTTAACAAAGGACTTCAGATATTAACAGTGAAGTTCTGGGTGGAGAAGAGCAGTGTGCAAAAGCAGGTCAATGGCTAGCTACCCTGGCAATTTTATGTGCCTTTACCGTGAATACCTACATGCAGAATGGCAGTGGCATTGCCAAAGGAACATGGGTGTAGAACTACCATCGCCCACACACAGTGGCCAAGAGGCAGTGAGGTCTGACAGCTCTGTTGCCAGGTGTTCACCACAGGACATAAGTAATGCAGAATACAGCATTAGCCCACAAGGAACAGTCATCACAGGAGGTGAAATACTCAAAGTAACATTTACCAAAAGAGGCATTAGATATTGTGATTCAAAATTAGTATCTGACACTCTGTTTCTTAACAAGGTGCCCCTGAACCATACGTACATGCTGCACAAAGCAGAACTGGTAAGAAATCCTAACCCAGGGGAAATTTCCTTACCCAGCCATCAAGTTCCTAGAAAAAAAATAAGGTGGCAGGGGCAGGTGTCAGGAACATGGCCTAATTTGAATCTGTCTTCTTTCTGTTCAGAACCCCAGCCCAAGGGAGGAAGGAGATTGTACCACTGAGAAGTGATTTTGGTCGAAGTTTCTCACTGGCATTTTTCTAACACTCAAATTTAAAATGCAAGAACACCCCCAAAAGGCTAATACTGAGAATTGGAAAAAACTCCAAACAAACCAAAAAATCAAGTCACACTCTGTGCATTTTTAGTGACAGGCATCCTTTGGACTATGGGCTGCTCTGCTATCTACACTGAGAGCATCCCTGATCTCTAGCCTTGGCATCTGCAGTTCATGTCGCCCATCTCCAGACTAAAGCTCAGCAGTGGTCTTAGCCTCCCCAGTTTCAGTTACTGGTCTTTCTTGGTATCTGGCCACAAGCAGAGTCACAGATATAGGGAGAAGGCTCATGCTGTGCTAGCTTGTACCCAAAGTAGTAACACTAAGAACATGTATGGAAAATCTGACATGTATAAAGATCACTAGTCAGTACACAAAAGTATCCCTGTGAGGTAGGTAACCATCACCCACCTTTATAGATGGGCAAACTGGCTGAGAGATGTGACAACCATGCAAAGGCCAGAGAGCATGGAAAGGAGCTCAGAAATTTCAATCTCTTGGATCATTCTTCTCTCCCCTTTCAGACTCACCACTCTACTTGTGATGCTGCTATAATCCAAGACACCTTTGTAATTACTGGCTAAAAAAACCCAAACACATAGTAACGCAACATAAGCTAAGGCCAGGAATGAGTAAAATCTCTAGCCCAGTTTTATAGGCTCTGTATTTCTCTTGCAGTTTTCTATGCAAATGTGTTACTTTCCAATGGGCTGTGATAAACCTTTCAGGAGCCTCACTGATACTGGCATTCTCCTATTTTCAGTACAGGTTATGTTCCCTAAGCTATAGTTGTCTGTACAGGGGAAGACATGGATGCAATGTGTTCTCTTCAACAGTACAGGAATTCCTCCATCAAGGTGCTGGGGAAATGAAGTTTAAAAAGAAACAGAATCAAGACAGTGTTACACGCAACTCCCCTTACTCTCTGGAACTGCCTCTCTCCTCCATGGGAGGTGCTTTGTTCTCTAATAGTGGCTAATTAGCAGGAATGCTCCTCATCTTACTTGGGACCAAGGACTCGAGTGATGTTCACAGGTAGATGGGATGTATGTCACCCTGTCCCCTTGATGCAGAGTCCAACATTTGCATTATTTCACAGCAAAGGAGAAAAGGGATTGTTAGAAACAGCATCTTGGACTAGCAAACAAAGAGGAAAATTAAAGCAGCCAAGCAGCAGATTTCTGGCGGAGTTGCCTCGGAGCTTCTGAACAATTGCCGCTGTTCCGTCTCATGACTGTCAGTGCATGGCATGGATTTTTCTAATTTGACTGCAACAATCTGAGCCCCTCCTCCCTCCTCCTGCCACAGTGGAAGGCTCACAGCAGCAGCTGCCTCCGTGGCAGATCTCAAAGTGTCTGTATAAAAGGAAATGGAAAGACAGATGGACTGGTCCAGAGTTAAAACTCAGTATCATAATAATATTAATCAATAATCATCATATGAACAGTAAGAAGGGTGCAGCCTAATGGATGTAGGCTCTGTACACTGCGGACATGTCGTTGTCAGATTGGTCCAGTGCTTTTGCTCGTTTATAGACCTAAAGAGAAATCAGAAAAGGATCAGAGCCTGCTCTTGTGTGAAGCCTTTTCCCAGCAGAAAAACTCCTTTGCCGACCACTGCAACCAGAGAACTGCACAGTATGTCAAATAATCCAAGTGCAGATCAGAAAATGCCAGGTCTTCCTGTGTTTCCTGATGTAACATTCTAAGAGTTTCTACAATCAAAACAAATCCAATGCTACCCTAGTCTTCAGTCACTGTTCTCTTGTCTTAGAGATGATGTAATTCTTAGATCTGGGTCTCTGTTCAATAAATGCTGAAGAACACATCTAAACACTGAACAACTCTTACCTCGTTGGCAGCAGCTGCCATGGGAGTTGGGTGGTTGACAGAATCGCCCAGTGCAATAGCTAATCTAAGATCCTTCTGTATGTATTTCAGGTAGAAATCAGGTTTAAAGTTTCCTTGCAAGATATCTGTTGAGAGGAACCCATACAAAAAATAAGCATGACAAAAGTAAGCCAGGCCCATGCTGCAAGGGGCTGCAATTCAACACCAATCTCCCTTTCCATTGCTGATCACTACTTTCAGCTCTCCTGTTTCTCTACTCTCTATCTTCATCTGGCCACAGCAGATGATGTCTCTACTGCCCACTGACAAAGTGAGCTCAGATTTCTAAGCAGCTTGCCCTCCATTTCACTTGTTACCCTGCCCCAGAGAAATCTTAACTTAAACCCTTAGCAGTCCTAATTCAGATTCTCAGAAGTCCTAGCTATGAAGGGGAAGGAATGGGAAATCAGCTCTTCATTTCTAGAATTCTTAAAATAACCATAATCTCAGGCTGATGAAGATGGGAGTGTTATTTTCTACCTTTTGCCACTATCTGAAAAGCTGCTAGATTGTAAAAAATGCCCTGTAAGAAAACAATGCGAGAGAACTTTACTTTGGCACTTCTGGTCCAGGAAGATGCTGGCAAGTTGTCCCTGATTGAGGATATCCAGAAGGGTCTGCTGGGACTGGCCAGTCACTTGAGCCAAAGTCAGTCCTTCTGCTATTGTTGCCATGAAGCTGCCTTGGACCATGTTCACGATCAGCATCATCTTGGCAGCATTGCCTACTTCACCTGGGAGTGAGACACACCATTGGGATTCCTCCAGAAGAGAAAGAGCAGCTCTGCTTCCCCAGCCCACACAGCAATAATACTGCTAGACTCCTGGCATCAAGCACTTGGCAGCTCTCTCTTCCCCGAAAGACTTAAGAAAGTAGTCCCATTTTCCAAGCACTCAATGGAATGGAGAAATCATAAGAAAGTATGATTTAAAACCAAAAGCATCACAGATCTTCCAAAATGAGCCAGGATTCAAAAAAGAAACCTTAGCCTGCAGGCTCTGAAACTGGCCAAGTTCCAGAGGAGCAAGCCAATTTCTCACACTGCCCAAAGAGAAAAGAAAAAGATGACATACACATCTCAGACTCCTTGCTGAAATTCCCAGTCCTTGCACTACGAAACTGCTGTCAGGCCCTCCATCTTTCAATTACCTAAGAAAAAAGAGGTCTTCCCCATGGCTTGGAAACAGCTACTGCAGTCCTCATATAAACCCCTGTCGCCAGCTGCCAGGATCACAAGCATTCCATCATTAGAGAGCTGCTGGTTTCCTGAGACTGGTGCTTCCAGAAAGCGACCACCTCGGGACACTATGACCTGGGAGAAGAGCATCTCTAGTTAGCTGTGCATGAACAACAGGAGGAACATCATTTAGGGCATTCCTGCCCCTGAGGACAGAATTTTAAAGCAGAACAAATAGGTCCAACATTTAAACAGGAGAGAAAAGCACTAACGTGATGTATGACACTGTATCCTGCAAAGGGTGCTTAAGACCAAAGGTTGACCTCACACTACAGTAAGACCCTCCTGCACCTATCACTACTGTGTATGTTTTAAGCAGTTGAACTGACATGCTTTAGTCATGGCACCCTATACTGGCCAAGGGATCAATGCTGAAGGCGTATATGTGGCACAGGAATCCCAGAAAATTGATCATTATATTTTCCCCTCTTTGCCAGAGAGGAAAGGCCTTTGACAGATTTCTTCAGCCAGAGGTTTACTAATATGGGTGATTTTCATTCTCTGAATTGATTTACACACCAGTGCATCACCAACATGTCTGCTTAAAGCTTCATCAAAACCAGCTCCCCTTCATCGTGCAACCACACACACTGCCTTAGGGCAGTGGGGAACAAGCAAGATGCCAAAAAAAAATCATAGATACCACAGCAGAAGTAATCAGAACACTTCTATGGAAATCGTTATAATAATATTTCTATAGAATGAAATGTGAAGACATTCCTTTTCCCCAGCTAGAGCATTTAAACTAGGCAGATTGTGCATTTTGTCAATCATTATTCCAGACAGGGTTTTACCCTCCAGTTTGCTACAGAATACCAACCTGTCTACAAATACTTCTTAAGGGATCAAAATTTGCCTGTCTGTTTGCACTGGTGCCAGGTAACAGCTCTGCCAAATCTACAGGCTTTGCTGGTATCACAAAGTTGGTTGGATGGGAACATCTCATCCAACATTGTTTGCTGGTCAAGATTTGACATGCTATTTTGTCTTGTTTGCCTGGAACTTTAGACTCTCCCAAAAGAAGCCCAAAGATCTCTAGAAGCAGTTTTACTACCAACAGGTAATAAAGCGCCTGAAGCAACACAAACTGCAGAACTGCTGCTGAATCACACCTGTTAAGAGGCTCAGTTCAGTGGTTACCTGGGCCAGCTCTGTGACTGTATCTGCATCCACAGTGGACATGTCCACATAACACTTCCCTGGGCGAATCCCCTGCAACACTCCACTTGGACCAAGCACCAGCTGTGGAGAACAGAAGAGCGGTAAAGCAATAGGGTGTCTGCAGAGAAGCCCCAGTTCTGCAGGAGTCCAGCTGAGCCTGCCACTGCAGTGGCGGACCCCCAGAGGGTTATCAGAACATGCCCTCAAAGAGTTAGTTTTTACAATGCGTATTTTTTGTTGGGACATTTATTTTTACACAGCTGCACTGCTCAGGATGTACAATGACTCCGGCTACTGTGGTTAGCAGGAATCAGAACTGGCATTCAGTGACTGCCACCTCATAATCTAATCAGCAGAGGTAAAATAAGAGCTAATCCTTACATCCTTTGCTGCTTTTGGATCTGATACACAGGCAAAGGTGATGTCACAGGTGGAGACTACTTCAGCAGGGGTTCTTCCCAGACGTGCACCCTCCTGGATGAACAAATCACACTGCAAAAGGCACAAGTCCAAAGGTTAGAGAAATTAAATACAGAGCAAACGGATTCTTTGCATTTTGCTGTAAAAACTCCATTGCAGCAAAACTCCATTGCTAGACACAACTCCAAAGGAGTCAGGCATGTTAATTACACAGCATCTTCATCTTCTGTTGCTTTGCCTACACACATACACACACACAGGACTCTTTTGCAGCTTTTCTGAAGAACAGGTGAAAAACTTTGAAAGAAGGGCACAAAGAAACAAAATTCTTAAGTGAAATGATAAGAATGTTGTGGGTTTGACAAGAAATATTAGGGAAAAAAAGGAGATTTAGGGAAAAAATTGGTAAAAGCATATTGCAAAATCTGTTACTGGATAGTAAACAAGGATATGCACAGCTGAGACTGATGTGTTTCAGTGGGCTGCTGCTTCAAAATCTTAGCTCCTTCTTACCCTATTCCCTCCTACCATAGATACATTTTGCTCTTGAAAAAATAGATCTTTTAATCCCCTTTTAACACAGTAACCACAGCGCCCTTCCTGCTTTGATATTCCACAGCATCTTACAAGTACCACATCTCCCCCAGCTACCTACTTTTCCTCCTCCACTAGAAAGAATAACACTATCTAGTATATAAGTGCAATGCAGTATAAGCTCAAATTTCAATTTGAATACCCCTAATAAAGCCCCTTCTCCATCCTGGTCTCATGACACAGCAGGTCTTTGACAGAACCCTTGTTACTACAACATGACTAGCACAATAGATGTAGACTAATCTGCAGCCGAGCAGCACATTTTACCACACCTCAATCTCCTGGGATAACTCCCCACACCTGGCCTTTCTGGCCAGATGCATGACACAAGAGACATGGGCTATTCACACCAGAATTAATTTTCAGAAGCATGTTACATCCCATTCTTCAACACATATATATTACACAAGGGTGTAATTTTTCTGACAACTCTCTCCTCTCACACAAAAGAGGCAGTGGGGTGGGACTGGTAACAAAGAGTGACCACACTAGACCAGACCACAGCTGCACCTAGTCACATGCACCCACCAACAAGCACCTAGGAAATGAGACAGAACAAAGTGGCAAGCACATCTTTGTGTTTCTTTGGCATCCTCTCCCAGGCACCACTGATGGATGATTCCATGAGATACAGGGGGTAACTGAATGTTTAGGAAAGGTTTAAGCACGTGCCTACCTTCTCAGCAGTCCGGTTCCAGACAGTGACAGTGTGACCCATCTTCAGCAAGTTGGAGACAATGCCACTGCCCATCAGACCAAGGCCCAGAAATCCTATCCTGAGGGTACAGATAAACATTAATGCAAGAGAAAGCAATCAGTGTCAGTTTCTCATGGTGCTGGAAATGATGAAGAGCAAACTGGAGCATCACCCAGCAAAAAAATGCTCAAACAAACATGTTCCACTGCAGCCACAGCTACAATGGGCAAATATTGAGCTTTAAAGCAAGCTTTATTTTGCTTACCAAGCATCCCTAACAATTTACTGAAAAAAGTCTTTAGCCTACTTCAGAAGATCACCTAAATATTAAAGGTTTGGATGGTGTGGGTTCTTCTTCTTTGTTTGGGGTGGTTTGTTCGTGTGTGGTTTTTTGTTTACTGAAACTGCTGTTTGTGTGCTTTCTGTTGCCAGTCATTGCCTTACTGAAGTTAAAGGGAACATTTAGAAAGGAGCAGGTGCTTCTCTAATTAATCTTCTTATTTTAAAACTAAGTCACATATACAATGCTTGCTTGTATAACTGAATGATACATTACCATCTTTATTTTAATAAAGCCCAGCAAGGACTACTGGGCTAAGCATCATGCTAAGACCAAAGACCTAGTCTCTGCTCTACAGCTGCCATTTCAGACACAGGGAGAAAGGAAGTATTAGGCCAGCATAGGTCACCATCAGTCGCAGAAAACAGCTTTCCCCTCCTCCCACAAGCTGGAGCTTTGCTCCCTCCATTCAAAAAAAAGACAATACGCCAACAAGTCCCTACAATCACCTGCAACAGGAACTCCTTTGCAGATACTGCTGCAAGAACTCTTTTATCCATCTTGCAGCTTCCCACAAAATCCAGTTTTCAGAGAGATTCTAAAGCATTCAATTACATTCAAGGTAACTTCACAACCAAATCTACCTGGCAATTTTGCAATTAATTGTGCAGAATTAGCCACACTACAGCTGCACTGTGGCTTTCACAAGCCACCTGTCCTTTCCCAGTTAGCCATGCTGCCTTCTCTCCAAGCAAACTAATTTAGACAGGGCAGAGCAAATCACTACAGGCTCCCTACATGGCCCAAATGAGGTATATCTATTTTCAAGTCTCTAAACCAGCAGAGATTTCCTTCCTTCTCAACCCACCCCAACCCACCTCTGAGATGCACTTTCCTGAGAGACTGTTTTACCTGAACAGCTTCACTGTTATTTTTGTTCCCCTGCAGTACAGGTGAGAACTGACATCCCATGAGAACTGCCCCAACAGCAAACAGCAAGAATGGCCTGAACTCAGTTTGAACAGAGCAGAAGTTACAGAGTGAAACAGGAAGCTCAAGTTAGGCTCCTCTCAATCTAGAAAGGAGAATGGGGGTGTTAGGAGAAACCAGAAAGCTCGGGTGCTACACAGCAAAGTTCTTGTGATGGGAGAACACACCTCCCCCTTCCTCTCGTCTTCTGCACGCTCAGGAGAGCAATTAAACAACCTCAGCCAACCGCCAGGCAGCTACTGGAGACAGATCCCCTTTTATCTTCCTACCTCATGTGACACTCAGGAATACTGCTACTAACATCCTGCAGTGAGACCTACTGAAAAGGGCAACTGCAGAAATACCCTGAATTCCAGATGTATCAAAGATAGAACTTACTCTGAATTTTGTATTGTACAGCCCCCTTTGTTTTTAGCTGTCTTCCTCCCACCTTGCCCCCAGAACAGTTTCAAACAAGGACAGAAGGAATGTGCAGTTGAAGGGAAATGTTAGGTTTATTCATTCTCAGTGACAGGCTGGAGAGTGGCTGCATGTGTAAGCCAGGAAGAAGAGAAAGAGAAATGGCTGAAATGTGTCGAAGATCTTACTTTTTGTCTGTAGGCGTGATGCTGCCATTGACTGCTGTGCTGTCTGCTGCCTGGATGGAGGTGGATCCTGTCTCCTGAGAGAGTCGGGTGGGGGGGGAAGGGGGGGAATAATAATAAAAACAATATAATGCACAGCTCTGGAAAAACCGCAAGGCCTCATAACAATAAAAACGCATCAAAACCAAGATTCGCTTTACCTCTTCACAAACCTTCAGCTTCTTTGTGATGGCTTGATAGCAGACAGCCGGCTGTATAGAGAAGACAAAGCACTCAGAGGAAGGACAGTGCTGATTTACTCTGCTGAGCACACAGACCATATCCTTGTTCAACAGAAACAGGCAGCTCACCCACCCACCACCACCTTCAAAGCAGGACAACTCTGGGGCTTCCATCAAGGGGAGAAGATAAAACCTAAAACATACTGCAAGATACTAAGACCATTCTTTCCCACCCTGCCCCAGCAATTCAACCTGTCTTCTAACAGAGGCACTGCAAACTCCCTTCTGTAGTTCCTACAACAGGCTCCACTGCAGGCACCAGAACCCAGGCCATCCCTACTCCTGCATTTAGCTCTCTGAAGCCTGCCATGAAGCCTCACATCTATGCTATGTCTTCGCAGATGTGGAATCAAAACCTTCTGGTTAATATGAGAAGGCATGTGGCTTTCTACAAATGCTAAGGCAAAGGCCGTTCCTCCCCATGCTGCTTACTGTGAGCTCGTCTAGATAAACTGTTAACAGCTCTTAATCCTTCTGGCTCTGCCCAGATCCTCAGCGAGATATAAATCCTTTTATGTTTAGTTTGATCTTTCCTTTTCCTCCGGATGTTCACTGCTGAATATAAAATCCTGCAAGGCTTCTGACTCTCGGGAGATAAACTGGCTGTCTTTTACACGGAGCTTTTCTGGTCCTGGAAGTTCTCCTGCAACATTCAGTGAACTGACAAGCCTATCCAGATGAAGAAACTGATAGGACAACCATCAAAAACAAACAACAGAATTTTTGAACACATAAAAAGCTTTTCCTGTCCATCTATGTTCATTCTACAAAATTTTATTATGCCAGATCTGTCAAAAACTAGTGCCAGATAATCTTGAGTTACTTAAAACTGTTCACTGTACTTAACACTAAATCACACTAAATCTTAAGGCTGGGAGGTACTGGAACTAATCTAATTGCCAGCCCCCAAAGAACGGAATTCTGGAGCTCTTTATGCATACTCCTTGTATTCATTCAGTTCCAGCAAAGGGCAGGATTCCAAGCTACCCAGCCGCATGATGCTGTCTGCCAAATCCTTACCTTCTCTGTCTGGCTCAGTAGGAAGTGATGAAAGTGTGGATCACTGTCCTTCACAGGCTACAAAGAGAGAAAGTACAGCCTCAGAAATAAATCCAGAGTCACTGAGCGACCACAGCACAATTCCCTTGCTCTCTTAAGCTGCATGAGAACAATAGCATAAGGGAGAAAATATAAAATATATCAGCTGTCACAAACAGCCTGTTTCAATTAAGTAGTTTACACTGTGTTTCATTCTCAAAACCAAAGCCATTCAAACCAAATTCATTTTTAGACATCAGTAGGAAAAACAAAGCAGTATACGAGCAAGATTAACATGAGAGGAAAAATATTCATATTCCACTTCTTCCTCTCCCAAGCAAATGAAACCACTTACTTTCCAGCTTCCAAGGAATTCCATAAAACAGCATTCTGGAAATTGGCTGGAGGTTGCCACATGCCAAGCAAACCCATCCTAACAGCAACAAGGACCACAGGCCCAGGTACCTCATCTCCTCAGTGAGCATTATACACACCAGCCTGGAATCATACTGCTCTTACTCTGCTGTACTGGTCACTCATTTATTCAACAAAATCAAATAGTTTCCAAAAGCTGCTTTTGAAGGAGATAAATGAAACCACCCCACGTGATAGTCTCTCCCTGTCTGAATACTATCTTCATCACCTCCAGTTTTGGGAAGTCAGTCCCAGAAACGCTTTTGAAACAAACAGTGAACAAATTAGTACAGCAAGTTAAGTGTGAATCTGCAAATAGTTCCACAGAGACAGAAATCTCACTTCCCAGCATATTTCTGAACAGTCTGGGATATTGGTCAGCTTTGTTATGCTGCAGTATGCTCTGACACAAGAAGATAAGATCTTGCCGTTTTACAGCCAGACAAAAGGCTCTAGACTTGCTGCCACAAACTCAGACCCTAGATGTTGTAAAGGTTCTCACCTCGCTCACACTCGGGGGCCATTTAAATCCAGCCACTGTTCCAGTCATCACTCTCTTCACTGTACTTGACTCTGGAATTGTGACGTCCTGAGGAGACAGAAGGAGGATCAGAAAGAGCTTAAAACCTGGCTCAGGGGCTGGTCACGGCAGGATGATCATTTGAGCACAAATAGAGAGCTCTGAGAGCACTGTAAATGCCTTCTATTTCAAAGGCCTTTCCGTGAGCATTCATATTTAAACACAGAGTATTAACAACACAGGTGAGGTGAGGAAAACATGAACTGCCAGCAAAGGAATTCAACCAGATTTATGGCTTCTGGAGAGTCCATTCTTCATACCCAAGAGGAATCACTGCACCTGTGCGCCTATGCAATGAGCAAAGAAACAAACGAATGTGCTTGATCCTGTATTTTCCTCTGGTGGATGCAAAAAGCTTAACAAATGAGTGAAGAACATCATAACAAGCAGAGGCCTGAACTCTTTTAATCCTGCCCTCTCACAAGAGAATAGACTACCTGTTATCAGGAGAACCTTCAATGCATGAGGTTGACAGCCACATCTGCTCAAGTTTGCAGAACCCATGAGACAAACTGGTATGTGGGCTGCCCCATCTGCTCCACAGGCCCTGCTTTGTAATACCATGATAGTATTTAAAATATTGGGGCTTTTACTGTTGAGCAGATATAACTTTATCTTTTATTTCCCCAAGACATATAGGTTAAAATAGGTCTTTATGCTGTTGGTCATAGACATATGCAATAGACATATAGGTCTACATGAAGAGAATGCACAGGACTTCTGCATAATACATGCTATCTTCCTCCGAAATGAGGGTTCAGTAACAGAGTCACACTATCTCCCCTCCAAAATTACTTCCTGAAAATGCACAATATACCTTAGTATCCACACAGAAGCACAAGAAAAGAACACTGTGTGCAAAAACGGCCAGAGCAAGACTCTGGAGGTATCCCAGAACGCTGCAACTGTCCATGTGCTAGCAGTACAATGCAGACATCAACCTCCAATCTTGTAGTATCTAGGGAGAGTCCTGCACACTTCAGCTGGTAAGGTGTGGATAAAACCCGCTTTGATACCTAGGAAGTTCTGTTGCTCCTTTGAAAATATTCATATAAGCTTAAAAATGAGAGTATGTGAATGATCATGTATGGCCACAGAGCCTTTCTAGACAGAGCACACCTCAGAAACAACTGGATTCTTGAATTTTATGCATCCTTATTGCTTGGAAAGCCAGAATTTGGACTGGGATGGAGCAAAAAACCTCAAATTCTAGCATTGTATTAATTCAGGACAACAACATAAATGCTTTGTACTCTAGGGCTAAAAACTTGAGGAATTTATGAGAACCAGGCAAGAAGACAAGATTTTAAAATTATTTCATAGGCTGAAAAACAGTATTGAGGCAGTATTGTTATATTTTCACGGCAATTATTTTAATTGTCACTTTCCAGAAGCCATAAGCCACTTTCCTACCTTATCTTGCTTAATTTCCTGGTTTGTGGCCAGGCAGTTATCACACAGCTGGCCACCACTTTGTGGCAAATTTAAAACCAGTCTGCTCGCCATGTGCCAGTAGAATAATGTCTACTACCACAATTAGCTCACTCAAAGTACTCCAATACCCTAGGGCAGTTAACACAGTAAAACTATGCATGCAATGTGTCAGCACAATCAGAATTCTCCCAGCCATTAGTTTTGATCAATTTTGGAATGAATCTAAGAAAGACACAGAATCATTTTGCAAGTGAAAAAAAAGTCTTGTGGCTTATTTTAACAGAAATATGTGGAGACACAACATGCTTAAAGAAAGACACTTAGAAAAGTGAAAATTATGTTGCCAATGAAGCATTTTCCTGCATCAGTCAAGACAATTAGTTATAATTCATAAATACGCATCCATTCCTCCCCTCCTCCAACTTCCCTCAAAAGAAGAAACTGATGGGATCTGTTCCACAGCCTAATTTCACAGACACTGGTGCTAAAAAAAGAGCCAGCATTTCCTTCAACCCCTTAGGTGTTGGACTTGATGATCCTTGTTTGTCCCTTCCAAATCAGGATATTCTATGACTCTATGATGCCTTCATAGCTAATATCTGTGATCATCAGCTTCATTTTACATCAAGAGAGAGTTTGCTGTTCAACCAGCGAAGGCCAATCCATTCACAATTCTGCAGAGCAAAGAACACCATCTTGACTTGCATCCCGACTGAAAGAAAAGACTGTGAGGCACAACGTGAACCCCGTGAAGCACAGGTGAGCAAGCACATTGCTGTATGGTGTTTCAGCTGAAGTCTCCCAGTTGTCTTCAGGTGTAGTCTCTGATGGAGCATGTGCCTTGTAATAATCCACCAAAATAAATATCCATTTGGAATAGGAAGATCTAGACCACAACAGTGAGTTCCACAATAAAAAGAATGGAACTCTAAATGAGAGTAGACAAAGTGCTGCCACAACATCTAGAAATATCAGGGAAGTAGTAGGGATAAAATAATAATGCTCCTTTATAATGGAGGATGGGAACACATCCTAAAGCATAGAAGCTCAAATGAAGACAATTCTTCTGGTGGATTCCCCAGGATACGAATTTCTTCTTTAAGCCCTAGTCCTTAAGAATACCTCACTCTTCGTGAGTACTGAGGTTGAAGTTGAGCAACTACTAATCACCTGATCATATGAAGTAGATGAGATGGCAGAAGTCAGGAATCAGATGAAGACCCATATCTCTTCGCTAACCGCACACAAACTGAACTCGAGGGATGGCAAGACAAAAGATGGAGTCTCCTGATACAGCTTTCAAAGCCCTCTCAAAGATACGAACAGAGCCACTCACAGTAACTAACTGGTAAAAAAAATCACAGGAAGAATCAACAATATGCTTGCCAAGGGTATCAGGCAGCCAAATGGTCTAGAAGTAGCGGCACGGAAAAGCTTAAAAAAAGGGATACCGAACTGATTCTTCCCACTGGCCTGTTAGTCAAGGTGCCAGTCAGCCCTCAAGTCCAGATGCCAAGTCCACGGGCACTGGCGGACATGCACAACACAAACCTTCTCATCCTTGGGTGGACGCCCCCGCTTTCGGAGGCTCTGATCCTGGGCTCTTTTCAAGGGTGACTTTGATCCTCTCTCTGACGAGACAGAAGAGACCCTCTTTTTTCCTTCCCCTGTGCCCTTCTTCACCTTTCCTTCAGACAAACTGGCTTTGCGTTTCTCTTCACCAGCAGATTGCTTGCCTCTTTCTTCACTGGAATTACGCCGATTCTTCTCTTCAGTGGAGTTATGGGAAGACGCCTGAGAGATTATAGAATAGAAGATGGTAAGGAAAGAAGAGAAGAGATGGAATGATTTTCATGCAAAACCAAGGAGGTGAAGGACCCTGTGCTGATTACTATCAAGCAAAACAACAGCACAGTTACTTGAAAACTACATATCTGTTAGCCCTTTGGAGTTGGTGAGTGAAGTTCCTGGTTAGTTCTCCTGCAAAAACACACCAGTTTAAGCAAGCACATAACAGAACAGGTCATCTGAAGACTTGCCAGGACTGTGTGCACTTCCAACACACTAAAGGCAAGATTAGTAGATACCAAATTCTTAAGACTGATTTATCCAATCATCACAAGCAGATCAATTAGTCTCTTCAGTTTCTCCATCAGTTTAACAACACTTTTCCCCACCAAACAAGATTAAATGTGGAAGAAGAGAGGATGGGAAATAACCCCCAAAAACCAAAGTAAGGAAAAAAAAACCCCCCTCAACTTGCCAAAGGCAACAAACTCCTTTCACATAACAAGGCATCTAATCACCATTCATGCCAAGACCTGTTTTGATGCACACAGTGAAAAAGAACCCACTCACCTGGTCCTTGCCTTTGGTTTTTCTAAGAAACTCCTCTACAGCATCCACAGCTTGCTGGAAGCGCTTACCCTTGTTAATCTTTATCATTTCCTCTTTGTGAGGGTGATAAGGCTTCAGCTGCTCCACTTTGATCCAAGCACTTGAAACAAAAAAATAAGCTAGTTATGTTCTCCAAACAGCAGCTTTCTCAGTCATCCCGCTTTGAGAAACACACAGCTACACTTTCTCCCCCAGATCTACCGATGATAACAGCCCAAACTCACTAACTATCTAGAAATTGAAGGGCTGCCATTACTGCATTCACTGAGAATTTTCTTCCGGCACTTTTTTCTTCATTATTTCTTAAGTTTCATCTCCTCTCATTCTAGCACTGTCCCCCTCAAAGCATTACTCATATTCTCTGTCAGCAAAATAGCTTTTGGATGTGACCACAGGATGAATTTAAAACAATGGCGGCCCAATGACTGTTCTTGTTTCACTAGGAGGAACACCCACAGTCCCACGCCTCTAGGTAAAGTAGCCAAGACCATGAATCCACTTGAGAGGTTGTTGAAAGCAAAGTTCACCTAACAATTCTCAGCTATCAATCTCTGGTTCAAATATACTGAGCACACAAGAGTCAAAAAAAACTGTAGGGAAAAACCCCCAAAATGATGTATCTCACTATAGAGCTGACCACACAAAGTGAAAACAAAAGCCACAGCTTATTGATGCACTTATTTCTGATGCACCCTGGTATTCTGCATGAAAACAACAATTTTGTTTTTGAGGTAAAAGAACTATTTCTTTCACTGTTGCTATTTTAAGATAACCTGACTTGTACAGTAGCAGAGTATTAACCTGCAGTCCTATTAAGACTGCAGATCTTTGAGGAAAATCAAATTACTTCCCTGTTTCCACTCCTGCTAAGTAAGACTTCTTGATATTTACCAAATGGTAAAGTCATCAAGTATGGGTGACAACTTCACTTTCCTTCAGATAAACAAGCTCTTCTACCACTTCTTCAGTGAGGTTTAAGGGAATGCCTTTGCTTCCCTTGATGACTGAATTCCTTGTGGCTCTCAGAGATTAAACTACCTTTCTCCCTCCCCAAATTCAAGCACAGGATCATCAACCACACTGTTACAAAGCTACTTCCACCATAGTGAAAACAGAACTGTGTAAGTTTTGAAAACTCTTCCCTCAGTTAGTATGGCCAGTGGTACTTCTTAGCACACAGCAGCCCAACACACAGCAAAAATGGGGCAATCAGACTTTCTCTTGTCCCCAGATATCTCTACGTTACATAGACTATCCAGTTACAGGTTTTAAACATTCCCCACTGCAATCTAGCTCCTGCATCAGATGAAGTAATTTAATACTGCAGTTTCAGACACTGGAAGCACCACACCATATAGTTAAACTGAACATGAAGATTAAAACAACAAAAATTAGTAGTAATGTTTTGCTGAATCTTGATTGTCCTTTCCTCACAAAATAAACTCTATAGTTTCATTAAGGCCTTTCTCCTCACTGGCAATAGCAATTGCTTGTCATCAGGAATCAACTTTCTCAAAGTAGACTGAAACATTTTGGGTTTCATTTGCAGAGACAAGACCTCCTGCTAGAACTGACTGTGGAAAATGCCAGCACCCTTTCCAAAGAACCCAGTGCTTCTGCATGCAAAGCTGAACCCTTTCACTTAGTTTAGATCATTTTTGTAAGAACTGACTTAATATAACAAGTCAAATCATTGCATTTAGATTAGCGTCTGAGTCCTGCAGCTACTCAGGGAATCTCTCCCTGCTGCTCAGACATTACTGTGAAACACACCTTAAAATTATCCTACACTGTAAAGCCTGCCTGTATGACAAACAGTGACAAACATCCCTGGGTACCACAGAGCACCAGCTCATGAGAAGCCTTCCATTGTGTGTATAACAGAAACAAAATTTTGGACCACAATATAAAAAAGCATGTTAAATGCTGTTGCAGGACTGAATTTCTAAATAAAAGTAAGTTCTTTTCTCTCAAGGCATTCTCTTAGGTTTCTGCACATCCTATCCCTCCTCACTGCACACGTTCATTAGCTTCCTTTTTCATTCCTTTTCCTTTGGTACAGAGAAAGCCTAACACAAACAGCTTTCTGGTTCCTGGTTTCAAAGGTCCATCTTGGCACTTGTGATCCACCAGGACAAAGAACTAGAGATCTCAGAGACAAACGAATAAGTGAAAACCAATCTTAAACGCTGCCTCAGTTAAAAATAAACTTTGAAAAAACAGGGAAAAAATTAAATTGGTCTTTTCCTTTCCAGTTTCTTTATGCATCACCTACCTGGACAACCTTCTGTAAAAGATGAGCGTGTCTTTGACACCAATGTCCATAAATCAATTGCATGTAGTGTTTCAAGCACTTGAAAACAAAAGAACTTTTCACCAAACAAAATCATTCATGTTTATACACAAGATCTCAATACCCTCAAGGCCAATGAAGGCCAGTATTTAGATAAGTCTCAAGGATACAACATATAAAAGGAACTACTATTTCTCTCCTGATTCAGCAATGAATCAATGCCTGAGAAAAACGTTAACAATGTTACTGAAGATGTCATATTTAAGATGAAATTGCGTTCATACTGCTGCACAGTCACCTACCATCTGTAAAGAATGGGCTACATGGAAAGTGAAAAGATGTAATAAAAATACCTATTAGCAATGGGTTTTCTCTTTTAATTTCTCCACACTGTTTCTCATCCTCTCCAAAATACCACTCTTAAAAAACCACTACTCAAATCCACATTATAACCATGAACAATAATCAAAACTTAGAATAAGCAGAGGCAAGTATGAAAGTGACCTGCAGCTGCACAGAAACAGTGGCACAGAAAGATGCAGAGACACTGGATTCAAATCCCTGGAACAAGCTTGGCACAGGCAAGGAGATCTTCAAACCATCACCATTCCAGCCACTCTCTTCCTGTCTACAGATACCAACTCCTAATGATAAACTGCAGAAATGAGATGGAAGAATATCCACCAATCCCCACTTTTTGCAAAACGTATAGCTAGGGATGAAAAACAGTGGCAGTGTATCTCCAAATTTCTATTTACCACAGTCTGGGAAAAATTTTATCGCTTTAGACTGTAGCACTTTAGATGCCCACACTAAATGGTAACATAACCAGTTCTGACAGTCAAAAGCAAATTGCTTAGTTATTTACAATGATGAGCACATCACAGAAATCAAGATGGATTTCCTTCTGTTAAAAGGAAACATCCCAATCCTCATCAATTAAATAATGCAAATAACTAAACTCTGCAATTTAGTATGTAAACTTCTAGAAAAAAAATATACTAAAATGACCACATCATACTAGAATAAAGGAAGGGATACTTAGAAGAAACCAAGAAGCAGGGCAATACCGAAGGAAATGAAGTATTAGGTTTTTCAAATTTGTGCAAAAAAATACCTCTCCAGTAAGAGTCGGTAGTGATTTTCAGCTATGGTACTGTGCCTGCAGGGATGTCAAACAACATTGCAGCTGGCTCTGCTACAGCAACACACAGCTCTGCATGGGATAATCTGCCTCACTGAGAAGTACTAGGAACACAAACTCACCCCCTCCATCAGCTCAGCCTATCCCTCCAGCCCCTCAGACTGCTAAGGTGTATTTCCAACAGCTGGCAAACTTTAAGTGTTTTCTGATGTCAGGACCTGAAAGAACATTTCAGAAAAACTACATTTTGAAATTACTCTCTCCTTGAAAACCAGGGAAAACAGTGGCAGAAGAAAAGGGTAGGTGTTTTCATACCAAGAGGACACAGAGGATGGAAAGGTAATGAGTGCTGTGTTAAAATCACTGTGCCTGATGGAAACAGGCTGCAAATTATTACACTTATCTTAGATTGCAAGCTTCCTCAATTTTTTCCTTAATATATCAAGTCAGGAAGTGCCCCTTGACCCCAACATATTTAGTTTCACGCTAATGCTTCCAAAGGCTGTAAGCAAGAATAGACTGTCCCAGCTTCCTGTTAAGACTTTGATATACACGACGTGCAAATCCATTTGGCTGTGAGGGAATATCAAAGGGGGAAGGAAGGTGAATGGCTGTGTTTGTACACACACCTCTGATGGCTGCAGGACTCTCCCCAGTATTTCTATAGAATCATCGTAGAAAGATACCTTCAAAGCAATGATATTTTTAGTTTTGACAGATGTCATAATGAATTCCTAAGCAGGCTATGAAATTTAAAAAGATTTTGAACTGGATGAAGCACACCAAGAAAGACTTGTGGACCTGCTGGTCTATTAGTTCTAACTACTAAAAGCAGTAAATGTACATACATAGCAAAATAGAAGTTTACTTGACTACTGAAATATCTACAAAGATTATCTACAAGACTGTAGCATGGAAATAATAATAAAAGGGGTTTTTAAATACTATCTGAGAAGCACAGTTAGAAACACAGGTAAGACGTCTAAGTTCCACTTCTAAACTAAATTAAAATTGTTGTTTAGATTCCTGTAATGGATGTTGTAACATGCTTGTCAGGTCTATCGGCAGGAAACATCAACTGCTGTTGATTTTAGATAAAGAATCCTTTTAGTGCGACTTACTCTAAGAAGAGACACTCGGAAAAACAACTCCTAGGCAGACTAGAAAAACTTCCTTATCAATTTGGAGAACAAAGTAATAAAGAGACATTACATGACTGCCTTAATTGCAGTGCACACAATCACTTAGAATAGGACATGGGTATTACATCACTATTATGAACATCAAGGTGGCTTTCACTGTGGCAAAGCACATATGTACTTCACAGTTTAAACATAAGCAAAATCTGCCTCTATGGGTAGAGAATACTTATCTTCCAGAAAACCCATTCCTTCAGAAGTAACAGGAGCAACTAACACCGCCAACACAATTAACATACAGAGCACAGAGCGCATTAGAAAATTTATCAAAAGGCAGGACTTAGAGAACAGTCTGAATGCACTCATGCTCTCACTTGTGTGTCTTGGACGAAAACTACCCACAGCTTCCCAGTTTATCTATTCCTTTAGTCAGTGCAGCACTGCACAGGCCCAGTACATGGTAATATTCAATTTGCAGGAAAACACATTTCCTCTGTGCTGTATCTTAAGATAGCCAGAATTTCACAAATAACCAAAACCTATACACTACACCAAAACCACTGCCAAACTCATCAGGAGGTTTATCTTTACCCCTCTGCTCATGCACATTCATTTTTACTTCTAAACATCTTTCTCCTTAACCTTTAGTATGACAAATCAAAGCCACATGAGTCAGGAGGGAACAATTTGTACTCAGTCTGGAACAGGGGCATTTCTGACCACAGCAGGCACCTAGGAAGCCTCAGAAGGAAATATGACTAAAATAAGGCCTTAGACTGCCTACCTCTCCACTAACTGGCTGGCAACAACCCTAAGAAGTTTGTGGGAGGGATTGTACTCAGCAACCAGCATCACCTTTGCCTTACACACACCGGACAAGAGGTGAATGGCCTATGTCCAGATCCTCTCCTGTTCAACCTCAAAGGGTATGGCAGCAATACAAGAGCTGCAGCAACGGATCCATGGTACAGAAATGCCATCATACAGCATGAACATGGCAGAAAAAGTGAGGTGCTAAAAAAAGGAGCCACGTGCACTAGACCATCAATATGGGTAAGTGTGCTCCTCATCACCCCTCGGACACTGACAGCTCTGCACTCTGCTATTCCTCAGGCTGCTTATAAGGTGGTGACGTTCTCAAGTACTGTTTATACACACACCTGAAAAAAGTATTTGCAAAACCCACTAGTTTACTTGTACGAAATAAGTAAAGGGAATTTCTCTTCATGTTCACATTTTAAGTGAAATAATTTCTATTTTTCCTGATTTGGCTTATTGATTATTCTCAAATGGGAGTTTTCTCAAGCAACACACTGGCTAGAACAGCACAGTTCTAACCAGCACAGCCTTTTGAAGTTCCAGGTCAGGACGGAAGAGGTAGACAAGCTTCTCCCTCTTCTCTCTATCAACATTATTTGAAAGAAAGGTGATAGTATTTATTTCTATTTAATTTCCAGGTAGGGTATGCCAAGCAAATTTCTAATTCATGATTATCTATCATGATATGATTAAATTTCACAAGCTGGAGACTGGGGGAGGGGGGCCACACTACGACAACCACACTACCTTACTGTGCCAGATGATTGGATTTGCCCCAGCCAGAGCTCTAGAATCCTGTAATAAATCACGATTATTTTGCAGCTCTGAACTCTTCATGTGCAATCATATTATTAATCTCAGCTACAGTATCCAAGACATTTGACCACTTGTCTTAATACAAAAAAAAATCTGTATTTGATTCAGTCATGTGAAATACATGAATTGAAACAAATAATCAAGACAGAAATAATCCACTTCAACTCAGAATTTATTAGCTCAAATAACCATATTTAATAGCACCACCAAAAAATGTTCTCTGTCTTCAAATCAACCTTCGCCTGCCTGAAGTTACTAGAGATCCAAACAGTCCCACTAGTCTGCAGCATTCACTACTACTCCATCAAGTTTAGACCTCATTTCTTAATGGGAAAATATTTTTAAGTATTAAGCAAAAATAATTTGGCAGTGAAAAATAATTTCCTTAAGAGACAGTCATCAAATGGCCTCAGTTCTTGTCACCTTTCTTCCAAGAAGTCAGTGGTTTTTTAGTCTTCCACAGATATTTACAATTTTCTTCTTTATTATAAGACTTAATGGGAAATAGCAGAAAATGAAGAGGAAAACTGAAAAATTAGCAAAATAATTTTCAGTTTCACAAAATATCTTAAGTTCTCAGGGTTTTTTTTTTGTTGGGTTTTTTCCCTAGTTTGTAATGATTTAAATCTAAGACAACTATGAGTTTGTTCACATTTGACATCATTAAATTCTGCCTTGCAAAAAGGAAGTCTACAACAGTTTTGGCTCTCTTATACTGTAAAGTCTTCCAAAGCACAGCAAGAATGTTTTCAGTCACCAGCTAGGACAGGTATATTCTTTCACAAATGGCAATTATATAGTTAATTTTATTCCTCTGGCAGCAAAACAAAAGACTACTCTGAGCTGTACCTTTCTCATACATGGTTACATGCTAAAACCTAACCCAGTCATGTCACACCTTAAAGTGGGGAGCTATCATCACAGCAGCAACTCAAATCCTATGCTAACTTTTGCCAGTCTTCATACACCCCAGTGAGCAGCTACAGCATGCAATAATAGTTGAATTACTTTTCTTGTGAGGTTCAAAGTGAATCCTTTACAAAGGTATATTGCACTGTGTTAGTAAATATTCCTTCCACAAAAGATCCACATTATGTGGTACAGTATTTTCCCCAGATGAAAACAAGCAGGTACATACTGATCTTCTGTTCCAAAAAACTTCACAAAGAAGCACTTTTTTCCTCGAGGTTTCTTCAGATCTTTAGGTGGGTTAACAATCTAAAGGCGATTAGAAATCAAAGTTAAAAAGCACATAGTGACAAATTTTGTGATTTTACCATCCAGTGTTCAGCTATTGCAGATTTTTTAAAAATCTGATTAGGAAGATAACTGGCATTAATAAAAGTTTGTTCCACTTAGGTAACCTTTAAAATTTAAATTTAAACTTTGTCTTTACTCCCAGAATAGGTTGCTTATCAAGTTTAAAATGTTAGTAAGGAGAAAAGCTATCATTCAGTTACACAGGTGACACCTGTAGAGGAGCCTGGTGTTAACCTGATCCAATAACCAAATGTTTATTAGCTGTCAGCCATTGACAATTCTTTTCTCTGACTCAGGCTGTTACCTCAGCATGCTTAGCCCTTATACCACATAGAAGATAAAAGAAAGGTCATTCAGAGAAGTAGAAATAATAGAAATGGTGCATAAAATTCATTTTTTAAAATTTTTCATCAGAAAAAAAACCCCAACCAAACTAGAAGTAGGGTCAAACTACCCCAGATAATTCTCAAAAACCATAGCTTTAAAACAGTATCT
Source organism: Platysteira castanea (assembly GCA_013397175.1). Taxonomy (NCBI): domain Eukaryota; kingdom Metazoa; phylum Chordata; class Aves; order Passeriformes; genus Platysteira; species Platysteira castanea. The sequence goes on along the minus strand of VYXC01012071.1, from coordinate 78,272 downwards.
TGAGAAGCCAGACTCCTTATTTCTATTATTTAACACAGTATTGTTAACCAATTTACTATGGAAGAAAAGAAACCTGGCTTGCAGAAAGTGACAGGGATTAAACAACTAAATTTGGGAAACACAGTCAGTTCCAGAGCTGGCTTTCTGTTTGCTTTTCATTCCATCTGAACTACCAGCTGTTACTGACAGACTGAGCTAACAGATCAAATAAAGCCCTAAACTAGTTCACACTTTAGATTTGTGGGATATGTGTGTTTAAAAAACAAATAAACAGGAAAACCAGTATTAATCTACAACTGAAATGCTTTCAGGCAAAGATTTCCCTACAGAGAAGGAAAACACAAAAAAACCCCCACCCAAACAAAAAAACCACAAACCATGAAAAACTAAGAAAGCAACAATAAATACAAACAAACCTCACCTTTCCTGGCCACGGAGGGTAACGGCCCAGCTTCCCCCTAGAGAAAAAAGGAAGTATTAGGTACTAGAACCAGAGAAAACCAGCTATCCCAGTGTCTGCCTTTTCACATTATGTCATACTTTTCTTATTAAGAGAGTTACAGTTTGCAGTCAAAACCTTCTGTGCAAGGTAGGACACACGGCTGACATCTGCCCCTAACTCAGGTCTCTGAACAGTCTGCTTGGCCTTGCTGTACTCTCAGAACTGAAGAGAAGAGCAGCAGCTATGCTGCTTGCAAGATACAAGAGCAATAGGCACTGCAGCACCATAAGTGTGGAGATTCCTTCACATGGAACTGAAAAAAGCACTGATGCAGGCAATGAGACCAAAGTTCAGGTTGGGAACTTCTATCCATCTGTCCAGAGCAGTTGGTGAGCAGAGCAGCCACCAACTCCCAGCTCAGAAAGCTGAGGTTCTGATTCTTACAGGAAAGCATTAATGGCAGGATCCCCTCAACAGGTGCTCCACTATCACTTTCTTCAGGTGTTCACCACCACACTAACTGAAGATATGAAGAGCCATAAAAGAAAGGCAGAAAAGTTTACTTCCTACACTTGCAAATGTTTCCACTATAAAAACTATGCAATAGTAGAAATAATCACAGAAGAGGAGGAGACATTAGTCTTACCCCTCAGCTCAGCAGCTTTATCCTTATTTCACCCTTGTCACTGACTCGTGCTGCAGTACTCACAAGATCCCACTAGTCACTGTCTTGCAAGAGACAGGCAAAGAACCTGTGAGGCCCAACAGCTCCTGACACAAAACTTCTCAGCAAGTGGCACTGCAGCCCCTTGAGATGGCAATGCTGCACAGAGAAATCAGAAGCCATGGGCAGGCAGGAACCCTGCCAAGAGCTGTGACCATGACCATGTCTCATATTCAACGCTCTCGTTCCTATACAGAGCAAAAAATTCAGCAAACCCTTTCTGCTGTTGCTGTCTGATTGTTAAAGTTCCCTGCGACAGCTCTAGGGACAGCACCTGGCTGTCATGTACAAAACTAAAGCAGGATAATCTGCATTCCAACACTCAGAGCAGAACACTCCCCAAATTCTCATTTGAAAGAAATATGCTAAAAGTAATCTTTACTTACTTTGCTATATAAATTAGACAGCTTCCCAGCACTGTCAATTTTTCAGATGAGAGCTGCAGTTGTCACAGCCTGAAGCACATGCTTCTTATCTGGGTTATCAGTATAAATGCATGCATTTGTGTGTTGGAAATTAACTACTTCTTTTGAGCCCTGGCAGGACAGCCTGGCCCATCCAGCACAGCAGAACCTATGCACTTAATCGGTGCTTACAGGGCGCGATGGAATGCTCTCACTTCTCCCGACCAGGAAACACAAAATCACAGCTCTGACTATCTGAGGGTAAGACCGCAGTGACAAGGGGAAATGGCTTCTGGGGGCTTCCACAGGGACACCCCAACCTGCAAAGAAACGCTGGATTGTTGTGTTGCTTCATTAAAGCATTGCCAAGAAGCGGTGTCGTGGCTCTCCCTAAACACCTTCTATCTCTTATCCGTTCTCGCCTTCCTCGGGAGGCGAGCCCGTGCTTACAAAGGAACCCCGCGGCGCTCGTCCCTCCGTCCCGCTTCCCTCACCCCTCCATCTGACAGAGCTTCCTTCATGTGCCGCCACCGCCAGCCTCCAGTGCCGGCCCGGCTCACAGCCCAGCCCGCCTCCCGCCGGCCCGGTGCCCTGGCTCCGGCCTGCCTCCCGCCGCTTCTCCCACACCGCCCGAGGGACGGCGGCGGCGATACCCGCGACCCGGCAGCGGCCCCGCCACTCGTCCTGCCCTGCCCTGCCAAGCCCCACCCTGCCGGCAGCCGCTCTCCGGAGTCGACCGCGGGCTGACAGCGCCCAGCGCGGCCCAGCCCGACTCGGCTCCCGCTGCGTCGCCGTCGCTCCCAGGGCCGGGCATAGCCCCGCCGCCGCCCCGCCTGCGTCTCCGCAGCCGCAGCCTGATTCCACTAAAGGCGTCTGGCCCGCCACGCTCCGCGGCCTGCCCGCAGCCGCCGCTCGGCCCGCGCCGCCACTCACCACACCAAGTCTCCGAGCCTCAGACTCACGGCCGCCATCTTACCGACACAGANCGGGGGCTGCCGGGGGCGGGCGCGGGGGGAGGGGGCGGTGGCCGCGCCCATTGGGTGGGCCTGTCACGTGGGCGGGCGGTCTGTCACGTGGGCGGGAGGGCTGTCAGCAGCCTCCCCTCTCTCACCCCGTCGTGAGGGCAGCGGCGCCCAGTGCCG
>VYXC01012071.1:0-74435 GCA_013397175.1 Platysteira castanea | reverse complement strand
CTTTTTACTTCTTATATACCCTTTTCCTTAGATTTGAACATTTTCGCTTAAAATACTTAAACATTCAATATTATTCTCACATTTAGCGAGGTTATGGGCACGAAGAGAACAGAAAGGAACAAAACCAGAACATAACATATCACATAATTTAACAAACCGTACTTGAAGTTCACACTCAAAGTAAATAGTATAATAATCTTACACAACTCAGCTCCTTGTATGTTTTGTTGAACTGTATACCAATGCAATATGAAGCATAACCCACATCATTGTTTGTATATAAAAAGATGTAACCTTTTCTGAAACATGAACAGAGGTTTTATTAACTTTTCTTCTTCTCTAAAACTTAACCTATCCTATTTTAAATGAGCCTACCTCCCAATCTAATTCATGCTACCAGGACCTAACTTGTAACTATTTTGTTAAGTATGGAGTGTTGACATACAATTTTTGATATCTCTGAGGTAGTTAAAGAAACACCCCCTTGGACTCAAGGCACACAATCCAGCAGATCTGAACTATTTTACAAACTTCTGCTGGAAAACCCCAAATGCACGAATTTTACAGATGGCATGTATATCACTTTCATTTCTGTCCAACTAACAAAGCTAGTTTCGCATTTTTTCAAGCATTCTTGTCACCTTTTCTGCTCTTGTGCACCCACAGAAACTTGTGTGTAGGTGCCTTAAAAGGACACGAGCTTGGTCCTTGTGCTGCATAATACCCCCTGGGTACAAGCTCCCAACTCTGTACCGTGCAATAAATGGTTTAACTGCTCTGCTATTTCCCCCAAATTTGAGTGGATTGAGATCAAGTCTCTTATTCTAAATCGGTGTTTCTCAGCTTAATCACACACCTCCTGCTTATTCCACTGCCCCTGTCTTTTTTTCAAGAGAAGCACGATATTAGCCTTAAGAGCATTGACAGCCTTTTTAATGAGTGTGTTATAAATGAAAGCAGATTTCGTGCAAAAAACACAGTAACAATTTATTCTAAAATTAACGAACAGCGTTTCTGGCATAAACAACTGTAGCAAACACCATAAACGAAACGGCAAAAAGTATTGGCCAATACGGGTGACTCGAAGCTCCAGCGACCACCACACTGTGAGCTCACAAGAATCACCGAAGAGGCCATGATGTCCATGGGTTTTTATACTGTTTTTCCTGTCCTCCGCTTTGCTGCGTGCCACAGGCTGACTTCATCTCCGATGCCTCGCCTCTGCTTCCATAGATTTGAAAAGAAACAAAAACTTCTTTGCTTCTGAATGGGATCGAGGTTTCGTGAATGCTGATCCTATCACTTCGATCGTGGGATTCGAATCTTGTTTGACAAAAAGTTTCTGCCGTTGATGTGGGTGGACAAAAGATGGGGTTTGTCTGAACGTTCTGTTAATAGTCGAATCCTGCAGATGNATCTTTAACAAACATGTTATAAACCACTGTGCAATTTTAACAAACGAATCTGCATATAGCATTACCCACATTAAAACCTGTAAACTTTCAAAGCTAAAATGATTTTCCCCAAACCCGAATTTGTTTTTACTCCAAGATTTTTCACACATTATAAAAGAAACAACAAAATATCAGTTTGCAGAAGTGGAATGGCAACTTACATCCTTATTTCTGAGGTAAGTGACAAAATAATTTTACTAAAATGAGGTATTTTGTTTAATAGATTTGAAATTATGTACTCTTTACTTATACATGCACGAATTTTACAGATGATGTGTATATCAAGTGGTTTACTTTTTTTGTATGTGGCATACATGAACACACCCCCTTCTCCTCACGCATTGATCTTTGCTGCTGGAAAAACCCACGCGGTATCCTGAATGCCTTCAATATAGGACTCTGCAGCAATGCTGGAATTGCTGTGCTTCCTTTAATTTAAGATATGGATTTCAAAGAAAAGAAAAAAATCTCTCCTGTCAGATTTAATTTACCAGTCTGTAGCCAAAATACAGTGGCTAACCTATGCAGTTTCTCCTCCTTAAACTCCACTCATTTAAAGCGTGGCCTCACTGTGCTGGCATTCCATGGCTGGAGCAGCTCAGGGGAATTTGTCTCAACCCGCTATGGAGCTCCACGACCCGGCTGCTCTGACTGCTCTGGGCCAGACCTGCAACGTGGCTTTTATCTTCCTGGTTTACTCAGGCATTGAACGTTCCCTGACATAGCTGAATCTGCTCAGATTTTTCTAAAGCTGTTCAGACGCTGTTCAGATGCATCTGAACAACCAAGCCCGGCTCCCCCGAGAGCCGCCCAGCACACAGAACCGTCAGGCCGCCGCCGGGCCTCCCGGCACCGGCGGGTCCCCACCGCAGCGAGGGGCAGCGGCCTGAGAGCACCCACCGCGGGCGGCTGGGCCACCCGGAACGCTGCAGCTGTGCCTGGCGGCGGGCGGGGCGACTTCCGCGGGGTCCGGCAGGCCTTCCGGGAGAGGCGGGAGCGGCGGGTGCCGGTGCGGTGCTGTGTTCCGCTCGGCTCCGCGCCCTCGGCCGCCGCCATGGCCCGCAAGAAGCTGCACCGGCCCATCGCCGCCATGGCCAAGAAGATCCGTGAGTACCGGGCGCTGAAGGATCGGCCGCGGGAGTCTCAGCGCTTCGCCGTGGACTATGAGACCATGCGGCGGCCGCTGACCCAGAAACGGCTGCCGGTGCGGGCCTGGGAGGACGTGCGGAACGAGAACCGGCTGTTCGCGCTGCTTTGCCGGCTGCCGCGCTTCGGCGTCGGCCGCACCGTCACCCGCAAGTCCTGGCTGTGGGCGCACGACGAGCCCTGCTACTGGGTTATCACCAAGGTGAAGGCGGACTACATGGCCGAGGTACCTACCCTGTCCCGCCCACCGCCCCGCCGCGTCCTGCGGGGCTCCCGCCCGCCGCCTGGCCGCGACCCACCCTCAACAGGTTCCTCTTTTCTTTGCAGAACATGGACCATGGAAGAGCCTGGGGCTACCTGACCTTCAAAGGTAAAACCGGCTCGTTTTCCCGCACTTGGGGGCAGAGCTAGAGAGCACCGGGTGCGTGAGGGTGGCAAGGAAACCGCGGCCTCTCTGCCTGGGAAATTTGTTTTTCTCAGATCTTCTAATGGGAAAGGAAGTTCCCCGCGTTTCAAAAGCTGGGATCCAGCTCTTCAGAGTATCTTTCCAAGGAATGCTGTGGGAGAGCCGGTGCAGTATGACCTTGGGGAACAGCAGCGCTAGAAGCGTGTTAGATGAGCTGACAGAGTATTCTGAACTTTCAAAGCAAGACACAGTATGAGCATGAGCGTATTCCAGTTATTGTCCCTAAAAAGGAAAAAGTGCAATGGCAAGTAAATTGGGCTACTGGAATTTTAAATTAATGATTGGAGTTGCATGAGTGAATTTTCCTTTTAAGAGCTGCTTTATATTAAGTATAGTTTTCCCTTACTGGAATTACTGAAATAGTACTCATTCGAAGGTTTTTAAGTTGTTGAACATTTTTAACACTTAGTTTTCTGGGAAGCTTTGATCAGTGTAGGGAGAAATTACTCTTGTTCCTTAACCATGGAAATGGAACTTGAGAGAGACAAAGCAAAACTTTAAATTAAGAGAGGGAGTCACCCACAGGGCTGGAACATCTTGCCTATCATCCTTCCAGCCTGTTTCTGTTTCGATTCTCAAGGGCAGAAGTGAGATCCTATAGTATAGCAGGGAATAATTGGTCTAGCCCTTTGAAAACTCTTGTTTCCTTTTGCCTGTTGTAGCAGTTTGGGTGGCAAAGAGTCAAGAATTGCTGTGTTTGCTGGAGGCGGATTCTTGTGATGGTGTTGCCCACTGGTGTTCATCATCTTTTCCCAGGCAAAACTGAAGAGGAAGTGAGGGAGATTGACAAAGCCATGTACCATGACTGGCGTATGGTGCCCAAACATGAGGAGGAGGCCTTCAAGAAATTCACCCCAGTGCCTGAGGAGACTGTTCGGTTCCTGCCATACCCACCATTGCTCCGAGCCATGATTCTTGCACAGTGGCAGAAGGAGGGAAAACCAATCACGGAAGAGCCAGTTATTGATCTGGAGAAGGTCCTGGCCTCTCCCCAAGAGCAGGCAAAGAAAAAAGCTACAGGGACACCGGTATAAAGACTTGCTCTGTGTCCTGAGCATCCCACATGCTCTCACTGCCTGTTAGAAGCCCAGTACACAGGGGTCTTACAGAGCCTGTCTGTGCCCATTGTGGTAGGATGTTTCTAGCTTTCTCCTCAGCCCCATACAGTCACCTTATCTGAAAGGGAAGATGCAGATACATTCAGACTCTTTTTCCATAACTTTGGTTTCAGTCAGCAGAGGAATCTTCTTGGTTCCCTGGGTACACTAAATACACAGCTCCAGTCAGCCAGCTGCAGTTCTTTGGAGCATAACATTTTTTACGTAACTTGTATCCTGCATGAATCACAGAAAAATGACTGTAAATATCACAGTATTTCACAGAGCTGTGAAAAAATGTATCTCCAAATGGAAACAAATGTTTTCTTGATTCTGCAGCACAGTTCTAAGAAAACTCATTTGAATTTGAAGTTTTTTCAATGCCTGGAGGTCATCATGATGGCCAAATGCAGAGACATTAGCTCAGGCACAGCATCTGGTTCTCTGAACACTGCAGAATGATCTGGGTTACTTGCATATGAAGGCAGTGAACAAAAAGTGAGGAACATGACTTCAATAGTAAGCTAATCCAAAGCTATCCATCTCTTACTCCCAAAGATGGCTGTTAAGAGATAGGAGAAATTATGTTCTGGTGATGCAAAGGAGGTGGGATTGGCTCTTACCATTTGAAGCCAATTGTAAATGTCCCCTGTTCCAGGGCAGCATGTTGTGAACATTAAAACATGCAGCTCCTGAGCACAGTTCCTGGTATTTTATCTTCTCTTGCAGTGGCTGTGGATGCTTCTGCTGTGTCAGAGGCTGTTGGAGGGTCTGGTTTGGGTGTCGGTGGAAGGAGCACAAGAGCTGTCCAGCTCTATAGATCTGCAGAAGTAACTGTTCAGTTCCTGTGTCTGCAGGTAGTCAAGAGGTGGTGTTCCATTTACTGCAGCATTCCAAAATCACAAATAGCCTGAAGGGATTTAGTGAGGGAGAGCACGATCTAGACTGTGTTCCACCCAGCCTGGATGAGGCTGGAAACATGTTGCCCCAGCCAGCAGGAAATGGGTGTCATCAGGCAGGAGCACACATCGGCTACCTGTATTTCCATAGCGTTCCTCACCAGAGGCCCCTGAAGGATTAAGATGCTATGGGATAAGAAGGACAGCTTTTCTTGTGAATTAAAAGCTGGTCCTGTGACAAGGAGCAGAGTCTGGAAAGAACTGAGCCTGCCTTGTTGTGGCAGGAGCACTGCGGAGCATGTGCCAGATCTAGTTCTCTGGCTTCAGAAGGACTGGGAGAATCCAGGAGAGGGAGAATCAGGAGTATTGTTAAAGGCACATTTTGAGGCTGTGAGCCTTCCCATGGCAGCTGCTGTGGCTGGAAGGTGGTTTGTCTGATTCCCATAGCCTCTGCTGCTGGGCACTGAGCTGAGCTGATGTCTTCCTGTCCTCACCATGACTGAGGTACTACTGAACACAAACCAAGAAGAAGGGAGATGGGAGGGAGGTGTAGTTGTGAGTCAGATGGGATGAGTAGAAGAGTCTAGTCCTCTGTCCTGCACAGCCAGGATCTGAACATAGCTCCAGCAGAGGAAGTGTCTCCCTGAGGGGGCACACAGAGTCTGACCACAGTGGGCAGAGCCAAGTGCTGGTCAAAGCATCCCCCAGCAGTCCCAGAAAGGCAAGAAATGACCCATGACCAGGCTATACCAGGGAGCCAAGCCAGGCACAAAAGCAAATGAAGCTGATAAGGCATAGACTCACCCAACAGCTTGGGTGAGGAGGGATCTCTGAAGATGATATAGTCGAGACCCATCCCCCTAGGTCCAAGGGGTCTAGCCAGGAGCAGCTGGAGACAGACACAGTTACAGGCAGGTTGAAGACCCCAGGTCATGCTTCGATGAGGCTCCTGGGATGTAGGAGGAAAGGGCCCCCATACAGGTGGGCGTCTAGGTGGCACCGATCAGGACAGTTACGACCTGCTGGTGAGCTCAGGGTCATAACACCTGGAGGAATGGGTGTCTTCTCACAGAGCCCTGGGCAGCCTGGGAGCCTTGCCCTGGTAGTGAAGGTCCCTTCTGGGAAGCTGCACAGCCTGTCTGCCATGTGTTGGACTCTGTGCCCAGAACATGCTGTGAGGTGTGATGGGCCTCCCAAACTTGTATGTTACCTCAGAGATTGTTTACCAACATGGGGAATTGTTTGAAGGGTGTCAGCAGTGACCTGCTTCCTTAGCCACCCTGGTGGGTACCAGACATGCTGTACTTCACCCAGGGCCCTGCTCAAACTGCTCCTAGCCATATTGAAGGGTACAGCCCCAGGGGCTCAGGATGGATCCCAGCATGTGTTTCCAGACTTCGTTCCTGAGGTGCCTCCATTAACCCAGAGGCATTGCCAATTGTACTACACCCTGGCCTGTGCCACATCACAGTGCATGTGTTGGGTCATGGAGGTGACTCACCTTAAGGCCCCCTACTCAGGGCAGAAGATGCTCCTCTCCTGTCTCAAGGACATGGTTCCCTTGTACATTGCCATGTCTAGCCCTTGAATCAATGCAGTTCTGCAAAATAACTGTGAAGGTGTCCAAGTACTGCTGGGACTGAGGGGCTCCCTGCAGTTGCATGATGCTGATGTCACCGATGCCTGTGGGACTGTGAAGTGCCATTCTGGAGTGTTGAAAACTGACCTGTTATCCCTGGCAGTTCACCTCAAAAGGGCCACCCTGACTAAAGTTGCAGCAAGCCAGCAGGTGGATACTTCCCTGCTCCAGCTTCTATTTCTGAAGTTGTTCCACCTTGTATTTCCACCTTTTATTTCTGCCGCTGGTACAAGCTACAGATTGCACTGTGGCTTGCTGGACTGGCCCCTTTTGCTCTGACCTTGTGAGCCATCCACACTTCATTTCTTACTACTAAACTGCTCAACAGGGAACACTTGAGCTGCATTCCCACCCTTGCAAGTGGCCTGTTAAAGACTGAGCAGCAATCCCAGTGCCTTCATAGGAACACAACGTGCTGCCCAAGCTGATGTTAACATGTTTATTACATTACAGAACAGATACGGTTTGTTGTTGATAGCATAGGGGACAAAGCACGGGAACGTATTCATACAGCAGGCTCTTTACAGAATGCCATCTTCAGACCAAACAGCGGAGTTTACAGGCCTTAAGACACTTTTTAAAATCCTTTTGTAACATACAAGATACTTTACATACATCACAGTGGAGATATGACAGAGAAGTGTACTGAAGCCAGTCAGTTCTCACCTTTATGCCCAACAGCCACCCAAGGCCACAGGAGCTATCAGCAGAAGCTGGGTCTCCCCCCTGCAGCTGCCCCTCTGGGCCGTGTGCTTCTCTTGGAGGAAAACATCGCATTGAGCTGGAAAGGAACCTGATGGGAGATTTCCTCGTGTTGTTAGGGCCCAGTGGGTGACAGGAGACTGAGTGCTGTCCCTTCAACTGCTCAAACCAGATACAGAACAGTCAGCGGTACAATTGTTGCAATTCTGACTTTCCTATGCAAGACAGAGCTAAGGAACTGAACCCTACCAGGGCTTTTTTTTTTTTCCCCTTCAACAAGCCCAAATTCTGAAGTTTGGCTGGCCCTAAGTGATGAACTATTACAGGACAGTGGAATATGTGGTCTAAATGTTATATTGTTAACTTCAATGCACTCTGTGTTGGGATCCAAAGAGGTCTTCCTAGCAGAAAGCATATGGCAAAAGTGAATGAGAAGCCTGGCACGGTCAGCAGTGCCCCAGCGAAATATCCCTGGTGAAAGGTCCCCCAACATGCAGGTGGTGGCTCCAAGTATCCCTTAACCTCATGGCAGTCACAGAGCCCACTATATGGATGCCTGGAAGATGCCCTCCGGCTGGATTCCTGCCCTGGGGAGGAGTGGTGTGGTGGGTGCATGTCACCAGCGCTGCTCACACGTAGCATGGGCACCACTTGGCTGGCTGAGGCCTCTGTTCACCAAAGATGTCTCTTGCCTTCTTGCAGGGGAAATGTATACCCCAGCCTTTCCTGAACTGTGGATACAAAAATTCTTTTGGTGCTGCTGTGTCAGGAGAGATGCCACATGTTAGAGCATCCCCTGGGAATATGGCATCCCTGCAGCAAACCAGGATCTGCAAGCCTGGTCCATGGCAGTAAGCACAGGACACAGCAGGGAGCTTTCCAGGAGACGGAGGCTTGCCCAGCTGTCCCCATCTCTGTGAACCCTGGAGTGCTGCACAGGTCAGGGAAGAAATAATATGACCACCAGGAGCTTCCAAATTCATCACTAACAAATTCAACTTCCCCTAGTCCTGCACACCCAGAAAAGAGCGTTCAAGGGACACAGATTTAGTCCTTGTGGGACAGTGTCAGAAAGGGAGAACACACCATTGCCTCTACACCTGGAACTTCCATATTCTGCATCTTGAGCTCAAAACCACTCTCCCTGGCCCCATTTTTTGCTGCTTCTTTTGTAAGCAGGATGCTTATCTGCAATCACTCAGCATTGCTTAGATAGAAAGGGTTATCATTGCTTTTCTTGGGGGCTGTAAATTTTTTCCAGGAGTCAGAAATTTCCAGTTTTTCAAACTACTTACTACCACAACATCTAACATCACAGTGCTTGTGATGTTACATAAAAGATGTCAGGAATCTAGCCTAAATTCCTTTTTCTGTGTGACATCAGGTGAGACATAGCCTTGAATGCATCTGTCCATTTTTTCCTAAGCAACTGCCAAGTCTGTTTTCCAAGTCTTTGTGAAAAGAGATCTCCTTCCAGCAGGTCCTGGAAAAGAGACACAGCCCTGAGATAAGGCAATCTCAATGTGTTAATGCAGAACTCACAGCAGATCAACACCATCTGCCCTCACCTGTGTTTTAAAAGCCACCAAACGCAATGCAGAGATTACCACCTTTCAGAATGAACTCAGGAATTATTTACTGTCTGGCATTTTTGGAAGGGAGAGTTAAAAGTATTGCCTTTTCTGGTCTTAAAAGAGCAACATTCCAGTACCCCTTTGCTACTAGGGCTGTTTGGCCTTGACAATCAAACACCCATCTCCCACCTGAGTCCACCAAACAATCCTCTTGGGACACACACAGGCACCCAGCACATGACTGCTGTCATGTGCAACAGCAGCAGCAGAGGAAGGGACTTTCTCCCTGCAAAGATGGAGGATGTGATCCCCACAGTAAGGGTGCTGCTGCCTTCTCCAGCCCCACAGCAGAAGTGCTGCTGAAACCATGATGTTCCTTGGAGGGTTTCTTGGACCCTTGGTTGTTCTAAGTCCAGAGGATGTTATTCTGTGCTTAAGGGTGAATAAGGATAAGATGAAGAGTCTACTGGTGAACTAGAAGGGATTTCTGCTGAGGTGCTGCAGAAGTGATCCACCATCACTGCTTTGGCAGGGCATGTCTGGGGACACACTTCTTTCTCATGCAGGTGGGAGTGAGGCAACCTGCCCAAGAACCTGAGCCACCCCCCTCCAGCTGCCCCTCCGGACAGTGGGCAAAGGTTTTGCACAGTCCTGGCTCCAAGCTCACTTCATGATGTACTGCCATTTCTCTCCTTGTAGATGCCAGTTCCAGAGCAGAACAAGAATCTAACCACGCCAAAAGCATACAGGCCCAAGATGAAAGCTGCGAGTTCAGAGGTTCAAGGGGGGTCACAGTCCAAGGCAGGAGCCGTTGCAGGTGTCCAGGGTCAGTTTCCAGCAGGAGTTATAATGCAGGCGTTCTGTATGTACATCTTGGCATTCAGGCGGGAGGAGGGACACTTAACATTGTGGGAAAAGAGGAATTCTCACTCAGGGATGTATGATACCTGCCACACAATAATGTGGCTCCGTTCAGCCTTGGAAAGTACTGGCTTCACCTGGGTGGCATCTCCTGCATTCTCTTCTGTCTCATCATCTTCCCCATCCCCTAAAGAGAGAAAACAGAGAGTAAAAATAGCAAGAAAGAAAATGCCATAGTGCACTGCTCTGCAATACTCCAAAGAGGCAAATATCCCTTTTAGAGTCCCAGCAGTCTGATAACAGACACTGTGAGCTGATATCTTTCTCTGTGCCTGGAGAACATTTACAGCAACACCATTCTTTTCTGAAGCTGGACTGCATGGATGAGATAAACTAGCTTCAGCAGCAGCAAAAATCACTCTTCCTTTCAGGGAAGCCGATTTTTACACACAGAGAACCTTCAGCAGAATAGATGATCATAGTGGGGCAGCAATGTTTGGAGCCAGTGGCACAAATGGTTTTGTTCTTTCCAAAGCCTTTCATACTGATGCTATTTTATGGTATTTTTCATATATTTGTAGCTTTGTAGATTGCTAAAGCATGGCTATAGCCCCCAGTACTTTTGTTACCCTTTCCCCCTATATTTTAGAACAATAATAAGCTAACCTTTTAACACATTCCTGAAATACTATTTAGTCTTGCCTCTTTAGTCAACGAAGGACATCTTGCTTTTTACCATGTAGCACAGACATAATAAATATCGGGCAAAGCTCTTGGACCAATTCCACTGGGGCAGAACCCAGGGAAAATTACCTAACCAACTGCTCTTCTAATTGGACAATATTTGTTAAATATGCTAATTTGTTGAACTTATAAAAATGTAGAAGTCCTGTATCACGTGTGTATATTGCACCCGGAGGCCTCCAATTAAAGACCTGCTTGTATGTTACTTCCTGTATTAATATTGTCTCAAAAGTGTGTTGTTTTGTTTCTCAATTTTGTAGGCATCAATACAGCTGTGTGGCACTGCAGCCACAGGGCACAGGTTGACAGCCTTGTGTTGTGCAAAGAAAATCCTTATCAGCCCTCACAGCCAGACGCAGGAAAAACAGTGTGAAATTCTGCTTTGGCTCCCCACAACAGTGATGCCTCGCTCCATGACCACAGCTAAGCACCTACTACCTTTCCAGATGCCTCCCACCAAGGGCACTCACCAATCCGGAAATCGATGTACCCTTCTCCTCCACTCAGCACCAGGACGTTCTTTAGCTTCTGACCCTCAGTCTCAGTGGCTGCTGTGCTGGGGTTCTCCGAAGGGCTGTCCAAAACACTCCCGTTCAGGGTCGCAAGGACATTGCCTGGGAGAGGACAGAAGTGCTGTAGGTGCCTCTGGTCAGCCCCCACACAGTTCACACGCACACAAACACATTGGGCAGACCAATTCCTTCTGCTAGTCAAATCTGGCAGTCACTCCAGTTTAAACACAGATGTGTGAACCACAGGAAGTGCCAGCCATGGCACTGCAGCCATGGCTACAGACCAGCTCCAGCCCCTGCTACAAAAGGGATGGAGGCACAAGCCCCTGCTGAGGGAGGGAGGGCTGTGCACATCCTTACCAGGCACAGAGACGAAGAACTTGACAGCATCACGGTGCCCATGGAAGCAGAGCTGCGCCTGAGCCATGGAGCAGTAGGGAATGAAGCTGCTGGCAGATTTGTCACTGTTGTCATCGCCATACACATGGATGACCCCACCGGAGCGACTGCCCTCTCCAGAGGTTGGTGAAGTCTTGTTGGCTGGGGAGAGGGAGCAGGAACACCATCAGTGATAGCCTTGAGTCCCCCTTACAGAAAGGACTCAATCAAAGAGAAAACTCATGAGCCGTGAAGGAAAACCTTTGAAGGTGCTCTTTAAAGAAAACTCTTTAAAGATCTTGTATGAATGATGTGATGGAGGAGACCACACCAGATTACACAGTCCCTCTCTTTTAGACTGGGGCAAGCTAGACTGGTGTCGCCAGCAGTGATCCTGTTGAGCCTCCAGAAATAACCTACTCTCCTAGGATCAACCTTGGTCTTTTGTAGCTGGCAGGATACGCAAAGTGTCCACTGTCCCCAGAGGGCACCTGGAGGAGAATTATTGCTCTGGATTAGTGACATTGCTCAATTTCCAAGTCAAGTCCTTTGCTCATGCCCAGTCATGAGCACACATGCTGCTGAAAGCGGTCTCTGGGTCTAGTGAAGCCTCTCAGCCCACTCAAAGCCATCACAGAAGTGGAGTGAGATTCTTCCTCATTTCTCGATTTAACCATGACACCAGATTGTCAGCTACTCCAGCAATGAACATCTTTCAGATATTCACCATCCACAGCTTCCAAGCAGGGCTTAGGGGCCTGCATCCTTCATGACCAGGCTCCGAGAATGTGACAGTTTCCACTCACCAAGCAACAGAGACCAGTGCTCCAAACTCAGGGTGGGAGATGCTTCCTTTCTGTACACACCCACATCAGTACAAGAAGAACAATATTAAACCAGGCAGCTTTCACTTTTCTGTGAGAGAGGTTGATTGCTTCATTAATTATCTGCAGTTCTGTGTTTTAACTTGGGCTGAATTTCAGTTACGTGACTTGGACAAAAGAGACTTTTCCCTATCAGGCTCAAGCCAGGATGGTGGGACAAGTACAAATACTTTGATGGAAGAATGAGACTCAGTGTGTGTACAGTATCTGGCTTTTTACTGCAACTAATATCAGACGCTTTAAAAGGAGGAGACATGTTGATAATGCATCTAGACATGAATGTCTTTGCGTGAGAAAAAAGCCCCTCTAATTTCTGACCCTGGAAAGGCATGAATTTGAACTCAGGCCCTGCCTTAACTGGCACAAACTTAAGCAATTCTTCATGCTTATCAAATCCCCTTGGGTTCAACATCTTATTTGATGACTTACAGCTGGCAGGTGCCATAGTCCTGCCTACCATTGGCCTGCAACTGATGAAAGAAGCATCCTTGGAAAACCAAGGGAGACCCTGGAAGAACACTCTACTTCTTCCTGCTTCTGATGAAAGAATCTCTCCAGTTCCCATCTCAAACTGGCCTATCACAGTAAGGGAACCACTGTTGAAGAATAAGTATTCTTAACACAAAAAACTAGAGGGACCAACAATAAGATGGAAAAAATTGTTTATAGCCATGGGAAATGAGGGTATTTACATGACTGTCTCTGGTTGCTTTTCTCTAATGCAACTTACAACAAGAGTGATAAGGAAAAATGGATGGAGAGAAGTTGAATGGCAGAATGGAAGGGTGGGAGAGTGACTACATAGGGAGACGGGTGCAAAAGGAATGATAGCTGTGGAGGGGAGGCAGTGGACTTACCCCGGAGCCCAAGGAGTTGGCCGCGGTGGAGGACTACAGCTAGGCACAGGCAGGGAGTGGGAACACAGAGGGGCACGGGAATTGACGGGCAGGATGGGAGAGAAGAAAAAGGTGATTACTGGGAGATAATTTGGGGGCAACAAAAATAGTATAAAACCTAGAGAAACCACCACAGAAGCTCCTATGAGTTCATACTAACACTGTTCTTGCTCCCTTTGCTCTCATCTTACAGGGACAGATGTGGTATCTGAGGTGGGAGAGGGACCATGTCACAAGAATCCACTGCTACATTTTTAGTGAGATTTTCTTGCTTACCACATTTTTTACAAGAACACACAAAGATAAAGCAATTGGTTTACAGCAGGGAAAAAGTTTAATTCAGAACAAGGACAGCAGCCTGAAGACAGAATGGACTTCAGAAAGGAACTCAGAAACAAGACCAAAATTGCAATGCATGAAGAGGACTGTGTAACTGCCCTCCTGGTGTCAGGCACATCCAGCTTCACTGCCCTTAGAGGAGACCATCCCAAGCCTGACTTCCAGGAGGATTACAAGAGGTTTGCTTCTTTTATACAAGAGGTATTTGTTTCTCAGCTTTCTAATGAGCATTGGTGAGAAAACATACATCTGGCTGCTTTCTTTTGAAAGCAATTGCAATCAGCCTCAAACCCTACTTCCCCATGGTGATCTGGATAAGACTCTTCAAAGTAAGATGCTGACGGGCAGGTACAGAACAGGACTAGTAAGAGCTTCAACTAAACTTCCAGCTCCAGAGATTCAACTATTTACTCTTACTGCTGGGTCCCTTCAACAGGCTGGATTTGGTGTACGATACCTATTTCTACTTGACTGATAAAGCTGAGCCCCAGTCTGAGTAAATGGAGCTTTTCTAAGCTCAGTTTCTGGAAAACACTGTTATGGAGACATTCAGATGACTATGCCAAAATGAAATTTCCAGGGAGATCTTCCTGGTGGTGACTTCTCACCCCATGGACTCCTTTTGGAGACTTACTACAACTCCCAAAGCTTTGTTTCTCCTGTTTCACAGTAGCTACAGAATCAGTTCACATCACTCTGCTCTGTCAAGGTCCAGGGCTGCTCATACTCTGGGCTCTTCTCCCTGAACATGGCTATGATCAAAGGGTGTCAAATGTCAGGAAGGCATCAGCCTACCTGAGCCACCTGCCACGCTGCACAAGTAACACCTAAAAGCTTCTTTTTTTGGGGGGGGACGCAGGAGTACTTTCAATAAATGTCACTTACTCTCAGTCAGGGGAATGGAGATGACAACACCATTCCCGGTGCCCACCCAAAGGCGGTTGCCAGCGATGAGCAGGGCTGTGATCCGCACAAAAGAGAAGCCCAGCTTTCCAGTGCCTAGGAAGCATGAATGAGAGTTGGGGAGTCAGTGATGACTTTGGGCAAGGTCTGCTTTGGGCAAATTCTGCCTTGAGCTCAGTAAGCAAGAGCCTCACCTAGCATCTTACTGACGTAAGGCTCAATGTCGACATCCTGCAGATGCTGATGGCTGTGGGCATGGTAGAGCCTCAGCGTGGAGTCCAGGCGGATGGAAACCCACACTCCATCTCCAATCCATGCCAGCTGTCGCACCTGGCTCTCTCGACGAGGATGGGCATCAAAGGATTTCTGAAATAGGTGAACCAACATGAGTTCACAGAAGGTTTGCCATTATCTATACTCCGTATTTACATACACTCAATTTTCCTCAACTGAGATCATTTGTTTGGGTTCCAAAGATCTTGGAGAAGCTGTGTTAATACCAGCTGACCCCAGCAGTTCACTACTGTATACAAACAACCCCTTTGCTTGAGCAGCTATATGGCAGCTTTGCAGAGTTGATGGTGTTTTCAGACCACAGGAGCAAGAACATTTAGATGTCAAGAGCTTTCAATGTACTTGGAAAAGGAAAGAAAAGGAGAACACACAACTCCAGGATAAATTCCAAAGATCAAACTGCTCTGGCTCACTAACGTGAACTTCAGATCTAGCACTTCTCTCCTCAATTACAATTATTTCAAACACTCTCAGATTTGTACCAACACCACTGTACTGATTTTCACCCAAAAGGCTCTAAACACTGTTTTTTCCTTAGTGGAATCCCAGGGGCTTGCCAACTATACTGTTCCTTTGTGCCATAATGCCTACAGATGGAGAAGCCTCAGATTATACGTGAAGAGTCACTGTAAAGCAAACACCTATATTTGGACAGTACGTGGCCTCACAGACTCCCTAGTACAGGCAAAGAAAATTGTCAGTTTAGACTTACTGGTAGAATTATGCTCTGCAAAGGGAGGAGGGAATAAATATCCCCTGGCAGATTAGATCATAAAATGACCCAGACTGACAGTCTTGGTCTTGCAGTCAGCAGGAACCCAAAGGTTCTGAATTTCACACACTGCAGCAGAGAATAGCCGTCAGAATAAATACAACACAAGTGTGCGTGCATAGACACATACGTGCTCTCTTACCTCAATCTGCATCGTCTTCGGCTGGATAACATGGATTTTGTTCTTGTAGCCACACCAGACTCTATCATAGACCACAGCCATGCAGCGGATGGAGTGGTGAGTGTGGCCAAGATCCATCAGGTGGTAATTACTGAGATCCCACTGACCATCTGAGGTGAAAAACAAGTGTGGAAAGATGCATCTCCTCCATGACATATGAACTTACAACAGAATCCTCTAACCTTTCTCTATACATCTTGGTATACAGGCTTAGCTGATACTCAAATGCTCAGTTTACTTATGTTTGTGACCTTCTCATGACTTCTGCTTCAGGCACAGCCTTACACTTATGAAACATGTAAAGTTTAGTTTAGATAAAGTTGAGTTTGGTGTCTAACAGCGCTCAAATCAGGCCAATTTAAACATCTTTTATTGCAATGAAGTGAACAGGCTTCTCTAACAACTACAACAAAACCAGTGGGAGAAGACAGCTGAACACACTGTGCAGAAACTTAAAAGGAAATGGGCCATACAGTCCTTGTGGTGAGGCTTCCTTTCAACACAGACCTACAACATAATTCCCCCAAAGTGTCAAATCCAGGAGAAGGAATCAGATCTCCCTTCTCTCACTCTTATTTTTAACTAACCAGGCAGATACTGTGTCCTTCACCGACAGGAAGTCTCTATGTCATGAAGCTTTATCTTATTTCTGATGGGAACAATTTTGATGTGTCAATGGTCAGGCTTGAACTCATGACAAAGGCTGAATCAAAATTTGAATTGCACAAGCCCAGAAATCTCTATCTCTCTGCTGCTGAATGAACTGCTACTCAATGAATAACTAAGTTCTTTATATGCCAACATTAGTCACAGTTAGCGAATTCCCACGTGTGAACGCAGCTAGGGAACTGCTCAAGCCACAGGGAGACAGCCGAATTTTGTTTTCTGTATTACACTGAGTCTTACCTTCTCCGCGATGGAATATGGCTAGTGTTCCATCTGCCAGAGCAACCAGGACCCTCCCTTTCACATGCCTGAAATAACGGAATAGTAAAACGTAAAAGCTTGGTAGAAGTGAGGGACTAAAAAACTCTTCCTGGCATCCATACACATCATCTTTATGTAGGCTCCACAATTCCCAGTCAGTTTAGCACTGCAGGAACATCCTGCAAGAGGTCACACCTCTTACCTTCACTGAAGTAAGATCATCACATCTGTAAATTTTCTGTTGAGGAAATTCTTCTCCTTCACAATACAAACAGCATCAATTTCAACAAATTCCCCCTAATTTACCGCTCAGTGAAATTTTGCCTTTCTCCTCCCCACTTACTTCCTCCTGATATTGCTAGTCATGTATTCACTGAATTGGGTCAGGACTGCAACTGAGCAGGAAAATGGGTTGGTACGAGGCTTTCCCATAACTTTTAAAAATCTTGGGAAACTTCTCTTACGAAACAACGCACTTCGGAAAGCAAAGAAAAAGTTGTGGCTGCCACATCCTTGGAAGTGTTCAAGGCCAGGAATATGGATGGGGCTTGGAGCAACCTGGTCTAGTGGAAGGTATCCCTGCCCATGGCAGGGGGTTGAAACAAGAGGATCTTTAAGGTCCATTCCAACCCAAAGCATTCTGTGATTCCGTAAGTCTGTGACAAAGAGCTGCTAACCCCCTCTAAAGCATCGCTTAAGCCCCAAACCTTCTCCTCCATGTCCCTTGGAACACATACTTACACCAGGCTCAGGACAGAGTCCTTCAGCTTTATTGAGTGCAGACACTTCTTCCAGTTGGACACAGCTGAATGCACATAAAGCCTGTGAGAAAGGACAAATTGGGGAGGGTTAGCAGCAGGGCCCCACACCTTCAGCCTGCCCAGGCTTGAGTCTTCTCTTCTGGTAGGAAAGGTGGAGGTGAGGTAAGAAAGTGATGTTAAATCCCTGAGACTATGGTGAACTGAGCAATGAAATGAGGAATGAAAACCTTCTCCAGAAACAAACAGCGAATAAAAGGTACGTGGACATGAAAAATAGAGCCCAGAGCAGGGAAGTAACACAGAGATCTGCCAGCCCAAGGGGAACACACCAGCCATTCTGAGCTCCCAGCCACATGGTGGGGGCAGCACTGGTGCAGATCCCAGCATCCCCGGTTGACTCCTGATCTGGCAGTGTTGTGCTGGGCTCCACCTTCAGCTGCCCATTCTCCCTGAAGAGGCAAAAGAACAGTGTTAGAAGTTTAGCAGCAGCAGTGCACAGAATGCCCACCTAGGCCCACAGCCTGGCATTCACAGACAGGTATGAACCCTTGAAGACACAAATTGCTTCCTTTTCTTTGGTAGTTTTTAACTGCAGATCTGCAATTTACACTATTTCCTTCCTCCTCCCTTTACAAACAACAAATACTTCAAATCTACAGACCCTAAATGAGTGTTTAGCAGCATTATTACACAAAAATATTTTCTCTGTTCATTTCCAGCTTCAACAGAAACAACTTAGAACAACATGGGCATTCAGGAACAATCTGTATCCAATACTTCCACCTGTTCTTCAGGCCACCACATCAGCCTTGTTTGTCTTAAGAACTTCTGAATGGTGAATATGCTCTCTTGGTTACTTTCACATCAGAGGTACTACTAGAATAAATCAATCATCATTTCTACACACATATCACTAAGCTTCTTCCATAGGAACATGAAATGTACATGTGCTTTGGAGGATCTGCCTTAACCACAGATCTAAATTTATAGTGAGAGGTCAAATATTTGCATTTTAACAGCTGACCCAGTCAGTTGCAGGCTGAGCCACGTCTGTTTTCATTTCATTTTTTTGCCTCCCTATTATCTCCTCTGTAATATTGCTTGGGCACAAAACAGATAGAAGTCTGACACTTTATCAGAAGAACAGGCTGCTTCTCTTATCACAAAGCTTATGAAAACAGAACTGATCAGTAACAGAAAAGAACCATTACTCTGACCCCAGCCCACCTACCCGTTCTGCTTGGGTGCCTGGGCTGGGACAGGGTCTGTGAACACGTGCTCAGTGAGGGGCCCAGGCCGGGCCTGCGACGGCTCTGCCTCGCTGGCACTGCTCTCTGGTACCTCTGTAGCCTCTGTCGCCTCCTCAGTAGACTGAGACTGGTTGATTTTCCCATTGCAGATAGGAGCCACCTCACCTGGAGGACAATGAACAGTGTGAGACATGATGGAGAATGAGTTGGTGAGTTAACTATCTACACATCAGGCTGTCAATTCTTTAATTTATCTTTCCTTGTCAAACTCAATCAAGCCCTGAGCCTGTGCCACAGACACAGCAGCTCATCCAGCATCTTCTGCCCGGATAGGAAACACACTATTTTGAGGTGAGGCCTAATCTGTGACTAGCACAGCACAGCATCAGAAGGGCTCCAAGGCTGTCACTGCAGTATGGAGTCAGCAAGGGTAGCAGTATGATTTGCACGTGAGCTTAACTGGCTTCCCAAGGCTCAGGGAACAAAGCAATTGGAACAGCAGCACCTGTAGCAGGGCAAACATCTCACCTGCCCAAAATACTCTCCTGTATGACTCCCACAACCAGGCTGCAGCATGTGAATCAGAGAAAAAGGTAGGGCTCTAAGAAGATACGTACCAAAAGGGCCTTTGGTACTCCTGTATCACAATAACAAAATTCTGAAGGCCTCTGAAGTGCTTAACTTGGGGACAGGAGGATGTGGCTGTAACACCATGAGCTCGTGCAGGACTAGCTGTAATTGAAATGTCACTAAGTTTTACATCCCAAAACTTACTCTGTCCCTTGTCCAGCACAGGTGTGTCCCCACGCGAGGAACAGTTGCTTCGTGGCACATTGCAGCGGGTTGCACAGCCCACCAGCGTGATCCCTGCCAAGACACCATCTGCTCCAGCTGACTCTTCGGGATTCACATCCCCCTCCAGGAAGATCTCGCCTGGGGGATAGTCACTCTCATTGGCCGCTGAAGGTAAAAGAACAGGTTCTCATGTAAATCAAGCAGTCACTGCTAAGTTAATGTAGCTGTACTCCTGAGCTCACCCTAATGATGGGAGATTCTGATCCGTGGGGTTCATCGCCATGGGGAGGCACCACAACATCCACCAGCAGCCTGATCCATGGCAGATCCCCTCATCCCTAGTATCAGTATCCAAGGCAGGTCTTGGATACTTGAATAAAGCTCACTCCTGCTTCCAAAAAACACCCTTTGTGTACCAGATGAATGACTTACTGAACACTGAACAGGGAGGAATCTCCACAGAAAGGTCCTACAGGAAGGCAAGATCTAGGTTATGATTTTGGAGAACAATTACAGAACACAACAAGGTCCAAGGGTTAGTTCCCAAGTGAGGATGTCTGTCACTCCCCAGTGGGGCAGGTGACCCAGTGAAGACCCCAGCCTGGGCCCCACTCACCAGGGATGCTGGAGATGCAGAGCACGTGAGCATTGCAGACAGTGAACTGGTCCACCACTGTGCCAGGCTGGTTGGCATCAATGATCACGACTTTACTGGTTGACAGTGTGCTAGTGAGGATCCAGACACGGCTGGATGTGGCATCCATCTCATGGAGCTCCTTTGCCTTTTGGGAGAGCAAACACATGGGCACAGTCAGTACACCTCTTAGATCAATCTGAGCCTAACAATGCTTGGCAACATTAACACATGGTCTAATTTCTTTTAAATTATATGTTCTATTCTATAGTAGAAATTTTTCTATTTTATATAGTTGTCTAATCAGTTATATTTTAATTTTTAGTAATCTGATTCCATTCCTGTTGCTGCACTAGTATCCAGAGCACTGGCCAAAAATCCTGTCTCACTCCTTAGGGCAAGAGCAATTTGGCCACTAATTTCTCCATTGAGATGTCTGACAAATGTATCACTGAATATTCATTCATTCAGAACACCGTGAGTCTGGGATGCACCCACAACTGATCAGCTTCAGCAAGCTGATCTCAGGAGAGTATAAGGCAGCAGTGTAAGACAGGTGTGGAGAAAAACCCTACAAACCAGTCAGGATAAAATATTGTATTATTATCTGCAAATTACATATTGGTTCTTTAAATAGGAAGAAAACCAAAAAATCTGTTGAGACTATCAAAACCCAGAACTGTGTTAAATCTCAAGAGGCCCAAATGGACTCACAGACTCTGTTCTTTTTAGAGCTTTGCCTGAATGTATTGATTATTTTTTTAATTTACAATGATGAGTGCTATAAGATCTTCCTAGCAACCTCATAAAGCATTTAATTATCCTTATTATAAAGATTTTTTTCAGAATTCCAAATGTTTCAAAAGCAAAAGTTGGAAAACTTTATACTGGATGATTTGTCCCAAATCACACCCGAAGTTACAGAAGAGCCAGAACACCACAGCACTGCCCCACAAGTACAAGAGCATTTTATGGTGTAATACAAAGGTACTGAGAGAGGGGGTATGGTAGGGATGAAATGAGAAAAAACATGAGAGGCAAAAAAATCCGTTTTCTTTTCTGACCTTTTTTTTCTCAGGAGATGTATGGTTACTTTTGTTGGTCTCGCCTTCCACTTCCCTATCACAAGTGAGGGGATCACGCCCAGGATCTAGTTTCTGCCCATTCCCAGGCTCCTGTTCCAAAGGTCTCCATCCTGAGAGATTGACTCCAGCTGCACACCACAGCTAAGAAAGAGAAGCAGGAATCTGAACTGAGGATTCTGCAGGCTCCATGGTCTTTCTGAATTTAGGCACCTTTGTGGAGAACTGTCAAATGTCAAACATCTAAAACATTAAGTTGGAAACACCAAATCTTGATTTCTCCTAGAAGGTATCCAGTTTGATGCAGGTAAAACAGAGGATCTCTGTACCCAGCAATATCACTGCTTTTTAGTCACTGCAGCAAAGCAAGCCAGGACATGGCTGATGTTTAACGTGTTCAAACTGACAGAGGGCGGGTTAAATGAGATATTAGAACGAGATTCTTCCCTGTGAGGGTGTGAGGCTGGTGAGGCCTTGCACAGCTTGCCCAGGGAAGCCTATGGCTGCCCCATCTCTGGAAGTGTGGAAAAACAGTCTGCTGGTTTAGCTCCCATATAAGCAGTTTCCTGAAATTAAATCCAGCTAACCTCCTGTGAGTTATTTCCAGAGAGCTTTTTAAGAGAATGCTTGGAACAGGACTACAGAAACAAATACTAGATTTATCCAAAACCCTAAGGGAAAGATACTGCACAGAACATTATCTAAAGATCACATGTTGAACTTTCTAGAAACACCACCATAAAATTTTTCTTGCAATTTAACCATCAGGATGATTTCTAAAAATCATCTCTGAATGAAGTAATGACAAACTGGCTATTTCAAAACAACCAGTTACAGCAGGTAAGTCACCTGCCCAGCTACAGCCACCTGCCCAGATGACCAGTTATGCCCAACTGCAATTCTACTCAAAACATTCTAGTATTGATAGACATGGCTTCACAAAAATCTACTCCAGATAATACTGGCCTGTTACCAATGAATTCTGGTCAACAGTAGAATTTAAGGAGTGATGAAATGCATTTTGACTTTCACTTGCTCATTTTCATGAATTTTTATATACGTTTGCATTACATCCTGAGGAGTCTTAGCAAAAGCATTAGAAGCATAAAATATTGCTGTTGTTCATGAATTGTCTCAAAAAGCAAAAGACATCAGAGAGCAGCAGGGGACCTAGCAACCAGAACCAGCTTAGAATTGTGTCCTAAAACACTTTTTCCTACATTGACTACAAACCACCATTCAAAAAAAGGAAGTGGAAGATAGAATTTGGAATACATAATGTCAAAAGAATACAGATTGTTGTAAAAACTGCAGGTTTAGTGAACCAAACTCTTTGCTTATTTCATGTCCCCTTTCTGGAATGCATGGTAATCAGAAACAACGTACCTTCATAGTTGGGTCCTTCTCTACTAGTGGGCGACAATACACAGGCACAGGGACATTTTTCATGCGAGTGTCTTCCTGACCACCATTGGGACTCAGCTAGTGGGAAAGAAGACAAAAAAGACAGCATAAAGCTGCAAACACCGGGATATGGCAAGACAGATGGAATCAGTGTGACAGAACCAACCAGAGGTGGCTGCTCCTGAGGCTTCCTATCACATCCTGTGTGAATCAGAGTCCCCAAGGGGAAAAGAGCAGCGCACCCAAGAGACCATCTCACAGTCATCACTGCCCCAGTGATGGCCAACAGAGGTCACACATTGCCCTGCTGATAGAGAAAGGATGCTCCCCGCAAAAGTCAGGACACTTTGCCTTCCATGATGACAGTTGGACTTGATGATCTTAAAGGGCTTTTCCAAACTTAATGATTCTATGATTCTACAGTCTGAAACTTCCAAGCCATGCTGCCAGGCTCCTCCCTTTCAGGGGGTCTCTGACCAGTGAAACACACCATAAGCCAACAAATGAGGCTGATGTTGTTTGATTTTGTGTTACTGATGGGAAGAAGTGGGCACAAACTGCATTTGTTTTTCATACTAAATGATTGTTAAAGTTCTCAGAGTATAAGTGAAATAACTAATGTTCCAGCCCAATTATAACAAAGGAAAATTTAAAAAAAAAAAAAAAGGATCTGGATGGAGAAGTTTAACTCCTTTTGGTTTAGGGCACTTTTCAGTTTCAGTATTTTCATGCAGAGGAATGTCCCTCCACTGACTTTGGTGGAGATACACAGAACATTATTTTGGTCTGTGTCTACAATTATCATACAAACAAAACATGCACACGGTACCTCTAAATTAAATAGTTGATGACTAAGGTCCTTAGTTAATGACTAAAGTCACCTCCACCTCAGCCTGCCCAGGGCATGATCCTTACCTGCTTGTACTTGGCTGGGAGGCTCCAGCCGCAGGCCTGCAGCCGCCCATCATCGTTCCGCACGTGCTCCCGGACCTGCCGGTACTGCTCCCGCTTCTGCTCGCGGCGTGCCGAGGACGTGCAGTCACTGAGGAGAGAAGCACAGCGTCACCTCCCACCTGATGGTTAAAGAGAGGAGCTGAGGGTGAAGGGAATGTGGCCAGAACAGGGGAGGGCACACAGAGCAAACCAAATCCAGCTTTGAAAACAGATGTAGGAAATCAGAGACAAAAACTCTGTTGAGAAGCAGACACAGGCAGTTCTGATCTGTCACCTGAGTGATGTGGCAAGCCAAGTCATTGTCATCACCACTTACGACGTTCCAAGAGCCTTTCAGAAATGGAATAATCATTCTCTAAAACCTATGAATCTAGGAGATCACACCAATTTTTGCTGAGCTGTAACAATTTACCAATCTAATGTCTCCATCAGGAAAGCCATTTTGAGTTCTTTCCCTCCTTATTATAGTCAATTATGGATTTTTCTGTCCATTTTTAAGCTTTCTCTGCTGACAAGGAAAACACGGACTAACTGCTGGTTCCAACAGAACAACTCCAGCTTTGCACTGGCAAAGGCTAAACCAAAAATTGATCTGTGAGCTTTTAGACATGTTTTAATATAAACAAATGCTGTTTGTCAGCTCCAGCTCTCAACAGGTTTTTCAAGTATCATTCTGAGGTACAAACAGCATCAGCAGAAAAATTAAATCCCGTGGGCAGCTCCATTACATAATGCACTGCTGGGAAGCACTTAGACACCACAGCATGACCGTGAGATGTCATCAGAGAAAAAGATGGAATAAGGACAGTGGGTACCCATAAAGTTTAAATTTACCCTTCTACAAGATCCAGTGTCTTTTCAACAAATCCTTTTTATTGTAGAAGTTATCCTACTTTACCACTGCACTCTCCAAAGTCCTTCCGTAAAAACACACCCCATGTGAAACCACACCACCTTTGCAACGGCAGAACATGTTGTGAAGTCATGTTAAGCACAGAAGAGTTTTCTCTGCTGACAGGGACACAAAGAACTGGGGTAAGACTGTAGTAGCTATACCCAGAGGCTCATTTTTAGCATGGTTAAGATTAAAACCAAGTACTGGAACTTAAACATGCTGTGGAGAGAACTTTTATCTTCACTTAAACTTCTTGTCAAAAGGGTTGTGCAGACATTCCATCCCTTTGTCCTGATGTTGCCATCACATTCCACCAGAAAAACTCTCTTTCATTTCATCCCAGTCTGCAAATACAAGTGTAGAACTAGAGCGGGGCCAACTCGAGCTCCAGTGGTGACTGCTGAGATGATTCATCATGGCCTGGAAAGCCATGGCTACTGTATGTTTGGGAGGACAAGGTTTGCTGAACCCATCCATATAGTAACTGATGACTGAAAGCTCAGGGAGATAAACCACATAGAAAAGAGAAACACTAACCACACAGACTATTTCTAAAGTGGAAAACAGCTTATTTTAAACACTGCTGCTCTTTGGGAGACCTGCAGTGGGTCCTGGCTTGGCACACAGCCCCACAACTCACTCGTCAGGGAAGAACTCAAGGGTGCGGCTGCCGGCAGAGATCTGGCACATAGTGTGGCTGCGCCGCTGGCTGAACCCCGCCGTGGTGGGAGACTTGTAGTGGATATTCACAGAGGGGTAGGTCCTCTTTGCTGGAGGAGGACTGGAGGAAGAGCTGAACAGACGGCTAAAGCTAGGGACAGAAAAAGGCCAAAAAGTAAGAGAAAAGGTGCCTGGGGAGACAGGCACCATAGATACACAAAAGGGGAAGCAAGAGGTATGGGATCAAAGGCTGTAAGTCCATCATAAAAACTGCTCTACATCAAACCCAGAGCTACATCCTTGTTTTGACTGGTACAAGGTGTTTTTAGCTTCCAGACATAGGTACCTTCTGAAAACAGCCCTTTATTACAACTGACTGTGAGTGTGCAAATGTTTCCATTCCAGGAAGCTCATGAATTTTTCAGCTTGTAAAACAAAATCAATGTGCATGATCAGATCTGACTTTAATTTCACTAAGGACAAAGAAAACCCTTAAAGGCAAAAGGGTTAAGCCAACAACACTTCTACCTGACATTAATGTCAAGAGTTCACTAAGTTGCTGTCTGAAGTAGAAATGGCAACACTCCCCCTTTTCTTAATTTTGCACAAACCACCAAAGAACTTACAACTGCCAAATGGTGGATTTCTTCTTCTCCTGGACAGATGGGTGCTCACGGGAAGCTCTGTGGAAAAACACAGCAAAACCAAGTTAATTTCTGCATCTCTGCCAAGCATCAGGTCATTTCCATCAAGGAAGCCATGTCACAAGTCAGAATTCATTCTAACATGTTCCAAAAGACACCAGGGAAAGGGACAAGCACTGGTCTTCAATGCAAGCACAGCCAACCACTTTAAGTATCAACACCAACGTGAAAGGCAAGTAAGTGTGTTTAACGTGAAGTTTTATCAACTCTCTGTAATACTGTCTGCCACAGACAGTGGGAACTACAGACCCCAGCACTGGAGTCACTTCAAGCTATAGCCTTTAGAACTCATCGATCAGAAGCAATACTCCTCCCCAAAGCTTCTGCCAGCTTAATAAGCACACAAGAAACAAGCAAGACAAACAACTGTCCAGTGTCTCCAAATAACAGTGGCAACACAAAATTTGCAACCCAGGCTCAGGAACAAGAGAGAAAGAATTGGTATTAGGAGAGAAGCATCTACAGTCTGGAAAACTCCCAGTACTTCTCAACCCCATGTTGGTTGGGGTTGCACTGACCATGGTAAAACATGACCAGGTTTTGTCTCAAGCAGGGATGTTACCCAACACCCAGCCTCACCTGATCATCTCTGTCCACCTGACAGCCTCCTGGAGCTCCATCAGCCTCTCCTTGTACTGGTTGCGCTCCATCAGGACCCGGGCCATCTCCACGCGGGTGAAGCGCCGGCGCTGGGCAATGGGAATGTTGTCCTGCAGAGGGGAGGAGCACTGCTTCAGCCAACAAAAGATGGAATGGGATTGAGGTTAGTACCGGACAAGTCAGGGGACAGACACATATTTGTTAGTTCTTCTCCTGTCCTGCTTGATTTCCCCCGCCATTTTCCCATGTAAGAAGCTAATTCAGACAGTGATCTCCAAACAATGGCCCGTGGACCTCTGGGTATTCGGCAAACCCATGGAAATTAGAATGAGAATCACCACCAACTTGAACACACAGCCCTCACACACACACCCCTCAGTGTGGGACTATTGCCAGCAAGGTGCTCTGATAGACTGCAAGGAATGGTAAGAATTTACAGTGGTCCATTGGTCCAGAAATTTGGGAACCAGTCTTAATTCAGTAGCAAAGCCAGTCACAAGCAGCAGGGAGCACCACATAATGCCATCTGCCCCCTCAGGAGGATGACTGGAAGGAAATATTCTGTTAGTACAGACAGATAAAGATAGGATACAGGAAACTAAGGAAACACCTTTTCCTCTTTGGTGACACAACTTGACCTTTCAATGAGGGCACAGGCAGCTTTGGGTTGGGAACAACAGGAGTAAAAGTCTTTGTCTCTTTTAAAGAATGGAAAATGAGAACAACATGACTAAGTTGTAGAAAATTTCTGCTCAAAATAAAGACTGCAAGGATTTCGGGAACTCATTACTAGGAGGTGGCACAGAGTTGTGCTAGACTGTGGCAATTCCCAAGCTCAGCCTGGCTGGTAACTGCTGCTGAGAGCTGGAATAGCACAAATTAACCGAAGCCCTCTCTAGCCTCCCTGGACTTTGAATCAAATTTGTATGACTAGTCAAAACAAGAACTGTATAAACAAAAATGAATTTATCAATTATTTTTTATATTAAAAAAAGAACCAGACCTCCTGTCAGTTCAGCTGAAAACAAATCCAACTCTCTTCAGCAGCTCACAAGCACAACTTGAAAATATTCCCACCTACCTAAATTCTCAACAGACCAAGTTCACTCCAAAAAAGTCAAGAGATTGAGGTTAAAACTGAACCTGCTCTGATACCTTGTTTAAGAAAGCAAACAGGTAACACTGATAAGCAATGTACTGAATTCCCTGTCCTAGCAGGGACATTTACAAGGAGAATCTTGTAACTGCTTGATTTGCCTTTTTTTTTTTCAGATACAGTTAGTCTTTGTTGAAAAGCCTCTATCCCAGCCAAAACAGTTTCAAGAGCTGTCCTGGCAGAATAGCCCACAAGCCTTCTCTGCCTGTACCCTGTAACAGGCAGTACCAGCTCATAAAAAAGAATTAACAAGAAAAACACAGCACTAAGACTTGGTGGTAGTCACTCTTGCAAAGCTGGCTGTGTAAGCTGGATTTCACTGCATGATGTCCTCACAGGTACATCTTCACTGCCAAGGTGGGAGGAGGCTCTTCTGGAGAAGCTTGACAGTCACAACACCCTAAGACAATCCTCACTGCACACTAAACTTTAATTCTAAATTAGGATGGTGTTGAGCAGGGCAGTGCTCTAGTGCCCAGCTGAAGAAACTACATCCTGCACAGTGGTACTGCCACTGGGTTGGCTGCTCCTCTGTGCCAGATTCTGGTTTGAAAGTTGTATGAAGGGATTTCATGCTCATCAGCCACAACCCACTCACCAGCCTTGCCCTCATTGCTAACAGAGGCTCATCAGTCTGCATCTCAGGACTTGTATACATGAAGCAATATAGGTAAGTAAATTAACCCCCTTTCCCCACAGGCATTTTAGTAATGTCATATACCAATTCTGTACAGAGATAGCTGCTTACATCCTCCACCTCCTCTTTGGGCTCTCGTCGGGCAACAATCGCTTCAGATTTCACTCTAGAAAACAGGAAGAAAGGGATCAAAACAGCAAGTGACACCATGGCTGGCTTTGGGAAGAGGACCAGCTATGAGAAGTCTGGCTGCATCCATCACAAGGGAGCCATCTAAAACCACGTGTACCAAGTGTACAAATTCTGAGATGTCTCTCTGGCATTTTCCCTCCCTCTGGCAGCACATTACTCTGACCAGCTTCACTGACCTCATCTCACCTCTTTCAAACACTTGTTGTGAGCACCAAAATACTGACCAGTGGAAGAATCCAGCCAGTTTCTACTTCTGAACCAGCATCTACATTCAAATATTTGACGAGAACTGAGCTACTTTCAATGGGGAAAATGCTGGCTTAAATACTTCTTCTGGGCCGCTTCTGGTTTCAGTAAGATTCTCTGATTATTTGTGATTCAATACAGTGAAAGAAGCCCCTAATGTGAAGAGCAGTTTGCCAAAACGGTAAAGAACATCAAACCCTGACAAAAAATATTGGAAGTATTCAAGTGAGTGCTTTTAATTTCTTTGAACTCCTACTTAATGGGGTATTACAAAAAGGCATTGAAAAAAAAATCTCTGCTTGCAAGACTATTTTCATTTCACACATTCTGAACAACGAAGAAACCGGTCTGTGTTATTCTTGGTGATTCTGAGCTCAGACTACAGAAACTTTTAGATTCCAGCTGGAGAACAAACCTTGTCCTCTGCCCTGAGCGCCTGCAGTCATGCAAGCCCAGCCACAATGGAACTGTTCTGCTCTGAGCTCCAAGAGGCAGCTTTGTGTGTATGGATATGAAACCATCCCAGGCTTTGCTGGGCAGTTGGGCTTTAGTTTCTTTAGTTTTAGAGGAAGATAAAAAGTGGCATCTTCTTGTATCAGACTTTAGAATCTCTTCTGCCTCTTCTCACTCTTAACATGAGTAATGAAACAATTACCAATACAGGCATTTAAATATTGCTTGTGCAACTCTGTATGAGCTCTTTCAGTAAATGAATGGGCATTCACTGCTCTCAGAACTATCCTGGCTGCTAGGAGGATCAAGCTCTTGGCAGTTTCCTTCAAAACTACTGGTTTTGAAATTCCCCTTCTTTGGGTGGTTTTGGTAGTTGGTGGTGGTTGGTTGGCTTTTAATTGCAAATTTAAACCCTTAATGCTTCGCTCCAGGGAGCCTGGGTTTGGAGTTGCTGCTGCAGAATCCTAATCCTGCCTTGTGCTCTCTAAGGTACCTCTGAATGCCACTGCTAATCCCATGAGTGAAACAGTGAAACAAACAGGATAAGGTGGGTTTACCATGCTTCACTCCCAGCTCCTTGGGGCAGGGGGGTAATCACTCACCTCTTTAGCTCCTCCTCCAGCTCCTTGACTCTGGTTTCTGTTTTGGCTTTGGCCTGCTTTGTTGCTTCTAGTTCTCCCTTCAGCACTTCCTGCTCCCCAGACAGCTGGTCCACCTTGGCAATCAAATCATTCTTCACAACGTTCAAAGCATTTCTTAAAGGTGTGAAAGCGACAATAAGCAAAAATGCCCAAAACCAGCAGCTGTCCATAAAAGAGACCTTTAACTAAAGTCACAGATACTGCAACGGAAGTTGAAACAAGCATATTTAACAATTCAGTCCACCTATGACTCATGGGAAACTAAACTTTGGGAAGATGGAGCTGCAGAAGAACAGAGAAATCACCGTAACTGTTCAGGATGAGGTTTGTCTGTTCCTGTATCCTGGCTAACAACCTCTCCTTTGGAAGACGGCAGAACGCTGCAGAAGGCAGGTGTAGAGCAACCTATCTATTTTTGACAGAAGTCTGAAACAAACCTTTCAGAACTGCTGCCATCTGCAATTTTGGATAATTGTACATGATGGCAGTAGAAATACGCATTTCCGATCAGCTCCAAAACATCTTAAAATTATAAAATCAGCAGCTTCCCATCACAGTAGGTTCTCCATCTCTCCCTGGGAGTACTCTGCCTTTCCCTTCCCAGCTTTAATAGCTGGTTTGCCAGCTTTTCTCAAAAACTAACTCCACTACACTGTCTGCTTCTCCTCTATCAACAACGAAATATTTGAGAACTCAGTAGTGACAACAGTTTCTTTCCTAAGAACAAACCTTGCAAATAAAACCTTATCATTAACATCCTCACAGAGGCTCAGACCAACACATGGATTCCCACTGAAGTTAATTTAGAGATTGCAATTGATCTCAGATGGCATCAGGCCCTACCAGCACATGCCCAGAGGTTTTACTCAAATGCCTGCAGAAAGGAAACAGTTAGGAAACAGCTCAGGAGAGCCAATCTTCTTCTACAAGTGAAGGAACAAGTATTCAGGACAACCAGTTAGATAAACAAGTGAGGCAGGAGTTCTGGCCAAGACCTGCTCCAAAGTGACATCTCATTTATAACCAGGCAGGTAGGTCAGAGCATGTGACAGTTCCTTACTTGGTCTCCAGCAGCTGTGAGTTCTCCAACAGCAGATTGCCCACTTCTTTGCCCATACCTGAAAAGAAAGGCCAAGCAGTTTTCACCTGCTCTCCTAGAAACATGCAGCTTTTGTGGCACTGCCTAACTCATGCTCGAGAAGAAGAAATCACTTTTATTAGGCTTCCCTAGATTCCTGTGTCCTGTGTGGAGAGTGGAGTGTCTCTAGCTGAATGACCAAACAGCACCAGCAAAGACACCCATGTGTCCTGTAGAGAATCCAAATTCAGACCTAGCTTCTCACCCCAACTTTCATAGACCTCTTTGAGAGGGACAGAGGGGAGAGCTTCACTAATACCAATCTGGGAAGTCAAGGCAGTAACTCCTGGTTCAGCCATGAGCTATTGCAAACATTTTTTATCATTCCTCACACAGAAAGAAGGTAGAGTTTATGGGTTTTTCACAAGGGTAGCAGAACACTGTCCAAGTTGCTGTCCTGATCTGCACACTAGTGATTTTCTTCCTTTCTTAGCATAAGCCAAATTTTCTGTTTGCATGATTTGGGATCATGGTTGTGATGAGTTTCATGCACATGAAAGGCTTCCCACTATCGACCTTCTGCTAGAGCAACTTTACCAGGACTGCAGATTGTCCCTTATTCTATGTAGCTTTAACAGCTTTCTCACAGATGTTTAAAATGTGAAGTGTCAGTTTCACCACTTCAGATCCAAACTCAACACCTACAGCAGACACTCTGCACTTGCACTTGGGCATCCACGTACAGCTGCCATCTACAGACTGGTTTACAAGAACATTGACACATCTGGGGCTAAGAGTGAAGGTCGAATTCAGTATTTCATAAAACTGATGAGATTTAGGGAGCAAAAGTACATGTCGCTTGTTTCCTGCAGCCAGGGACTTGCTGAGTCCCAAGGCCAGCCTCTGTCTTACAGTGGGGAACAGAGGCCACCTGAGAGCTGAAGGCAGAGAGGCCTCTCCTGTTGGAGGACAGTGCTGAGGGGTGCAGCTCATATCTCACCACAGGTCCCAGAGCATGAAGAAGTCTCCCCACCATCAGTATTTGTCCTGCCCTCTGAACTCTCTCTTCCTTCACAGCAAAGACATCAACAGTTTTCATGACACGTCATTTGCTGATTAATTAGTATTTGCAAGAAAATAAAAACAACACAAACTTGAATTAAATGAAGTTAGAGGAACATGGAAGCACACGAGAAGTGAGAACACACAACACTCCAACATACAGATCCTCTTCTGACAGTTAAATGGGATGAATTTATGATGACAAAAGCAAATTCCCAGCAAGAATGAGTAAGAAGCAGCATTTTCAAAGAACTTTTGAAAAATTAGTGACAGATAATTAATCACTTTGATGTTTCAGGCAATGTGTGTCAAGAGAACATTCCAACACCACAACAGTGGGCAACACTAACTACAGTGCAAACTACAGTGTATTTTGGGTTGGTAAGGTGAAGGATCTATAGCCCTTTTTTTTTGTGACGTGCCGCGTGTAGGTCAGACGACTCAGAAGTCTTCTGTTTATTCAATTCTTTTCTTGCTCATTTTTAGTGATTTTACAAATAATCGAATAAATATTTAGCCTGTAAGGCATTAAATTGGCACAAGGACATTAAAGGTGCTGAGGAATATCCAGGGAAAAGCTCATCCCCATCTTTTATGGATTAAATCTTTTTCCTTTATATTCTTGAGTCATACATCCCTCTCTGCAGCTGTTTTTGGGAGAGAAAGGAATTCTAGGGAAGAGGGTGAGCTATCATGCCAGAACTAAAGGCCACACAGCATTCTGTCAGTATCCTTCACCACAGCTTCTACCTTACTTGTGTGTGATGCAGTGACAGCCCAATGCCTTAACCACATCTCTGGCAATAAAGAACAGGATGAAGCCTCCCAGAGCCATGGAATGGCACTATGAGATCATCTTGCACAGGCTGTAAAGGGACAGCTCTGTTCATAGGAAGAAAACTTTCAGTGTGGAGAGACCATAAGGAGACCTCTTCAACCCTCTGGGGTGTGGAGCAAAGGGAGGAGAGGTCTGGTCAGAGCCCTGTCCAACAGAGTTCATCCTACACCATCTTCCTCCCACAGTCAGGCAAACAGTGCGAAGCATCAAAGCCAATAATAAACTACAATGAAACAGAGAAGAATCCCCAAACCACCTCTACAGAGCAGCTGCATCCTGCTTGGAGAGGTGCCGCCACCACCACAAAAAACCAAACCAAGGTGATGCAAGACATATGGACAGATGATGAGTGAATGGAAGGAATGCAGAAAGATGGCACATTAGAAAAAAAGAAAAAAGAAAAGAAAAAGAAAAAAAAAATAAAAAAGGCCTTCGCCTTACCAAAGAAATCATCCCGTACTATGAGAGCCATCCCAGAGAAAGGGAACAGAAAGAGATGGGGACAAAGGGGAAGAAAGGAAGAGAAAAAAAGCAGCCATTAAGTACCAGTCTGTAAACAGCAAACACAGCAGCTCATCAGCACATGTACAGTGTATGGTGCCAGCACATGTGATGCTTGGTAGAAAGTTATCTTGTTCTGCTGCAGCCTGACCTAACAGGGACTTCACCCTGGAGTGTCACAGAACGGTATGGGTTGAAAGAGACCTTTAAAACACATCCAATTCCAGCCCCCTGCCATGGGCAGGGACACCTCCCACCACACCATGTTTCTCCAAGCCCTATCTAACCTGGCTTTGAACACTCACAGGGATGAAGGAGCCACAGCTTCCCTGGACACCAGGGCCTCACCACCCTAACTGCAAAAGAATTTTTTCTTATATCTAATCTAAATTTCCCCTCTTTTTGTTTAAAACCGTCTCCCCTTGTCCAGATGTCAGGATAAGCTTCAGATGACCTCATCTGCTTCTTTCATCTTATTCATTTTCCCTGTATGATACATTCTTGAGTTTCCCATCACCACAACAAAGGCAGGTCAACAGACATTATAAACAGGGTAAGGGAAGGACAGTAGCAGAGGGAAAAAACCAAAAGTGGGGGTGAGTATCAAAGCTTTCATCTGGCCTAAAAAGGTCCAAATCCACCTCCACACTGCAACAAACTCCAAACCAACTTCAGTGGGAGGTTTTCTGAGGAATGTCCACAAAAAATGTGGCTTACAGTAAAACCAGTTTGAATAAAAAGAAGGGATGATGGCTGTCCCTTTCTCACAGAGCCCCCACTGAGTAGTGAGGTATTATCACAGAGTCCCCACTAAGCAGCGCCGGGCACAGGGAGCTGGCAGAGCTTGTTGGCGCATCACACTATCGCAGCTGCCAGGTCACCACCTTTACTACAGGGCAAACTTCACCCAGTTTGCACTGTAATCAAGAGAGATCCCCTTGACTTCAACTGAAATTGCATCAGGGCCCAAGTGTATTTTACAAGCAGGTGCAAACCTGATGGCAGAGCATGGCCCTAGGGCAACAAGCAACTTCCCCCAACAAAGGACAGACCCATCACCCAACTCCTGCCAGAAAGGTAAAGTTCCCACCACAGACAGAGGCTTTGCCACTCTAACCCATCACGAAAGTGTCTTTAATGTCACTAGGGCAATACCCGAAGGGGGTTGGTTCGCACCAGGTAACCCACAGCCACTGGCACATGGAGGGACTCCTCACAGCACAGGCTGTGGAGAGGACAGTGGAACCCTCACTCTGTCTGTGCCCACCCGACCTCTGCTACAAGTACCCTCTCTGGCAGAAAAAAAGCCCTTTGAGCCCCAAGACCTCGAGCGACAGGCCAGTGTGACACTGTGGAGCAAACCGACCCACAGCCACGCAAGAGAAAGCGGGTTGAAAGGCAGCAGGAGCGTGAGCAGAGCAGGGACCTCCTGCTGCAGGGACCCACCAGTGTGAGACAACCAAGCAAGGCGAGGTGGGAGAAGTCTGCAAAGCCAACCGTGTTTGGACAAGAGCAGGGGAGTATCACACGTGTATACCACATCATCCGACCTCAATGAGAAAAAAAGAAACAAGGAGAACTGAGCAGGAGATACACACCTGAGAACTCCCCTATGCGCCATGTCCAGCGAAGCACAGAGAGACAAGGGAAAAAGGAAGTGAAAAAGGATCAATCAGTGACTGAAACCAACAAAATCAAAATTTTCTTCAAAAAAAATTAACAATGATTCAGCCATTTCAATGTCAAAAGGCATGAAATAGTAAGGACAGGACCTGCCATAGCTGTTGATGGCATGACTCTACATATACAACAGAAAAAAAAAAAAAACCAGGAAAGGTAACCTGTGGTACAACTGCAACCACACACCTCAGCTATCCTCAGACTTCCAGACACGGATCTGAGGCAATCAGATCTCCCTGGACTGGGTAAACCTTTATTTTGTCTTTATTTAGTCATGTACCACTAAATGCAGAACAGCTTATTCCCACTACGTCTCACTTCCCCTCCTCTTGTGATTTTAACAGCTGGATCCTCTGACAATAACCATGCTCTCCAGTGACATTTCAGCTTGCAAAAGACAACTGGTTGCATTTAAACCTTTTTTTTTGTACAGTGTAACGCTGGGACTTAGTTTGATAAACCCATTTCAACTTCTGTACACAACACTGTATATAAACTTACCACTAATAAGGCTGCAGTTCTGTCTTCACCACAGACCCCTTGCTGTTTAATTTCCAAAGCAAATACAGTTGGTTATCCTACACTTGAATCACAGAATGGTTTGGGTCGGAATGATCATCTCGTTCCACCCCCTGCCACAGGCAGGGACACCTCCCACTATCCCAGATTGCTCCAAGCCCCACCCAACCTGGTCTTCAACACTTCCAGGGATGAGGCAGCCACAGCTGCTCTGGGCAACCTACTCACCACCCTCAGTAAGATGACCTGTCCACTGAGCACAACCAAACTGCTAGTGATCATTTATGTTTGCAACATACTTGGGGCACGGAAGAGCAGGAAGAGGGATGTGGTAGAAGGGGGAGCTGAGAAAAGGGGAGGTGCAAGAACTGGAGCCTACCCAGGATCACCTGTGATTAACAAATGAATATGCAGGAAAACAGCCAACTAGTGCTCCTAAGTCTGTAGGAAAAATAAGGGAATTTGGTCCTCAATTCCCATTAGTACATAATTGTTCTCCCTCCACATTTTTCCCCAGAATACTTCCTATACAAATCCACATATGTAAAGCAGTATTAGAGGTGGGAGGAAACCCACATATTTTATTTAAAATAATAAAACATGAAGAGTGCCAATTCTGTACCAGAAATAAACGGGATTTTCCATTCCAGAATCAGACTTGCCTGCCAGCCACTGCTCAAGGGTAACTTCCATAAGCCCTCTTTTTAACGTCCTCTTTAATGAGATTTCTCTTTCTTTAAGAAACTGAGACCAAAAAAAAGAGAATATTCTTTACAGATTGCCAGGTTTTGAGAGATTGGAGGAAGTAATAACTCTTCACTTAAGTGAGCTTAGAGTCATCCATTAATATGATTTATAGAAAGAAGTGAGCTCCAAGTATGACCTACAGAGAATTCTTTCAGCTTGTGGATCTTGTTTCTTACATCACGTTCATAAAGCACCATTTCCTCTGTGTCTCTTTAGACTCAAAAGTACAGCACAAAGAGAGAACATCGTACCTAACAAAAAAGGCAAAATTTTGGACTATGTTGATGTAGCTGACAGGTACAGCTTGGTAAGGGAAGGCCTGGTAAAATCATGGCTCCTGCTGTAAAACTTAGGCTAAGCAGAGAAGGACTCCGGGAGAGTGGCTTAGCAGGAATAGAGGAGGTGAGGCTTGCTGTGTGCTTACACTGTGGTGTCGGATGGTTGGTTAGAGTAGTTTGTTTGTGCCTGATAAGTATGTAAACTCACGATCGACTAACGGCATAAAAAGACCAGGATTTTGGTAAATAAAGTTCCTCCTTTGTACTTGCCTGGGGAGTCTTCGCTGCTTTACTCTGGCCTTATCGCCCCATCTCTACATGTTGACAGATTTTTGTCAGCCCTAAGACCTAGCCCTTTGCTTCTATCTTTACCAGACTTTATTTTGTGCTTTTTATTGTGCAAAGCCAAAAAAAAGTACCAGTCTCATTTCTCGTTGAGACACGATCCCTGAGATCTCTCTGTGCTTCCTCCCTTTGTACAACCAGCAATGTTGTGTTCATTTTAAGAACACTCTTATGTGCCAGAGTCAGTAGCCAGAACTTAGCCAAAGGATTAACTAGATCCATGTTTATCACAAAAAAAGGCACAGAACTGCTTGATTTCATCACAGTTGATCTCCCAGGTTTGAAAAAGAATCGGCCTTCCTATTTTGCTGGCCCACCATGAGATCAGCTGCAAGGGTTCTGCTGCTGTGCTCAGGCCAGAAAATGATCCCAGCACAGAAATGCCCTCCTCTTAAGCCACACTGCAGTCTTCAGAAACTACACTGTGATCTTCATGGGAACTGTTCAACAAAGTCTTTGTACATTTTTATTGCAAGTGGTAACTGCCAAACAAGACATCTCACCACACCAAAGTCTTTGGGCAGCCTTATGGCAGGAAGAGGTGAAGCACCTTTGACTTCACCTGATACTGTAGTGAACAACCATGCAAGATTTGGGCAACAAAAAGCTTTAGCCCTTTGAAAACAACAGTCCACATTTCTTGCTGATCACTGGGTCAGGCTACAGAGTAATCCCAAGAGGAAGTGGATTTCCAGAAGGCAGGAAAGTGGGAAGTACATTGTCCAAAGCCAATCATACACCAAGCAAGTAATTTTCCAGAATAGTAATTCTTTCAAGCCAATAATACCTGATACCCCACCCATTTTGAGGGGAGAAGGAAAGCAGGAGTTGGCACAGTGATTAGCAGACAGAGCCAACCCAACACTCCTTGATAAGGCAGTACCCAAGGACCAAGATAAAATAGTCAATGGCAAGACTATCCGTGGTGTTAGTGCTTTGATTCTGCTATGAAGAGAGCTCCTGATAATGTATGGTGCTGGCTAATCAAAATTCATTCCACAGCTTTAACCATCACATGTAGTTCCTATTGTCAAGCTTCCCCCTAAGCAGGAGCCCCAGCCCTTCTCCACATGGCTACCAGAATCCAGGGGATTCTCAAACCTGGAAATCTTGCTTTTCCTTCAAAATTCTTAATTTTGTAAATATTTGCACGGATTGGCTCCCATTGCAGGCAGAGAAAGCCCATGTGCTCATCCTGAGTCTTCTGCAGATCTTTTTTCTTCTGACAATCTTGAGTTGAAGGTGAAATAATAAATAAATGATAATTATCATATGATAAATGATTTTACACTTTAGGCAATGGCACGAGGGCTCTCTTGCATGCTCTAGGGCTTGCATGATTAAAAAAAACCCAACCCAAACCCACCCATATCAAAAAGCCATTGAGAGCATTCAGATAATGGTTGGGTTCTTGTTCCTAATTCCAGTCACACTATTGGCTATAATAGTACAATTTCACAGATACTTGTCTTTCATCAAACAAGAAGTATTGTATTAACTCCTTTCCAGTTTTCAGTCCACACCTTCAAGGTTAAGTTCTTGGTTAATAGGGCAAAATATATCCCTCCTGCAGAAACATATGCTTTTTGAGGGCCCTGATACAAGACATATCAAAGCTGATAAAAATACCTTCCTAATTTGGGCGAAGGTGAGCTGCTGCAAGTCTGTGTGACACACTTCAGCTCATTCTGTTCTGGACACATATACAGAACCAAACTTACAAGATTATGCATAAGCAGCTCTATATAGGTAATCTCCAGAAAGGAAATGTTCACTTTCAAATCAGATCTCTTGCCACTAAGTACACATAACGCATTGTTTCTGGAGTCCTCACCTGTCCTAAGGTTCTTTAAAGCAAGCAGTAACATGGAAAATGAGCTACAATGTTACAAACTCTATCAGCTGCCTGTGTAAACTGAGTATTCAAAGACTGATGTGTACTGATGCAGGAAAACAATAGGAATTAAGAACATGCTTAAATTCTGTCAAAAATCAAGATCTAGATACTCAATAATCCAATACAAAAAAGTACAGAGAGGGCTCAGAGTGCTCCCTGAGGCAAAGCTGTTTCTCTGACTGCTGCAGAGTCCCAGCCAGGAACACAGAACACAGCCTGGCTGCAGGTATTACAAACACCTTTAAAAC
This sequence comes from Platysteira castanea, assembly GCA_013397175.1. Lineage (NCBI taxonomy): Eukaryota > Metazoa > Chordata > Aves > Passeriformes > Platysteira > Platysteira castanea. The sequence continues at coordinate 35,510 of VYXC01012071.1, read as the reverse complement.
CAGCCTAAAAAGTGAATTACTACATCTCTTAGGCTGACTGTAAAACAGTAAATACTGTATTACAGACCATAGTATTTCCACATCATTTAAACATCAAAAACTTAACTAAATTAGTTACTTTCTTAAAAATTTACAACAAACTCTTTATTCCAAGTATAAAATTATTGGGGGAGGAATTTTGGGCCAGAAGCAGAAGTAACAAATTTTGTCTTCAAATTATTTGTTTGGGAGAATCCTACAGAAAAATAACTTATGCACATAAAGACAACTTAAATAAAAGTTACCTAACAGCTGAGGTTATTTTCTAAATAATCATTATTGTACTGCAGGTACATGCTTCTGTCACATGTATCTCAATTTCCATGCATTCTTAAAAAAGCTACACATCCAAATTCTGAAAGAAAAAGAGAATTTAAATGTTTCTAGAAGCTTAATATAATGCCATTGTACCAGAGAAAACAGAATGGTTCTAACACAGTTTTACCTAGCAGATCTGCTCCTTCATCAACATCTCCAATGACCTCAGATCCTGCTGTGGAAAGTTCATGGTACAGGGAGTCTGTGTTGATGCCAAATGCTTTGTTCACAATCCCCTGTGTTGGGCTGTTGTTGGAAGCAAAAAAACAGAAGGAATCTTGTTACTTGGCAACATTTAAGCTGAAACATTTCTCTTTGAAATACTGAGCATCCCAGACTGTTGCAATCAAAACCCTGAGAGCACATTCCATCTGTTCACCATTGGCCGAATCAGGTAACACACCAAGTAAAGAAAAGAACATGTGTTATTCCCCATATCACAGAATCATGGAATGGTTTGGGTTGGAAGGGACCTTAAAGACCCTTGTTTCAACACCCTGCCATGGGCAGGGACACCTTCCACTATCCCAGGTTGCTCCAAGCCCCGTCCAGCCTGGCCTTGGACACTTCCAGAGATGGGGCAGCCACAGCTTCTCTGGGCAACCTCTGCCAGGGCTCCAAATATGACCTAAAGAGAACTCTTTCAGCTTGTGGATCTTGTTTCTTACATCACGTTCATGAAGCACAATTTCCTTATAGCCAAGGATTTTTTCCCAATATCCCATCTATTGCTGCTCTGTGGCAATCCAAAGCCATTCTCCCTTGTCCTCTCCCTCCTGTCCCCTGTCCCAAGTTCCTCTCCAGCTCTCCTGGAGCCCCTTTAGGCCCTGGAGGGGGCTCTGAGGTCTCCCTGGAGCCTTCTCCTCTCCAGGTGAGCACCCCCAGCTGTCCCAGCCTGGCTCCAGAGCAGAGGGGCTCCAGCTCTTGGAGCATCTCCGTGGCCTCCTCTGGACTTGCTCCAACAGCTTCATGTCCTTGTGCTGAGGACACATCTATCATGTACAACCTCAAAGCTCACCCAGATGATTTACTTTGAAGTCATACAAGTTAAGGACTATTCAATATTTCAGAGAAAAATTTCAACTCGCAGAAGTGCTCAGCTTTGACCTGTCAGATTCTGTGAGGATTCCCAAGCTCCTACCAATCTATGCTCCCATCAATCAATCTATAATCTCAACTCTGAGATAGAAACGTCAGACAGCAGTAAAAGCAGGTAAGAAATTCAATGATGAAAACAAGCAATGGCCTTTTTACTTGGCCAACCACTAAGTGCAATCAGCCTGAAGGGTTCATTTTCCCTTTGGGTAAGTCTATGTATTAAAATGCTGCTTCACATGTCCCCAGATGTATTTCAATTAGGGTAAATCAAAATTAATAGTTTTTAGTCTTATCAGATGGGGGCACATTTCCACCTCTCAGTGTCTTTGATACCATCAAGAATCTTCTTGCATTTCTTGACAGCCTCATGGCTTAAGCAGCAAATAGCTGTTACAGAATGTGCAGGCAAGGCAACCTCTGGGATTGTGGCTGTCTACTCTAAAAAAATTGTCTTAATGTGGGCTATAAACACTTTGGAGTGCCCTGCCTTGTATAAGTGACATCAACCAGCATGAACAGCAGCTGTGCAATTTCTCCAGCAATCTATCAGAAAGGTCAGCACCAGTGGAGATGATCTCAAGTTGTACGGCTTCATTATCACATAAAAAATCTCAGTGATTACAAATGGAGTGCACTAGCTGCCTCTGATATTGCAGTTACAGCACACTGCAAAGAAAAGGAAAAAAAAGTGGATTTTTCAATTACAGAAAAATTCCAGCTACCCAGACATTTGAGAACGCTGAGGAGGTACAAATGGTGCCTTGATGGCACCGCAATTAATCAGTTCGCACAGTCCGATGGTCAGCACAAACGACAAGAGAAACCAGCACTCAGTCTGACCTGGAGACCTAATTCAGACTGAACTTTCTTCTTCAGCATCCAGCTTTCAGAGCTGTATGCATCATGAAAGCACTCTGCTTTCAGAGCAGCACGCACACTGTCAGCAGTCCAAGTCAGGCTGTGTCTCCTGTAGCTCTCAGTCTCACCCCATGGAGCAGAGATTCCTGCCTGAAGAGCTCAGGTGCCATCAATCCTCTCTGTTTCCTTCTTACCCTTGGATTTGACCATTTTTTTATCTGATCTCATCAGTCACTTTTGTCTTCCCCACACAGAGCAGTTTCAACTCCCTAGATTCCTCCTGACCCTAAAAATAGTCCAGGCATCCTACATGTCCCAAGGGAAGCTTAACTGTGTGTGCCTTCCCAGCTGAGAAATGCAGGAGTTATTGCTGCTCGTACCCTTCTCAGTGGGGGTGCTCAACAGGGTGGGCAAATCCAGTCCAGACTGGGACCATGAGATAATCCTGCCTTCACTCTGCATACCTGTAAGATTTTGTTGTTTATTTTCTTTTGCTGGTATAGCGCCAAACTACCCACTGGACAAGAGTAAAAGGTAACCTTTAGTGAAAACAAATCAAGATACCTAGGCTACTAAGTCCAGACTAATACATGCCTCACAGAAATGTGGTGCCAAAACTAATAGCCTTTAGGAAGCCTCCTGTTAAGCACAAAATGGGTGATGGGTAGGGACTAGAGTAGCAGAGTAGTTTAGTAAAAGTCTGACGATTCTTCTGAAAATTCTGTTGAGGATTTGTAGCCACTCCTCAGTGCACTGATGGTTCACAAGTGCTCTGACTAGCCTCACCTGGGAACTGCACCCACCCACTGGTCCCAGGACTCCCTTTGACCTCAGGCCTGTGCCTTCAGTCCTCTGCTAAGCTGCACCTGTCTTCAGTCCTGTCTCCTACTGCTCAGGGGTAGCACTGGGACCGAATTCACACCCTTGCCTTGTCTGGAGCTGCTGATAGGCCTCACTACCAGTGATCTGAGCCTCCCTGCTCGGAGCCTGTGGGACTGGGATTGCTGAGGTTACCTCTGCTTGTCCTACCTTAGGGGGAAGCCCTGCCTCTACTCCTCGAACACTTGAAAAAATTAGAACTAAAAAAATCTTGAATTTTAAAATAGAGTTCAGAACTGAGCTTTTACTAGACAAATGCAACTTTTCCCACTTCCTGACAGCTTAAGCCCCTGTCCTCTTCGCCTGTCTTAAACCTTCTGCTGCTCCATCATCTCTCCAAACTCCCTGACCAGCAAGGCACATGAGCCTAGTCCTGGATCAGCTGTACACATCCTCCTGCAGACCACCAGCAGGCATCTGCCCTTTTGGAGAACCCAAAGCAGGTCAGAATCTCTGATACTAGGCAGAATATATGGACTGTCCCTGCATTGTGAGGTCACTGTGAGCCAGAGCTCCCATTCCTCACTCCTTGTGGAGCCAAGTGACAGAGCACACAGGGAGAAGTCGCAATCAGTACCTGCTACCCGTGCGTTCCAGGCGGGGGTCCTGACACATGTCCAGCTCTGGGGTAGAATCAATGATGTCCTGGACATCGGACCACTCATCGCTGCTGCCCATCCCTAGGTAAGACAGTACATATCACATACAGGATCAAGACTTTCAGAGAATGGTATTTCTTGAAGGGACTTTTACAGCTTTGAATATCGAGGTTTGAAAATTTCATGGTGCCATGTTTAAATCTTAAAATCAGAACAGAAAGTGGTTGAAGGTGGCCTCTCAAATCCAGAGCAGGAACACCATATGCATCCCCCTTCCCACCCCCATTCCAGAGCATCACCAAAGTCATTGCCCTGAATACTCACTAAAATGGGATAAGAGGAAATATTTTATCCATTGAAATGAATTCCAAACCCCACTTTTTATCCGCCATTAAAAAACTCTTCCATCCCCATATAGCATTAGCTGAGATCAAAGGCCACGCAGCGATTTTCTGTACAGCTTCAAAGAAATTACTAGTATTAGGAATTGGCACTATTTAGTTTTAATAGAAACAAGTTTTCAATACAAATTCTCAAGTCTACACTGGTTTAGATATCCATTACAATGAAACTTGACATTGAAACGGATAAATGAAATCTGGTTTCTGTGTAATCTACAGCCTGAAGCCAGTATTTAAAGAATAAGGAACTTCTCCATCTTGTCAAGTCCCATTTATTGGATACCAAACTCTTCAAAAGCTCAGACTTGCACCTATTCTGACCAAGCAACATAAACAGAGTGTCTGTTCACACAAGGAATTCCTGAAGGATTAACAACCTCATTTGTGAATTACGTTAGTCCCTCAGTGATGTTAGATGTGACATTTTTGACCTTTCCAAACTGTCTCAGTAGCCAAATATACAAAGTCCATGACAACTGGAGTGTTGATTTCTTCCAGGCTTGCATTGTGCACCAATTCCAGCAAACCCAGGCTGGAAGAAAAAATGTGATGTGGATCTGTTGCAGGTATCCACATCCAGCAAGTCTAACACAAACACAGCCTTCCTCAGCTTTATTTTACCAAGCTGGGAAGATTTTCTGCAAATACCTTTAAGTACCATTTTTGGTAGCTCAGCTCTAAGGCACGTGCATCACTGACAGACATTTTAATTACAAATGAATAAAATACATGATTAAAATTCAAGTATGTGCATTACTTCTAAGCATGAAGAATTGATTTTGCATTAGGGGTGAGAAATAGTTGAAAGGTTGAATATGCAGAGCACATAAGGAAGACACAACTATCTGCTTTGAGCAAATTCCACAATATCACACTTCCACCAAGAAAGTGCAAAAAAAAAAAGGCTTCCACCTCATTATTGCACACATACAGAAGAGAGATGACTGACCCAAGAAATCTGTTGATAGTAAATGAGCTTGTAAAGTAGCAACTATAAAAATCAGGGTATTTATAGGGCATTCAAACTACTGACATCCACATTTATCTTTCCTGATAAAGCGTTACATGGTCTTGCCTTGACCAGGATCACAGCCAGACCACAACCTAACAGCAGGCTGTGCAGAACCCATATGCTTCCATGGACAACTAACTTAGTCTCTGACAGATGGACATCTGTGACCCTGAGGACCCCCTGAGGAAAATACAGACTGGGACTCTGTCACCGCAGTTCTCATTCAGTGCTATAGCAAAAGATGTTACATGTTGGCTTATAGTCTTACTTTGTTAGGAACCAGCCTGTGCATGTTAGCAGAGGAATTTCTGCTTTAATAATAACTTCTGCTTCCCAAGTAGTAACTTGGGTAAAAAGATGATTGGCTGGTTCAGATGCCAACCTCAGGGACCTATGTTTACCCCTAAGCTCCTGCAGATTTTCCTAATGACCTTTAATAACTCTTACAGTCCTTTTGTATGTTAAGTTCACGACCTGTAAAACAGATCACTTCTCGTTTCTGATGGCCACTGCAAGTCTCACAATCCAGGGCGAGATCTACTCAGACACTACATGGGCACAGCTAAAGGGCCTTTTATCATGTTATTACACCATTTATTTATTTAACAGCCTGGTGCTAAAGCTTAGATGATGGCTTTCCTGACAAGAAATCATGAATTCTAATTACTAAAAGACTGGAAAACAGAGAGAAAACAACTGTAACTTCCAGAGATTTGGGAGTGTTCTTATGTGGGAAAAAGGCTAAAAGAAATTAGCTTTTTTAGCTGAGAAAAACAGCTGGATACAATTACTTTTTTTAAGCAAATCAGAGTGTGGGATAAGCGCACAGAGGGAAAATATTATTTAATCTCACTGACAAATTTGGCATTTGAACAACTGTATATAAAATACTTAAAAATAAATCCAGAGGGAAAATCAAATATAAGCTTTTAACTGCCACATTGATGAGGTCCAGAAACAGCTTCCCAAAAGCTCAGCCTAACATCCCACTAGAGTGCTTGTGAAAGAGGTTCCATGACAAGAATGCATGCCACTGCAGGATGCTGAACTCAGTAACCTGTTCTCATCCTGTGTATTCGTGCAATTACTCATATAATTGATGTTTTCAAAAATTTGCTACCCAGAAAACTGCTAACATCCAATTAACCCTGCCTCATTCATGTACCTTTCCAAGCCAGACTTCCTCAAATTCCATACCTACAGTGCAGTCTCCCAGCCTCTCCCTGTAACAGAGAGACACAAGCACTGGGGAGTTCATTATGTTAGTGACCAAGTACCTGAGCTCCAGCTGCCATACCTATGCTGACATTCCTCATCTCCTGTGTGACCTGGACTTCCATGTTCCGGCTGTTTCGCTTTTCTCGTGCCCTCTTATTGCTCTTGGTGGTGCCATTGGCGTACTCGCTGATGGGCTGGATGCTCTCATTCAGAGGGGTGACAGCGGCAGAGGGCACAGATGATGTGGGAGTGTTGGACTTGGTTCCCGTGGTGCTTGGTGTGGCAGCTGCTGAGGACTGCCCAGATTCAGACATTTCGTCTTGGGGGCACTGTGGCAATTCCAGGGCAGCAGAACAGAAAGGGAAAAGCACAATTATACGTTTCAGTTAATGTCCCATTTGCTGGTGTATGGATGCCTTAAAGCATTATGAGCATGGTTCTTGCTCACTGTACCAGTTACATGTCCCAGTGTTTGCTGGTGACACCGAGCACTACCACCACAGTGAAGCAGTGAGTTCTCGTGCTGAACTCAACAAGCAAATCCCACCTGTGAAACGGCTGATAACCTTCCTCCTTCACTACTGAATATTGGTCTTCACAAATCACACTGGTATGTGATCTCAAGAAAGGTGGCCTTATCACAGGTGAAAAGCACCTGTAGCTCACACTGACTACAGTGAAAGCTGAAGGGCTTTGGCACTTGAGGCAAGCCAGGCCAGTGTTTCCCAAGGCTGGAAGGCAACATGGATATCGCTTGGGAAGGATCTGAAGTGGCCTCTTAGAAGTCTTGGCTGATGTCATTACTGTAAGCCACCAACACACCTGGATGAGAAAACATCAAACTGGTTTTGCCACTAAACTGCAGAAGCAAAGTGGACACTGATCTGGGATGGTCTGGCTTGTCTGGCGGAGGAGACCTCTGTCCCCAAACCACCTTATGCAGAGTTAGGCAGGCATGGGTACAGCTTGAGAACACAGCAGAAACAGATGTGGTCTTCCACTTCCAAATGGCAGGATGACAATACCCAAGAATTCAGGAAGGTGAGAAATGAACACAGGAGATGGATTCCCAGTATGAAATGTGCAAAATGGCTTTTGGTTTTAACAGATATTACAGCCCCACTTCTCGTACCATCACCTCTTGAGGAACAGGGAGGCTTCAAGGCTTTGTCAGGGTTTTACACTGTGACCAGTGTTTGTCAATTAGAGCAGCACTGCTTCAGTCAGACAAGAAATGCCCTGACCAGCACTGTGACCTCTCCTAGACCCAAATGTGATCTCCCCAGTCTTATGGGTAGCCCACTCTAATAACTGCCTGTAGGGAGGTGACGTAATTAATGCTGAGAGTTATACGCAACAGTGAGTTGTAACTGGGTGCAGTGGAATTCAGCACCTGCACATCCAGACTCAGCTTTCACCTTCACCACTGGCCTCTCACCTCCTGTGCAAGTACTAGAGATCCTGGTTCTGCTCAGAGGCTGCTCTGAGCCCCCCAACCTTGGAGCTGTGACGCTGTTTCACTTCGCTCATCTGGAAGTCTCATTCTCTTGTTCTAATAACAGCTTCACAACATGACAAAAAAACCCAATATGGGATGAGTGAGAAGACTGAACAAATGGTGACTTAACCCTTTGCAGCCATATTTTTGTTAAATCTGGAATCTTCCTTTAATTAGACTGGCCTCTGTATACTTATCTTAGAATGCCCTGCTGCACCATAGAAATCAAAGGGTTTACACTGCATCTGCACATTGATATTGGAAACTCAGTTCTTTTAAAATGGCACTACCATTAAATGCAATCCACATTTTGTATATTTTCTGCATTGTCAGTCCAAACAGCACCTGCATTCCCACATGAATATCCAAACGATCTCCCTGCACATACACTGGTTTTAGCATCAAGACTGAGATGAGAACTTTGCTCTTAGGCTGCTACATGTGAAAACCACACTTCCCACCTCTACTTCATATTCCTGGTTTAGGAGCTGCTTTCCTAATATGTCAAGGAAAAAAAAGAATCAAACAGGATTTTTGGTAATCAATAGGATTCAGTAAGCCTTGGACTACCTCACCTTCTGTGCTTTCTGATGTACAAATGGACAAGAGTATCAAGTGTGAAATGCAACCAATAAAACCTCTCTCCCCAAACAAAACTGCTGTTGGATGAAAGAATTCAGGGATGTTCTTGGACCCACTGTAAGTCTATGAGAATAACCAAAGTTCAGGAGCATCTTAGCCATGTGAGAGACACTCAGCTGGGTCCACTCCATTTGTCATTCCTTGCTCTTATGAACCAGATGTCACTCAAAAGCCCTGGACCATCAGTGTCTAAGGGTGATATTTGTATCAGAGATATCCTGTAACTTCTTTTTTATTGATATAACCTGCCCCTTACCCAGAACACACGAATAAGTAATCACGCCAGTCTTTCACTACTCTTTGGTTACAGATGTGAGTTTTGTATTTACCCAGAAAACATACTTTATCGACCTTCCAGCCTGCATCGGGGAAATTCCTCCCAAATGTAAATACTACCAATGTGCTCCTCTTCACAGCCTAGAAGATGGTATCTTCCTTCTATTGTCTGAGTGCTCTGTTAATGCTAAATATTGCACTAAGAGTATGGCTCTCCTCTCCAGCACAGGAGGCATTCTCCAAAACCCATAGCTCACCCAAAGAATATTCTCCACAGCCACCACTTACCTACAGCCATACCTGTCAACCTCCTAAACATCAACTGTGTAGTAGTGACCTCCAAAATGCATTGTAAAGGCCCAACATTCATAGCAGTCATATGTCACCATGAGAAGCCACAATTGTATGGTTATAACACTGAAAGCATAGTACATAAAAACAAAAATGTTAAGGACTTTCATCTGCAAAACACTGTATAAAATAAATGTACAACTGAATGCAAAAATAAAATAATGACAGCAACTAAAACAGAAAATAGTAATAAAAAGTAAACAAAGACACTTAAAATGTAAGTACAGTATGGCCCCATGAAGAAGGAAAACTAGTGAGAATAGTCAGGTACATACTGGGAAGGCAAGTCCTGTGTGAGTGATGTCAGCAAAATATAAGAGCTCTGAACAAGAGGCAAGGGGGGCATAAGCCACGCCACTGATAAGTCAGTCATGCAGAGGATTTAAGAGATAGCATTTCAGTTACAGAGTGTACAAGATGCTTGTGGGAGGAAAATCTCTGTTCCAAACTAGCAAGTCAGTCAATCACAATTAAAGGAAATTATTTATGAATTTGTTTCTCACTCAAGAAATCCTCCATAACAGACTATCCATCCAAGTCTTCCACAGCACAAGCTCCTTAGCTTCACTGTACCATCTAGCCTCCTTTATCCCAGCATTCCACTCCGAGTCTCCCTAACAAGTTCCAACATGAATCCCCGCATGATACATTTGGAGCAGCACACTGCTACTTCTGCACAAAGCTTTCTCGGAACCAGATTTTTTTGGCCTGATACCACCACCACCACCAAATAACTAAGAGTTCCAGTCAATAATCACAGAATGGTTTGGGTTGGAAAGGATCTTAAGCATCACCTAGTTCCAACCCCCGTGTAGGGCGTCTCCCCTGTCCAAAGCAGAACAACCTGTATTACCTGAACTTGGACACCAAAGCTTCCCATTTATCTGGGTTGCTGCTGCATTTCCCTGCAATGCAAATGCTGGGTTCTTTTGCAATTTCTCAATGGAACCACTTAAGGAATGAGACCTTAGCAAGGCTGTGGAAGATGGATCTAACCACAGTGTCACCCAGCTCTTCTCTAAAAACTAACCCCCACTACCCAGCCTGATCACTGGAAGGTCTGTTCACACCAAGGTGTGCAGCACTGCCTGGAGAGCCTGAGGAATAACTGATTCCAAAGGTGGGCTGGGCTCTGTACATTTTGTTGTGCTGGCACAGCACTAGTATGAAGAAACATATTCACGCTCTGTCCTCATTTCCACCATCCATTATTATGTTACTGTACTGTGGCACTGCTATTCCCTAATTCCAGGCAGAATTTTCCAGAAATGACTGTAGGATCTGAATGGCATTCTGCAAGTTGCTACATTTCCCAAGCTTCTGCGCCTCTAACACTACACTAAGGACTGGATTCCAACCCTCCACCCTAGGCAAAGGTATTTTGGATTTCCAAACTCCACAATGGCAGAGAGCTGACAAAGTGCTGACGTTTGTGCTGTGCTAGGCCTGGCTGCTTTACAGAGGTAATGTTAGAAAAATTAACTTGCTGTTTTGTTTTCCGAGTAAATTGTGAATTTGTCCATGCATCAAGAAGGCCACTGCTGTAGAGTCCCTCAGGTGAAAGCCCATTCATGGAATCTGGAGACATGTAGAATGGGTACAACAAGCTGGGAATTTCTTTTTCTTTATCTCCTCTTTGTCTTTACTGCCTCAGTGTATTTTACAGGATCAGTGATTCACAACTTTTCAAATGGAGACCAGTCCTTAAAAGTGACCCATAAAACAGCTGATGCTCTACAAATTCCAAGCAGAGTGAAGGTAAATTTAATCAGACACTTCTGAAGTAGAGCAGAAGCTCTGTGAGATACCAGTGGACACACTGAGCTGTGCTCAGCAGAGAAACCAGTGGCTCTCAGACCTGTCACCAGGCATTTGTGGAAAATCATTTCAAGAGAAGAATTTGGTGGGATCTTGAGCACAAAGACTTTGCAAAGTCTACCAGGTACAGCTCACGGGAAATGTGGGTCACCATGCATAGCCTCATCTGTAAACAGCTGCAGTGAGCTGTCCGCTCAGAGCACACCACTTGGGCCTTGGAGCTCAGACCAGTCTCTGAATAGCAGAGTGGAGACTCCTGAATGGCAGAGCAAAGCACAAGATGCATCAGGCAGCACCATGAGCTGCTCCAGTGCAGCTGCAATGCTATGAGGATTTTGGAAGACCTGGTGCAGAAGGCAGAGCAGTAATGGTGACAGATGTACTGAAGGTAGACAGTGCAAGTCTAGAGCAGTGACTAGGCATAGGAAGAATGTAAGACCTTTAAGCGCAGTGCAAGACTTGGGCATCCAGACAGGATAAAAAGGAGCCTTTTTCAGTGAAGACAGGAAGGCCAGAAGATCAGTCAAAAATGACAAACACTTAAAGGCAAGTGCAACCCAATGCCTGGCCCCACCTGAGTTGCAGAACCATTTATCAAAGTGAAGGGACAGGTTCCACCATGTCCTCTTCCAAATAAGCTATTAAGAAGTGAAGGATTTCTCTGCCTTCAATCCCTAACTGCCTCTATACACATCCTTCTCAACTTGGGGCCAGCCAAGTAAAGGAGATTATCCCTGAGACAAGCAGCATGAGGAGCTGTGTCAAATCCTTCCTGCACCATATGCCAGATCTGCAGAAGAATATCCTCCCACCTTCAGCACAGCTACTATGGGAGCAAACACATAGGGAGAGGCTGCAAAGGGTTACGGACACAGATTGTCTCCAGCTTAATGAAAATGTGAGATGTTATCGACAGCGAGAGAGTGGGAAACCCTTGCTCTGTGATGGTCTAGAAAACCTTGTAGCTGGAGTTGGACTGCAGCTGGCCGAGGTCACTCAGGTGCCAGTGGTCCAGTGTTGGGACGATCTTGGCCCCTATCTGCCCACGTACCATGCCATCAGCGAGGGGGAAGACATTCAGGGAGTTGGGACGTTCCTTCCTGCTAAAGAGACAAACAGGGAGAGAGAAGAAAGCTGTGTTAGCTGTGTACGAGGTTCTGACAGAAAACAAACAGCACACCTAGTGTATGCGAAATGTTAGACACCAGAAATTGGACTGCAGCCATTACGCTCACATGGCAGCAGTCTGAACTCCCAATTTCCACACTTCTTTGGTGTTGGCTGCTCAGTCCCATGGTGGTACTGCTAGAGTAATACCTCCTCCTGGGGAGACTCTAAGAGGAAGGGAGCCAGTGGCCGTAACAGGTACAACTGACTGCTCCATCACTATGAGAAATTTTGGGGAAAACAAAAATGCAGGCAAACAGCAGCGAATTTAAGTCAGTGCTTCTTCTGAGAAACAAAGGTACTGGGGGAAAATAAGCCACAGCAAACAACTCTCACAGCAAAAAAATAAAAGCTCCCATAGCTTCTAGAGATGTCATTACAGGGTGAGGAATAAGGCTTTTAAGTGTCATCTACATGAAACTTACGACATTCCACCCCAAATCTGGTGAGCTTCCATGACAGGAACCAGATGGGTCGGATGACTTTCAATTTTAAGCACAAGAGTATTTGTACTCTTCAATCCTCCCTCCATACCCATATTACAATGTACTCGCAATTCAGAAACTAAACAAAGACATAAATCAATGCATCATGCATATTGCTAGGTGTTTCTAAGTGTCTCTAATCTTCTCCTTTCTGGCAACTGCAGGTGACTCACTAGCTGCAGGTTTGATACTGAACATAAATGCTGGCACAGATTTTGAGACCAAGCTTCAGTGGGAGAAAATCTAGAGCAAGCAGTGGAGGTGGAAAGGCTGTGGCAGTCGCTTGCCAAACCCAGCAAGTTCAGGGGTATCTCTAATTGACTCCAGTCCCTGCAGAGCTGAACTAAATTGATTCTCTGTGTGATGCACACCCACACTTGGACTCACTCGTACTTCACCTACTACTGCACAGGGTTTCTGCTTAATCGTGGGGGTGTGATGAAACCTGCCCTTCTGTAGCACACTGTTTGTAACAGCAGATCTCCATGCGCCTTTCTGTAATGATCATCAGCATTGGGTGTTATGCCCAGGCTGGGAAACAAGCGCAGCCATGGCAAACAATTGTTACAGGGCCCCTGGGACAGAGGAAACACACCAACACAGGGGATGGTAGACCAGCCAGCTCTTTTAGGAACGACAGAGGTGGAGTGTCCAGCAGAGGAGGCAATGTTTGCTGAGAAAAACCACAATGCCTAACCTTCTCACTCCCAGCACTGCCCAGCCACCATAGCATGCCTCATTGCTGCATCAGTGCGTAGCGTGAACAGGCAAAAGGCCTCCTGTGGCCTGTCTTGGATAGGCAAGATGGGGCAGAAAGGTGCTTCCAGTGTGGCCCACTTGGGACGCACTTTTTCTACGAATCTGCGTTAAAATCCTCTCCTGAAGATACTAGACTTGTACATGGAAGCTTCATACACAAACTCTCTTAGAAAGCAGGCATGTAACTGGATTTTGGAGGAACACAGATCACTGACACATCATCATTAACCTTCTCACAAGTAACAAGGAGGAAATGTCCTGAAGTTGCACCAGGGTAGGTTCAGGTTGGATACTGCAGAAAATTTCTTCACTGAAAAAGTGGTTAAGCATGGAAACATGTTGCCCAGGGCAGTGGCAGAGTCACAATCCTTGGAAGCACTCAAAAGGTGTGTGGATGTGGCACTTTGCTATATGATCTAGTGGGCATGAGGATATTCAGCTGAAGGTCGGACTTGATGTTCTTGGAAGTCTTTTTCAACCTTAATGATTCTGTTTTTTCTCCAGATTCAAACCCAGACTCCTATGTGATAGGAATTGTCAGTTTCCTCGTAGCTTTTCCTTTCCACTACCGAAGGCATCTTGCTGCTTGTGACTTAAATAATCACTGACGGTTTAGTGAAAACATTCCACTGCTGTTTGTCTAAATCCCAATTTATGACTGTAACCTGCCACTTACTCCTGCTCCTACTAGGTCATGATGCCAACTACCTCTGCCTGTCTGCTGGTAGGTACCTCTCTTTATCCCACTGCTATCATTCTAAGACCCTGAAAGTTTCTAACAGCTGGGTTTCAAGTTTCTAAATAACATACTAGACAAATGTTTTCCTCCTAGGAAATCTTCAGCCTGGCACTGATCCAAGCATCACAGAAAGCAGAGTCAGTTATTTGTAAGAGGTTATGAAGGGATTCAAAACTAGAAATCAGAGCCACTTTATGCCACAAACCCAGAAAATTCCTAGTTTTACAGTTAAAGAAATAATCCAAGGGTCCCTAAGAGTCTACTTCCAAAAAAATCTCTTTTTAGAGAGAAAATAAAATTAGGCCATTTTTTTGAGATGCTTTAACCATTAGTTTTGTATCTTTCCTTTTCTTCAGGACAGAATGATAGTTTTAAAAGAGTCTTGCCTTCACAGGCATATGGAGCAGGACAAAGTTTCCTACAACTGCAGAACAGTCCTTGTCAAACTAGTGGTGCAGCCAAAATATCTTAGTGACTATGCTGGGATGACCTGACGTAACTCACTGACAATAGTGAAACATAAAAGTTGTCCCAAACCTATGCTGAGAGAGACATTAAATTATACTTTCTCTTTTTCTTTTTTGTTCATATGCAAACACATACACACTTAATACACAAAGAAAATACAGGAGCCACCAAATGGAGAGGAAATGCGTGAATTTCACAGTCCCTGTTAAAGAGACAGAGATACAGGGTCTCTCTGTAGCATCAGAAGCTGTAGAATCTTCAGGAAAGAATTTTAGTACAGACTATCAGGAAATTTCCTTGCTAAGTTTCTTTGGAAACACCACTAAGCCTCTTCCAAACCCCCCAGGAAAGCGGAAAGAACAAACACCCCAGAAGAGCTAACTCCAGTTTTGCAGTCCTGGAGTTGGCTACCAAATTTAAATTCAAAGAAATGTAAAGTATCCTCAGGGTTGGTCTAAATTTTGAGTGCTGTAGTTGTCCTCATATACCCAAATCTTTCCAGGACTCAGCCAGGGTGAGTCTTAACACTTGCTAGTTCCACCTTGAGTTACAAGGTGAACAGCACACTCCCCAACAAAGGTTTGCAGTAGCCAAAACCTGGAATCAGGATGTTCTACAAGCAACATCCTAAAGTTTACAAAACACAACAAAACTACAGTTTATTTGCCAGCATTTAAAGAGGAGAAGTAGTCTCTCTGAGGAGTCTGGGCACAGCACTCCCTGCCCAACCACCAGCCAGAAGTGCCTTTGGAAAGCTACTGACACTGACACACTTGTTCTGCTCCACTCAGAAATCAGGCACAGCTTGTTCTCTACAGTAAAATAAGAGAGAAGAAATTTCTTGGAACCTGAGGGAATTGCATGAAGCTGTGTCAGGGGAGGTTTAGGTTGGATTTCAGGAAAAGGTTCTTCCCCCAGAGGGTGGTGGGGCACTGGACAGGCTCCTCAGGGAATGGTCAGGGCCCCAAGGCTGCCAGAGCTCCAGGAGCATTTGGACATCACTCTCAAGCACAGGATGGGATTTTGGGGTGTCTGTGCAAGGCCAGGAGTTGGATTTTATAATCCTTCTGGGTCCCTTCCAACTCAGGATATTTTATGATTCTATGGGTCTACGATTCTATGACTTTTTAAAACATTACTGGATGTGAAGTGTAAACATCCCATCCCAGACATCTCATCCTGTTTTGGGACCCCACTTGCACGTCTCCTGTATTTGCATACACAAGCTTCTCCCTGCTGTGTTATCCTAGCTTCATGGCTCCCTCTGCGCCCCTGAACCAGCAAGACCAGCACAGGTGCCAGTAGACACAGAGAGCAAATTGCCAGTACAATACATTCCCAGTATCACATTGTCACCACTCCACAGCAACCTCCAACACTTGGGTTAATGAAGTTCAGATGCAGCAATAGGATTTACCTTTTTCTCCAGGACTGGCGATGACTGCAGTGACAAACATAACAGCCAAACAGCAGCAATCCCACAAAAAGCGAGACAAAAAGAACAACCATTAGAGAGCGAATGTCATGCAAACATGCAACCTACCACAGACACAAGGTACACATGCACTGCAACCCACATCATGTGGAAGTGGGTACAAACTCATTACACCTCTTGGATGGCCGTTGATACACACCACCCCCACAAAAGCTGCTGCACAAACCTCTGCCTAGTCCCATTTATTTTAAATAAATTTGTGTCACAGGTCATGAGAAATTATGCCTGTCCCCCCACCCAGTGCACTAAGAGCCACAAACATTGGTGTTCCCCCTCCAGCTGTGCAATGACATCAAAACACACCTGTCCCAGGTGCTTGCGCACAAGCACAACAGACAGACAGCTACACACGCAAACAGTGCAAAGCTGGAAATTAAGAAAAAACTCCCATTTCTCACTGGTAGCTCCTACAGACTTGGATCACAGTCTCACCATGGGCCTTTCACAGACATACAGCGTTCCTCTCCAAGGACACTAGCAATATGCCACACTTAAAAGGTGAAAGACTAACTTCTCTGATATGAAGAGACAATTCTGTATGAAAATTTTGCCCTTCACCACAAAGAAAGACTGGCAGTCTTGTAGATAAAACCAGCAACACTTTTCACTGGGCAGCTCTTTCATGGGATGTTAACATAAAGCCATAATTATTATCTGCTTATTTAAGAGTCAGGGAAGGAAAAGCTCATTAAAAACCATTCCTACTATGCAGTCCAGCTCAGGAGCTGGACTTTGATGATCCTCGTGGCTCCCTTCCAATTCAGGATATTATATGACTCTAATTTGGCAGGTGCACACAGGACCCACCCTTTAAAAGGGAGATGCCCTAAATTTGCTTTTGCCTACGGTACTTTTAGATTTTCCTGTGTAAGCACTTCCACAGATATATTCCTACTTCTAGAAGTGTAAGTGGGGAGAGAAATAAGCCTAACACATTTATCCCATTCCATCTCCAACACTAGGATCAGATCATGTTCTGGGAGCTCACTCTGGATTTCCAGACTGTGAGGGATAGAAGAGAAGGAAGAAAAATAGTCTGATAAGGGAGATTTTATGAACAGATGAGCATCTACAAGCTACTTGTTCTTTTTACACCATGTCCTCTCTAGCTTTCTACATCCCTCATGCCTGTCTCTTCTGCCTAGGAAAGCCAATATCTAGCGGTTTTTTTGTTTTTCTCAATTGATTCCTATATTTTAGACAATCTAATTCTAGTCAGAACCGAAACAATGCGGGAAGAGAGGAAAATCCATTTTTTGGACATAAATAGGATTTTTGGTGACTGACAGAAAGCTTCCTCTGAGAGAACAATGCGGGGAAAAATCCTGTAACGGCTAATGCAATTGCTACGGTTTTGCTGCCTATCCCACATACAAAGACATGGACACTCACAAACACTTTATTTGACACCTCCACCCATTCTATAGATAAACCTCAACATGCTACCTAAGAATATAAATGTGTTTTCCAGAGGCCCCATCAATAGCAGCATGATAAAGCCTCACCTTTGTAGAACAACATATAAAGCTCCTCATCATCAAATACCCACAACTCACCCAGAACCCATTAAAAAAGAGCTTCAGCTACAATCCACATTCCCAGGGAAAGGTGTTGCTCTGTTTTCTCTCTCAAACACACACACTCAGTGTGTAAGTTCCCAGGTGACACACGTTGTTACATGGAGAGGTCATGGCCCTACCTTCTCCCCGGTACACCGCCCTCAGTTTGGTTATTTCCCCCAACTTGCTGCATCTTAGATCGCTCAATGTGTTCCACGTAGGTCTGGATCATCTGTGAGGAGAGAAAAATCCATGAGGCAAACAGATGAGAAGGAAAGGCTCATCTTCTGCTTTTGTTTAATTTTCTACAGCATCCATTTCCAATTCCCTAGGGTTTTTTTGCACACTTCCTTGTCTTTACTGTTGCCTTCTAAGCTGATGATGTAAGTGAATGATCTAATCTGACAGAAAATTTGTCAGCAGAGAGCGTCAGAAATTATTTCAGCTGAATCTCATAACTGAAGAGCCTTGAAAGACCATATCCCAAAACAACGTAAAACATCTCCTGGAGGCTCATTGGCAATGGGAGATGAGGTAGTGGGGCACTGTGCACAGCATCACAGAACAGCTGAGATTAGAAGGAACATCCTGAGGTCCATCAGTCCACTCCCTGCTGAAACAGGGCCACCCAGAGCAGGCTGCCTGGACCAGATCCAGGTGGCTTATGAGTATCTCCAAGGAACGAGACTCCAACGTGTCTCTGAACAACATGTGCCAGGGCTCATTGTCCTCGCAGTAAAGTAGTTCTTACTAATTTGTTCCGAGTGAGCCTTCTGTGTCCTAGTTTGTGCCAGCTGTCTCCACTGGACACCAGTGAACACAGCCTGTCCTCTTTACACCCTCCAGTCAGGTGTTTCTGATGTTCCCCAAGTTCAGAAGCTCTAGTCATCACCAGGATTGTAAAGCCAAATTATTTTACGTGATATAGTCATGTAGATATAGACAAAGAGTTTATTTATTTAGAAAGTGATATCCTACCTCTGTATGACGCTGATGCAGAGCATTATACTCCTTCTTCATTTCCGATTCACGTTCTTCCAGTCGAGAAACTGCCAAGAGAAGATCCCAACTATCAGCTAACACACACCTGGCTCTCAAAATAAACTGTTTGAGAAACAAAGCCGATTTTGTTAGAAATTAATTTACACCTACTGAATAAAACAAACAGAAACAGAATTGTGGGATTTGGTCTTTGTTACAAACTTAGTTCATGGGTACCTGCATGTTACCAATACCAGTGATTTTGCACCACAAATGCAATAAAACCAGAGAAGTTTTTCAGCAGTCACCTGGTGCCCTGTAAGCATCTTAGTTTGGCAACAGTTTAAATTGTCCTCTGGGACTGGCTTTTCTGGCTACTAGATGAGCAGGAGTACTGGACAAAACACCAACAGATTCTGAGGGGAACTTCAGTGGTTGCATGTGTTAAGGAAGTATTTGTAAAAACAAATACACAAACTATGTAACTAACTAACTAATTAATGTGATGATTTTTACAAGAGAAAAAATGGAAGATTCTACAAGGAGAAACTGGAAACCAGGTTCCAAAGGTCGAAATCTTGCACCCTGAATCTGGAGAGACTGACCACAAAAGAGAAGAAATGTAGCCTCTACTGAATTAGTGTAGGTACAGACCACTCTTTGGAAGGCTCAGAACTTTACATCAAAGTAAGGGACAATCAGGTATTTCAGGCTTTGCGCAAATTACATTGAAACAAAAAAAAGTATTATAATTATTTTTAAAGTAGCACTCTATGTGTGTGGAAGGCAATGTGGATAATGGTATCTGGTGCACAGCTTTGCTTACTCTGGTCTGCATAGTTTTTGGTCTTCAGCTCCAGCTGTCGAGTCTGAAATTCAAGGTGTTCCACTTGGATTTGTAGTTCTTTCTTCTCCTGTTCCAGTGCATCTTCAAACTCTATGAACTTCTGCATAGGGAAGAAGTGGAGAAGAAGGCACAGATGAGGATTACATGTCAAGTGGGTTTGCCCTACCATGACCCTTCCTCTCTTCACAAAAATAGAAATTTGAGAGAATATAAACTGAGGGAATATAAATTACAAAATCAGAAATAAGAATTTTTAAGTACTGTAAGTAGCACAACAGCATTTAATCAAGCTGAAGAGTCTATTTTATATGAGAAAAGTATTGTTGTCTTTAATGCATAGTAAATATATAAACTATGGTCCAACATGAGTTCTGTAAACCAGCACAACTCTATCGTCTTCAGCAATGCTGGTATTCTTTGAAGACCAGACTGAATTTTGATTCCTGTTAATTTGATGTCACAGAAGTCAAATTTTATTTCTACAATCATGTATTTAGAAACATCTATGTCAGAAATCTTCAGACTAATTCTTCTAATGATGCTGAGAGCTCCACCCAAAATTCATGTAGGGGACAGGTCTTGCAGAAATGTGCAAGTCTTTGGGAAAACTAAGCCCCAACTCTGGTGCTGCTCATTCCCATTATCACCAACACAGAGGCAGCTCCACGCAGCAGTGTGACTCCTGCACAGGACACTGGACCAAAGGAAAGGTTTTACAGATACACTCACTTCACAATGAAAACTACAACAGGAAAATACCTGATTTCAGGGTGTTCTATCTGTAAACTCTCACTTCTCACCTGCGAGCTTTAGTCACTGCCTGCCACAGACACCAGCACACAAGAGCAGAGTAAAACATGTGGAACATTCTGTTCACTCCACTGTGGGGTATTACACAACTCTTGGTAGGAAGTGGAGCCACAGGGGCTCCATATAGTGAAATATCATATAGTATCATACAATATCATTAAATCATATCATATATAAAAAAGTATCATGGAATATTTAAACTAATCAAGATGCCTGGAAAGTGAATGCACCTCCATATTTCTGCATATAGCTGGACGAGCCTGGTTCTTGTGGGATACATGGTCATCAAAGGTCTTCTGCACAATACACTAATGCAATAATGACCCATAACCCACATGTCTAGATTTAGAAACAGCTGCTTCTAGTACCACTCCCAACACAAACTGGTGGGAAAGTCCCTAAGGCTCAGAGAACACATGCCTCTCCCCAGCCAAACAAGCCTGAACACTACCACCAGGCTCACAAGGGCACAGCAGAGTAAAGCTATCCCACTAGCTGCAGTACATGTCCTGGCCTGGCTTACAAACCTAAAAATTCAAGTCTTGTTACATTACTCCTGAATAGTTCCATCCAAGGAAGCCAGAAGTACAGCATCATCTGCACCAACCAGTCCAGTAACCAGAACACCAACCCAACAGCTGAGATGCATGAGCATGGCTGGGGTTGGGAGCAGCCCTGGACCTGGACCAGCTGAGGAACCGAGCAAGAAGGAAATTAAGCCAAGCAGGCTTTAATCCACCCTTATAAATGTTTACGGGCCAAGAGGAGCCCGCAGGAAGTAACAGGGGTCTGTGAGGAGCTCACAAGGCTCTGCTCCTGACCCTCCTGCTCTCTCTCTCCGTCTGTTTGCCAAACTCTCCTTAGGTCCAACCCCATCAGATTCACCAGCACATGCACGCTGGCTGATGAAACCTCCTCTGTCTAAAAGCATGGATAATGGAGAGGAAAATCCCTGTCTCCTCTGCCCTCTGTATGGGGGAAGTGTTCTCTCCACCAACATCACTCCTCAGAGGCATGAGAATTTCAATTTAACAAATTAAAGCTTTGTTTTACTCCAAAAGAGACAGACGCTGTGAAGAATCTTTCTAGCAAAGACTCCCAGGGAAACTAACACATTTAAATGCTTAGTAAGATTATTTTGTTAGATTCTGCACATGAACCAACCCACACTGCTGCACTCTCAGGCTAAACCCCGTGCACATACCCTATTGCTTTTACTGGAATTATTAGCAGGGACACTACAGCCATCATTATGAATTGGATTCTCTCTGCAGATGACTGAAAGTCACATTATTTATGATCCTTGCAAACTTTTAAAACTGATCAGTAAATTCCTGGGAGCAGTGACTCAGTTTGCATTCCTACATACTTATATTTATAGAAACAATCAAACACACTTTAGCCACATCTTGCTTCCCTGCACTCGGTGTTCTGCAGTGCCTTTAATCTCCAGCTGGGCTTTTAACTTTATTTCTCTTCCTGCCCAAATTTACTGTAATAAGGGTTTGGGGTTTTTTCCACTTATGGTTGTTTTGCACAGTATTTTCTGGAAATAGCAGAAATGCTGACACCTTTCTTTCACTATAAAGAAGACATCTCAGAGGCAAAATATTTACTTTTTAATTATATTTTAAGATTGTTCAAGGGTTTAGATTTGTAAGTGTTTCTTCCTGAGATGTCAATTAAACACTGAAATCCCTTAGTCACTGACCCAGCAGCCTATTTTATGGATTCTGAGAAATTTATAAAACAACCTGCTTTGTAAATTTGCGGATTTATTTTTGAAACCTTTTTCAGAACAACAATATAATTTTCAAATGAGTAAAAAAGGAAAAGAAGTCCTAACAGACACAGTGACAATGAGCAACAAAGCTGAGAAGCAGCAGTTTCACTTGCTCCATCTGGAGGCTGATGGAAACTATTCCAACAGTCTTTTCCTGGTATAATCTCCATCTCCTCATAGGGTTTTGCTGGAAGCACTCTGTGCTAAAGGTTTATTGATGAACCCTTTTAATTACAGCCAAGGGCTAAATCCCCATCACATCGCAGTAGCTCAGCTTTCACCACTTTCCTGCTCCCATTTATCCACCCAGGAGCATGTAAACCCCCCAGGCAGGAATGAGGGATTTAGAAGCAATAAAAATGAATGCAAGTTAAGGAAACAATTCACAGGTTTCTCAACAATAAATTAGAAAGGAAAAGAAGGTACAAACCCAATTTTATTTCAATAATGTAGGTCACCTTCTAGGATTCCTAGATTTGCTATTGCTGTTCTCATTTAATTCACAGGAAAACGATTGAAAGATTAACACTTCTACAAATATGGCTCAGTCTTTTTCCTCAGACCTGTCTATTTTGCAACCCAAAACTAATCAAAGAAACATAGAGCTAGAAATCAATTAAGCACCTGGAAAAGAAGGAGACATGGAGACAACGATATTAAAAATTAATATAGCCCTAAGTGTTTGTAGGGCAGAATAGCATTTTGGATAAAAGTACTGCAGGATGGCCCATCCTGGTGCTGCGGAGATCAAACAATGGCATTTGTGTGCAGGGACCCAAGGGCTTGACCCAGTTCCTGGCTCTGCAGCACCTTGTACCTGCTCCGACATCAGAACTCATATTACCTGAGCTTCTCCCTGCACATCACAAGCTCTGAGAGCAAGAAAAGTCCCAAAGCCAGAGTGAAGTGAGCAGCCAACATAGCAGAACAAGGAGAGAATTCCTGTCAGGGCTTCGCCCAAGGAAGATGTTCCTCATGTCCAGATGTCACTGCTGCTCATCCTTCATGGTACCAGTGAGGTCTCACGAGGGTATCCAGGCAGGCTTTATTTTTTCCCAGTAAGCCCACAACAGATATTCCATACAGCACCCAGGGAAACGCCCCACTAGCCACTAGAAGCAACAGAGATTTAACTAACTTTAGTCAGAGATGTGAGCACACCCACAAGTACAACTAAGCTGCACCTCAAGTTTGGGGGAAACAGCCACTTGATGTTCATATGAGTTACCCTTGAGAACGCGAGCCTCCAGAGACAGACAGCAGAGGCAGCACTTCATCTCCAGCATCATGCCAGACCACAGGCCTCAAGCTGGGGCTCCCGGCCCAAGGCATGTGGCTGCAGGTGGCCCAGACAAGCTGCCCGACTGGCTCCAGCATCTCTCCTGCCTAAACTCAACCTACCAAGTGTATTCCCAGCACACAGGAAATCCCCAGTCACACAGTGCTCTCAGCACTAAACTCTGCCTTCCTATGGTGCTGAAAATTCACAAGAGAGGAAATCTGCAGGACAGAGAATACAAACTGCATAAAGTGTTTTAACTTTTTTTAACTTTTTTTGATTAACCAGGCTCCCAGAGGGTGTCATACTGCAAGTACATGTTATTGAGTGAATACAACTCAGCAAATAAATATCCATCTGCATTTCACTTTTTCCCTTTCTCTCAGAGGGACGATACAATCCTCGCCCTGCTGGAGCCGTGAGAATTTCTCAGTAACTTCAAGAGGAACGCTTATATCACCCCAACCCTTTAAACCATCTAAAAATAACGAGGCAGAGGGAACACTAACTTTTAAGTCTCCTTTCCATCAGAACATTTTCTGGCTATAATATTTACAAAAAGCACCAAACGCGGTTATAACAGAAAAAGAATCCTTATGATTTACCGTCCTGATTTTTGTGTTTTTCATCTCAGTCTGTGCCCAGCCAAACCTCCCTAAATGCTGCACAGATGTTTGATGCCCAAAGATGAAAATCCGAAGTTCTGTAGATGCTAACTCACACCTGCTAACCAGCAAGCCTTCCTAAGGGCAGGGAATATTCACAGGAATCAAATCCACAATTCTGGCCTCAGAACAGTACAATTCCAAGGACTTCTGAAAGCAGACAGCACAAATACTGCTCTTTCATTATAAACATAAACATTTAACAGGAGCATAGAAACACACAACTGGTTTGGTTTGGAAGGGACCTTAAAGACCATCTTGTTTCAGCACCCTGCCATGGGCAGGGACACCTTCCACTATCCCAGGTTGCTCCAAGTCCCACCCAACCTAGCCTTGGACACTTCCAGGGATGGGGCAGTCACAGCTTCCCTGGGCAACCTGTGCCAGGGCTTCATCACCCTCACAGGGAAGAATTTCTTCCCAGTATCTAATCTAACCCTGCTCTCTGTAAGTTTGAAGCCAAGTAGGGGACGAAAAAACCCCAAAGAAACAATCAAGCAGCACAGCCTCATAGACTTTAAAAATACATCTTAAAATAACCAAATATACTCTTTACAAAGCACTGTGCCACAATCACAATGCCCAGGCTACTGCATTTTAACACTGCACTGCAAATCTGTTGACTGCATTCTTTCACTTTAGTGCTGCCAACAGGCAAGAAAAATCTGGTGGTGGTGAAGCATCCCAGGGTGAGCCTGCTGCTGCAGCTGCCCTTAACTTCAGAGGTTTCTTGTTCCCAGGGCCAGGTGCTGTCACTGGTTTTCCCTGAAGGTCTCACTGCATAGAGCTCAGCTCACACCCTCACCTCAGGAATTCACAGCTTCCAACACCAGCTTTATGGAGACTCAATAAAGACATTAAGAAAAGAGAAATAAAAAGGACATGAGAATTACACTGATGGTAAAGAAAAAGTAACTTTTTTTGGTCTCCCACCATGACAAAGCAGTGGGTGAAATGGAAGCAGAAACAGCCTCCAGTCCCAGGAGTTCTCAAAAGCAAGGCTGACCACAGCATTAATATGTTTATTTTTTTTTCTCCTTTTTTTTTTTTCCCAGAGCCTCCACACTTAATTTCAAAGAATAATTTCTGAATATGAACAATTAAACAGTTAATCACCTCAATCATCTAAGAGGACTGGAGTATGAAACTGCTATATATATAAATGTCACATGGATTTTCTTCTGCTAGGCTCTATCCCCAGATTTCAAGTAGGATCACTGATCTGTAATAATCCAGGATTATGGCAAACAACAACGGCTCACACACTACTCTTTAGAAGGAAAATAACTAGCACAAAATCATCCCAAGGCCAAAGAATGACTATTCCTCTGAAGAGTAGTGGTACAATGCAGATTACTTGGCTTCCTGCTTTCTTGTCTCTTGCAAAGCAAGAAGGTGACTAAAAATAGCAACGTATCATCAGAAATCATCACATCACATCAGTGAGAAATCAAACAGAGCCAGAGATGCACAAAGATGTAGAAATTTCATTACGTGGCCTTAATTTGTGGTGGCTGGCAGTGTGTGCAGTGGGGGCCTAGCGAAGGGAGTGTTGAGGTTCAGTCCAGACCTGAGTCGGGGGTGCAGGGCTGTGGGTGAAAGCTGTGCTGGGGGAAGAAGCCCCTCACTCAAGGCAGCTGTGGTTTCGTTTTAGCATGGGAAGCAGGGCGAGGGAGGGGATTCTTCCCCCTACTTTGCTCAGGTGAGACCCTACCTGCAGTGCTGCCTCCAGTTCGGGGGTCCTCACCACAAGGATGTGGAGCTGCTGGAGTGAGTGCAGAGGAGGCCACAGACATGCTCAGATGGTTTCCCACTGCCAGAGGGCAGGGTTAGATGAGATATTGGGAAGAAATTCTTCCCTGTGAGGGTGATGAAGCCCTGGCACAGGTTGCCCAGGGAAGCTGTGACTGCCCCACCCCTGGAAGTGTCCAAGGCTAGGTTGGGTGGGACTTGGAGCAACCTGGGATAGTGGAAGGTGTCCCTGCCCATGGCAGGGGGTGGGACAAGATGAGCTTTAAGGTCTCCTCCAATCCAGACCATTCTGTCATTCTATGTTGGGCTTTTTATCCCTACAGGCATTTATATTAAGTCATTTATCTAGCAAAGCTGAAGTAGAAGATTAAGAAATTGAGTTGTCTTCTTTTCACCAAAGTTACCTTGACTTTATTGCATGAAAACATTCCCAGCAGAAAGACAGGTTTAGTGTTTCCCTTGGGAAAACAAAGAGTTTTAAAATATTTAAAGCTGCTCTCCCTTGCTGGTCTCAAGAGCTGAAATCAACTCTCAGAAAACAGAAAAACATGGTCATTAGTCCCCCTCCCCCCGCCGTGACAAGAACATACCTGCATTTCCATCATGCCGTACCTAACATGAAGTTTAGAAACATTTTGGCTCCTTGAGAGCAGTGTCACTTACAGGTAAGAAAGGACTCCCTGCATTTCACCTGATCATCACACATCTTGCTCCTCAGTGCCTTTAGGTGACAGACCCACGGGTCTGGGTATGCTCCAAGCAATGCCACCCTTTCTCCTGAAAGGCATCTGCCTTCAGCAGACCCTGTTCCAAGCCATCGCAGTCATGGTACCTGTAGAGTGAACCCCCGATCCTGCTGCCATGAGAAAACACACCATCAGTAACAGTAAATTCTGGTAACAGACTGTATCTTCTCCATCTCCGAAAGATCTCAGTTACACAGAACACACTGTCTCCACTCAAAGTGTTACAGGACATAGCTCAAAAGGCCAAACTCTCACCCTCCACACTGCTCTGGCAAAGAGGCCACAAGCTGAACAGAGCTGCAGTTTCTGGCAAGAAGAACCAACAACTGAACCAACCTGCAACTAGAGCACACTTGTAAAAACCCACAAGTAACTGATTTACCAACTCAAATTTCATACTTGTTCAAAATCTTACCACGCACTTGTCACAAAACTCAGCAAATTCCAGCTGTGTTCTCTAATGTCCCTTGCTCTGCTCTGTGTGTTCTCCAGTGTCTCCTGTTTTGCTTACTGTGGTTTCCTCATTTTGAGTGTATTTGTGCCATCACAGCTGTGGCAACTGTGAAAACTCTTACGTTTTCATTGCAGAGCGTGGCCTGAAGTCCAAGCCATATTCTCAGTATAGCATACATTACATATCAGCCCTGGAGGAATTTTATATTAGAAATGCATGACTACAATAACCTTTTTACACTGAATACTTAAGATGTGTATAACCCTGAATCATATGAAGACACACATACAAGCACTTCACACGGAAAAATAACTACCAGCCTTCCTCAGATGGGGTCTCGGCCCTCAAATAAAGCTGACAGTGAACACGGTCAATTATTGGCAAAATGGCCAAAACACCATAAAAGAAAACAGAATATAATGCCATTTTAACTGTATTTCTAACCTAGTTTTTAGAATTTATTAGCCCAGAAGGACACACAGTACATAGCTTCAATAATAGGCTACAGAGTTACAAATATATGTGTAAAGAATATAGAGAATATATAAAAGCAAAAAAGGCAAAAATCAATTCGGCATCAATGGAAAGATGCTCTGAGCTATGCCCTGTACTGGAATCTTTGCTATCCTCAAAGACAAATGCACTCCGGAAAGAACATTCTAATCTTCATGGAAGCATACATCCTTCTAGTGAAATAGTATTTTCTTTATATTTGCAGAGTTTGGGGATAAAAGATTTCTGTTCCTGCTGCTAACTTCAGGAAGTCAAAATGACATCTTTGATCTGCTAGATATTCAATAATCATAGATGGGACTCTGAATGCCGTCTGTGAAATAAATCTTTTTTGTTGATGAATGCAAAGATTACCATATTCCTGTTCCAAAGGACCTGAGCCTTTCCCCAAAGAATTACTTTTCCCTTATGGTGCTCTCCATGAAGTCAGCCTGGTCTTCCAGCTCAGCCAGGAGATACAGAGGGACCCTCCCACATCCTGCACCCTGCTTCAGCCTCTGCCTCAGACACTCTGCCCCAGTGTTCACCTGTCCAGCTGCTCTCATCTCCCAGTGGGACTAATGACAAAGTTAATTGGGAGAGAAGATGCAGAAGAAAGGGGTGCACAAAGAAGGGATGGGCTTCTGGCAGAGCAGCTGGCCTTTGAGAACAGCCTTGACCTTATTTCCACCAGGATGGCCAACAAGAAGGGAGGTGTGACTGTGAAGTCCTGCAGATAACACTAGACCAGCAGGTGTCATCAGCACCAAAGAGAACAAACTAGCACAGGGAAAAACTGGATGATGCTGGAGACCAGAGCAATGCAGGGCTGAACAGCACCTGAGTGCACAGGCACAAACATGAGAACCACCAGTTGTGCTGTGAGGAGGAGGGTGGAGAGGAAGGAGCTGATGACAGAACCATCAGTTAATTGGCCCCATGGTGACATGCTCTGGGCCAGGCACAACTGCAGCCAAGGAGGGCAGACAGGAGATGGACATGCTGCCATCTCAGCCACTCCACGTCATATACGCCACACCAGACTGCACAAAGAAGGTGAAAACCCTCACATAAACCTTATTACTAAGACTTTTTGAAAAAGGCCATGGGACACTGGGACACTCATAGAGAGCATTCACACACTAAGGCACAGGTGAGTTTTCCCTGGAAAATCACGTTACTCCTCCTGCTTCTCACAGAGGATCAGCCCAAGCATCAGATATGGCTACAGGAAAAATATGAGGGAATCTGTAAAACAAGACTAGGCTGACCAGGTGACACATGGTGATACACAGGCCAGCAAACCTGCCTTCTTTGGCAAGGGAACAGAGTTTGGCTCCAGGAGCCTGCAAACAGAGACCAGACAGGACAGGACCAGTTTCTGTTAACCAAATAAAGAAATAAATACTCAACAGGGCAAAAACTCACTAATAGTAAAAGACAGTGACAGTACAAGAACAAACCAGGAAAACCAGGCCATGAATTAAAACCCAAAAGGGAATTCCACTGTAATTTTGAGGAAGGAAGGAGTAGAGGCAGGAGGTTTAACCAAGCTTGATATATTTATGAAACAGATTATGTGACGCAAGTTCCTGCAATACTCAGGGACTGGACATGTGTTGGGGAGGATTTTAGTCTGATAGGAAAGTCTCACAGATATGCAGGAAGATCTCTGAATGTGGAAACTGAGAATGACATAGAGATAAAAACAAGCTTTGATATGGAGTTTTGCTAAACCAGAGATCTTGAGTAAACTGAAGGGACAAAGGTTGAAAATAGGTTGAAGGGAGGTTTTGTGACTAGAACCAAAGGTCTATTTGACTACAAACAGAAAGCATGTCTCCTACCAAGTAAATAAATTTCAAGGAGAACATAAATAAATAAAGAACATGTTTTTACCAAATAGAAAGATACCACGGGCAAACAGGATGTAAAATGGCAAACAGAACAAAAAATCTAGGAATTTACCACTTCAAGAAAACTGAAAATTAACTTCAAGCTTAATTTGTAACTTACCTCTGTGACTAGCTAATAATGACCATTGTATGGTAATGATAGTAGTTATAAGTAAATGTATAGATACTGTGTGTAGTGCTAATTTGATTATCATGTATTAAGTTACTCAGCAAAAAGAAAAGCATATAACGTCTTGTAATTTGAACAGAAATCGACTTCAGGTATCAAGCTAAGACTTCAGGCATGGACTTCAGGCCACAGGTCTTTGGCTTCAGGCTTCAAGCCCCTAGCTGTGGCTGACAGCTGGAGGCTTGCTCTCAGTACCCGCAACCCACGATGAAATAAACAATTTGGACAGCAGCCTGTAGTCCCTCATCTCTCTTTTCAGGCTCTTACAGACATGGTGACTCAGAAAGTCCCTTCCAGTGCTAGTGCCCTGAGTTTTTAAGGAAGACCAGGTGTTTCTGAGAATGCTGGTGGCAAAACAGCTACAGAATTGGGAAAAAAAATTACTACGCAGTAAGAAGCCCCTAGGGCTCAAGTCTGAAGTAATTCAGCTTAAACCAAGACAGTGCCCGGTGGTGTGGCTATACCTACTATAGCTACACACATTTTTAATGCTAATACCACCTTATTGTGTGTGTATAAACATACCGTTTATACTATTCAGTATTAACAGGCTGAGTGGCTGCCAGACATCCATCACGTCGTAACATGCATGACCTTCTGCTTCACACGCTGTTTCCACAGCAGACTGCTCTAGGAAAGCTGGGCACTTGGGACAGAGGCATTCCCAGTAAAATTACCTGGTAAGTACTGGTTTAAGATGAGTTTCCTTATTTCAAGAGCATAGATGTGAATCATCTCCCAAATCACAGAGTTCATCATACCCCAAGTACAACAAGTGTAAAGCATCCAACAACCACTGTCCAGACTTTGACCTGCTTGTTTTTAATTTCTTCCTAAATATTTTATATATTTTTCATGTATGACATTGCATTATTGAAGTCACAGTTTTCTGCCTTCTGCGTAGCTTAGCACAAGCCTCCACTCAGGGAGAAAAAAGACACTGATGCACTGGTTTTAAGTGCTGAGCGGAGACAGAGCATGGATAATAACTAACAGTGAAACAAATATTAATGGAATAAACATTGTAAAAATGAAAAAAATTAAAATTACACAAGCTGGTAGTGTAAACTTGTCTTCCTTTGCGAGGGCAAAATGTATTTGTAGGTACTTTTGTTATCTGGAATTATGGTGCAAATTATGTGGTGATTTTGATTGAACTCAACACCACCCACCACAAAAGCCACCCAGCTGAAGGGATGGCAAGGCACACAACCAGGGAGGTGGGACGAAGGTCGGGCTACTAAAATGTGGGTAGTGGTTCAAACAAGTGGAATTTACAAAGATGCTGCAGTTGCATTTAATGCTGATACAAAAGGCGGCTGTAATGAAAAACTGTGTTAAACCACAAAACTATCCCAAAATCATTATTTTACAAGTTTAAAAGTTTGAAACAAAGTAAGCAGAAGATCAAAGACCATGTGCAAGTGAGAAGCAGAGGAGCCATGGGTACTTCAGCTGAAGGGGAGTAGGCTGGTGGGAGGGCAGGGCCCCAGAATGGGGGAACAGTCTACCACTGAAGCCACAGTCACCTAGGAAGAAAGGAAGCTGACAGACATCATCTGATGGACAACCTCAACTCCAGTCCAGGAGCAGTGGGGCAGTCCATGGAGATGGTGGAGTCACTGTCCCTGGAGGTGTTCAGGAAATGACTGGACATGGCATTCAGTGCTCTGGTCTGGTTGACAAGGTGGCGATGGGTCAAAGGTTGGACTTGATGATCTTAGAGGTCTCTTCTAGCCTAAATGATTCTGTGATGCCTCTGGAGCTGCCAAGACACTGCCCTCCCCTCCAGAGTAGAATTCTCCGGTTTTGCTAATAAATAGATCGCTGATTTAGCTAAACCAAAACATGTACTTGAATTCTTTTCCAAAGCTATCATTGACTGGCGAAAGAAAATAGTAAAATACACCGAAATGACACCTCTCTCCATCTTGGGGAAGGTACTTTTCCATAACCAAGTTCTTCAAAATGTATGGTACATCACATTGTACACTTCTCCCATACATGCTGTTTGTAAATATGTTGCTAGTGGGCTCTTTCAGTCCTTTTTCAAGCACATTTCAAACCCAAAGGGCAAAAAGCTAGCGTGCTTTTGGGCCACATGCCTTGAAAATATCTAACCATTAATAGATCAGTAAATTTTCCTGTTTTCAATTGGTATTTACAATTATTATGTACAATTATCTTTTGGGAGAAATGCAACATGTGTCAACGGGAAAACCTCTCCACAAAACCTTGCAGGTGGAAGGGCAGGCCACCCTCTGCTGATGTTTTCCCCTCTTGAGGAGGACAAGCAGGTCTGCTCTGGAACTGAGTTGCAACTAACATTCATACCACCAAGTGGGATGGTCAAGACGCAGGCAGAACAGGAAAGAGAAATAAGATCCTGAAACTGTTTTCGTCAGACTCAGTTGAGCATCATGGCCTGCTTTGAGCAGGTCCTTTCCAACCAGGGCACTGGGAGAGAAGATAAGACACCAGCAGCTGTTCATGACCACAGGAGGCTACGTCACAATCCAACCCAAGAGCAAAAGGTTCGGTGCTTCCCACTGAATCCTGAACTAAAGCCACCTGTCCTGCCAGGCAAAATACAGCTTCTCTCACCTGGGACAGCCCTCAGTTCCTCTTCAGTGCCATGGAAGGATACAGTCTGCTACAGCTTGTCAGAGGCACCAAGACAACCAATGACAATGGGGATGCGGGCCATCTTCATCCTTCCCAGCGGACAAGAGAAAGAACAAAGGTGGCCAAGGTGCCCTTGCTAGATGGAAGATTGCATCACTTTCAGAAAAATGAAGACTGACTGGGGATTTTTCTTGAAACTTCAGTCATCACAATCCCACTCCAGACTCGATGGGTTAGAGGCGGACAGCTTTAAACAGAAGGAGGGCAGGTTTAGGTTAGATACTACAAAAAAATTATTCCTTGTGACGGGGGTGAGGCCCTGGCACAGGTTGCCCAGAGAAGCTGTGGCTGCCCCATCCCTGGAAGTGTCCAAGGCCAGGTTTGGATGGGGCTTGGATCACCTCTCTCCAGTGGGAGGAGGTATCCCTGCCCATGGCAGGGGGTGGAATGAAATGAGCTTAAAGGTCCATTCGAACACAAATCTGTCTGTGAGTCTATGATTTAAATCCATCTGCAATGATATTAAGGCCAAATCCACCCCAGACTTCTCGGCTTTTCTCTTGCAACTCTGCTTCCTGAATCTCCAGCAGTAACTTCTGCCTTCATATAACTGGAGATATACCAAGAGTATCACAAATCAACCTGCAGGGCCATGAACAGAAAGGGACCACACAGCAGCTGCTTCATTGCACCAGAGGAAACAACAGTTTCTCACCAAAGATCACCTGGGGATCACAATTTGACTTATGGAAGTTACCCTGTTGAGGGGAAACCTGGCGATCGCCTCTGATCATCATTATCAACTGATACTCAGATTATCCTGAACTGCTTTTTAAATAAATAACAGCTACAGTGCTTGCTCGCTATTTTACTTTAAAGGCCATTTTTAGTATCACACTGATATTTATGAATATTAGTAACTGCCATGAGCTTGAGTGAGGATTTGTATGAAGGATCTGTGTTTGGATACGGATTTTTTCACTCCAAGATTAGTGAGAATAAAGGTTACCAAATGGACTGATGGGCATTACATGAGGAAAGTCTAATTCCTCATAGAGAGGTGCTTTAGAAATATGCATCATATGGCCAGTCTCTACTGCAAAACGGAATCACAAATTGTCTCTGTTACATTCCTTTAAATTAACAGAACTTGCAAACAGAAGAGTCTCCAAATGCATTTCATCCCATCAGTGTAGAAGTCACATAGTTTGTTAGAAAAATTATAAAAATGTATTTTAGCAAGTGGCTTTCCAACAGCTGATGTCCAATAACATCATCTCTAATAAGCTAGAAACATGTAAAGTTTTCACCAAAACAATTTATTCTGCACAAAAACTTTTGATGGGGAGAAGAGCAACAAAGACAAGAGAAGGACAAGCTGCTACTGCATCTCTCAGAGCACGACCTCAAAGCAATTGTACTTCAGACTCTCAGTCTGCATTGGGTATCCTCCATCAGACCAGCTGAAACCAGAATCCTCCATCAGAAACCAGCAGCGGGACATACCTCACTCCACAGCTCCAAACCAGCACTAGCTGATGCCACAAGAGCCAAGGTTCCCAGAACAGCCCAGCACATTCTACATCCTTCAGGATGCAGCACTGCAGCCAGCCCAGGTTCCACCCGTACTGTCACCCCACTTCACAGCCAACCATGCTGCATTGCCCTTCTCCTGTGGAGCCACACACAAAGGAGGAGACAAAGAGAAAAGGGCAGACTGCCACAACACTGCAATCATACCAGGAAAGGGAAGGGAGCAGTCCCTGCCCTGGTGTCCTGTGGGCAGGAGGGGGGGAGGCAGCACCTGATCCAGAACAGCAGGCAACATTGGTGCTGGCAGAGGCAGCTTGCCACCTTCACTTTGAGCAGAGAAAAGGCATCACTGAGTTATCCCCCAACAAATCCCCCAGTCCACCTTCAGGGCAAGGAAGGAATTACTTCCTTACTGTTATTTGTATTAACATCAATCCTAGTCCTGCATCATAATGGGATGGTAAATTTTTAGCTTACAATCCTGTTCAGTTTTATTGCTACAGGTTTTGTAAGGAAAGGCATGCTCAGCAACCCAACATCGCCAACCTCTCACATGGGACACGTGCTGATTGTAGGCCAAAGCATTGAGCAGTTGCCAATTTTAGGAGCTCTCTAAACAAAGACATAGGATCTAATTTAGAAATTGTTTATTCTGTGCAGGTTGCAAGGTGTAGGTTTCCACAAATCAAGCACACTACGGGGTAAAAAGTTACATCTTTTATACAGTAAAATTTACATGAATAAGCCTCTCTAATACACATCCATGCCTACCTAATGAGTATTTATTTGTATGACAATCTTAAGTAATGCTTGAAACACAAAGTTCTTTTTCTTCATTAAGCAACTTCTATTGTAGAAGTTATCAGACAACATGTTTACAAAAGGTGAGAAAATCCAGCTTGAAGACATCAGTCCCTTTAATAGAAGTTATCTGACTACATCAGTTATATTTACAAAAGGTGAGAAGATTCAGCCTGAGGAGAGATAATTCAGCTTGAAGACATCATGAGGAGGCTGTAAGGATGGACAGTGAGTTTCTTTTACCAGTTCAGAGGGAAGAGAAAACATTACAATCTTCATCTAAAACAACTAACCGACTTAAGATAAAAATTTCAAATCCAGGGATCTCCAGAAACATTTTTTGTTGTTGGTTACTTTAATTTTAGTATCTTCAGTTGCTTAGCTTTAATCTAATTCATCTACAATATTGTGATAAATTCTGAATCGGGGTCAAATGAAATCACTGACAAAAGGCATAAGAGAAAATTGAGACACAATGGTTAACATCCCCAAAATGTGAGGTATGCCTCATCCAGAAGACACAATGGGATCACCACAAATGCTCTCACTTGTGTTGCTTTCTACTTCTGAACAACTGAATGGATGTATTTTGGAAAAAAGGAAGAAAGTATCATAAATATATAAGTGAATGTTGGGGCTCGCCCCCCCGCTCCCCCTGGGTGGGAGGGGAGCCTGGGGGACGCATGGCAGAGTATGGGGTTTCTGGAAGCCCTGCTCTGAGGTCACACGTTCTCGAGTTGTGTTTGTGACTGGATGTTTTGTGTGGCCCGGCCGGGGAGCGAGGGGGGTTTCCCTGGGGAGAAGGGTCAGTCTGTACGCGTGACCGGCCATGCTAGCTGGATCCCAGAAATAAAGACCTAATGAATACCTTATGAAAGATCGTGTCCCTAATTCTTCCGTGGGCCAAGGCTACTTTCAGAGGCTACACCGGACCGCAACAGATGGTGCCCAATGTGCGGCATTTGACGATCCCATGAA
>VYXC01012070.1:1251-16513 GCA_013397175.1 Platysteira castanea | reverse complement strand
GCAGGACTGGACTGCAACAGGATATGAGCTGTAAAACTGTTCTATCGGGGGTAACACACTGAGGATGAAATGTCTCCGCTCTTGGCATACAGCCTGGGCTAGAATCAATCTGCTGGAGTACAGGGAGGTTTGGGGTGGCCCTGTCAGCAGTGGCGTTATTTACTCACACACGCAGTGCAGAGGCAGCCAGCTGTGCTCCAGGCGATCTCAGAGAAGCTGTCCCTCACCCCGGTGCTCTGCCCATGGCCCACCCCACCGGCGGGCACTCTGTGCGGGGAAGCACCTGGTGGCTTGTGCAGGCAAACACACACTGCAGAGGTGAGATCCAGGATCACATGGACCACACCAAAGCACTCACACACGCAGGGTGGGCTGGAAACACGGCCACAAACAGAGCTCGGTGAAATAGCGTGTGTCAAGATGAGGGAGATGAGTTCAACAGCTCTGCTAATGGTCTAGAAGAGGGAGGAGAGACCAAGGCTATTCAGTTTGTGAATGATACTAAATCTGGGGAAGGCACTGGGCACAAGAATATATTTCAAGAGGATTGTAAAATTGTGGGCTGACAAGATAGAAAGGTACAGCCTAGAAACTGTAAAGTAGCAGAACAACAAAACAACAAAGAAATACAAGGGCTTATGGTGAAAAATCTATGGAAAAGAATGATACCAGAAGGGGATGGAGGAGGATGCAGACAAAGATGTAACAGCTCGATTACTGGCTTTATGAGTCTGAAAATTACAAAAGAATTCTTATACTAGTGTCCTAAGTAAGCAACAGATTTTTTCTTTTCAGTTAAAACTCATCTTTCTTTCCACTTGTAAATATTCATTCACAATAACACTTAAACCTTTAATAGAAATATTTATACCTAACCTACACTCCCATTCAGACCTGCAAGGAAAGGAAACGATCTCAGGGTTTTTTTGCCACCATCCTCTGCGCCATCAGTTTCTTGTCTGGCTGGACATTTTCTGAACCCACCTGGACTGGTCGAGAATGTACTGTTCACATTTCATGATATGGGAAGACTGGATTTTTTTTTGCATCTGGGATGAAGGGGAAGAGATCACTCACAATCATATGAAACCATCACAAGTGTTTAAAAGGATTTAGGTGGCTCAGTAAGCATTAGTTCATAGACACATGAATAAAGTACTACTATTTCAGGTTGCCAAAACAATATATTCCACAGAGCTGGAAAGTAAAGTCTTAAATTAGTTGTAAGAAGAGGATGTAATGTCTTTGAATTGCTCAGATCTTGCACCAGAAAATTAGATGCTGAAATCTGTTTAAAAAACAAAACATGAGAGCTACAACTGAAAATGTAGAACAGTTATTAAGTGGCCTTGAAGAAAACCAGTATTTTTCACAGGAATGAATGATTTACAGTATTTTATTGTATAGTTGAAGGTTAATACGTGCACATAATACAATAATGTACAATTTAAAAAAATGTATTTATTGCACAATTTATTTTTAATGCAAAGTATTCTGCAATTTCCTGCACATGCAAACTATAATTTAAGTGCATGTATGTTATTAAAAATAATCTTTACTTTTTAAATGAAAAGAACCAAATTGTAGTTTATTAAATTTCCTATTTTCCATATAATTTAAAATTACATAACGTGTTATGCTGTAACTGAGTATTACTCATAGGAACACATGGCTACTTATTTTTCCCAAAGCTTTACAGTAAATGTCATTAGAACATATTGGAGACAGAAGATGAACTCGTATTTCTAACACATGAATTTTCAGTATGCTTCTTCATAAGAAAGGTCTGATTTATCAAATAAGCAAGTGGAAGTTTCAAGAACTTCTCTATGAATTTTAAAACTACATATTGAGAATAACTGGATGCTTATTCTATGATTCTATGATTTTATGACTACTTTTGGACTCTGTGAATTCTTCTGCCTTGAAATCAATTTATTCTTCTAGGGTGATTTGTTATAAACAATCTGATAAGGTCTACCTGCAATGTAGATTTTCTATTTCAGGTGAATCATGCCATTAAAGAATTTGCACGACACATTCGGAATGTCATTTTTTTATCATCTTCCCCTAAAAAGGAAAACCCATTAGCTGGAAAACAAACAAATAAACGGGTAAACAGACAAAACCCCACCCCATCTCCCAGAAACAAAAATCCTATTTTACCATGAAAACCAAGGGTTTAATTTTCTTCCCCCGCTGCCTCAGAATGTTTAAAGNTATTATTATTATTATTATTGGCAGTTATTATTAATCTCTTTAGATTCCTATTTGATATTTTCCTATGTTAGTTATTATAAGGACATTTAGAAAACTTTTTAAAACCTTTCATGTTTTCAGATTCCTGCCCACATATNTTTTGGACTCTGTGAATTCTTCTGCCTTGAAATCAATTTATTCTTCTAGGGTGATTTGTTATAAACAATCTGATAAGGTCTACCTGCAATGTAGATTTTCTATTTCAGGTGAATCATGCCATTAAAGAATTTGCACGACACATTCGGAATGTCATTTTTTTATCATCTTCCCCTAAAAAGGAAAACCCATTAGCTGGAAAACAAACAAATAAACGGGTAAACAGACAAAACCCCACCCCATCTCCCAGAAACAAAAATCCTATTTTACCATGAAAACCAAGGGTTTAATTTTCTTCCCCCGCTGCCTCAGAATGTTTAAAGCAGCCTGAATGACCTAAATGCACTGATTTCAAAATCTGAATATCTCTTTCTCAATGACACCTGGAAGATGCGGAGCAATCTTGAAAATCCAGCAGTGGTCTGGATTTCAATTCCCTTGTTTATAAATCTTATTAATGTGAATTAATGCAGTTCACTTTGTCTTTTTAATCTANCCTTTCATGTTTTCAGATTCCTGCCCACATATTAAGAAAATGGTAACATCTCCAAAATAAGACTGGTCTTCACCTTTTTATTTTAATGTTCATTAACTGAGTTCACGCTGGACTAAGCAACTCCTACATTTCTATTTTTTCATTCTAGATATTTCCACTGGCTTACATGTTGCTGGCAGGATTTTGTAAATAGATTAATTCTGTAAAACCTTTTGCCTTCTAATAAAATGTTCACATTTGTAATTCCCGGAAGGTAGTTTCATGTCTGCTTTTTTCACAGTTGATTAGAAATCCACCAGTACTATGCAAGCATTTACTATTTGCACATTGTTTGAAGCATTAGAATGACTTTGTCAGCAAAATCTCAATTTAATCTCATTCTGCCCAACATTAATACTGTTATCTTTGTGCCTATCCGTTAGTTCAGACATGTTCTTTTACCTTCGCTGCACTTGCTGAAGATTAGAAGTTATTTAGAAGATTAAAAGGCAAGACAGCCTGGGGCAGGACCATTTTCTGAGAAGTCCAAGGGCCCTATGTACAGTGATCACGTAAGGGAAAAAAAAAAACCTCTTTGTAAACCAGTTCTAATTTACCTCTGTCTGTTACTCATAAAGCACAGCTGTAGCTTCTCACTGTTTAAATTGAATGCAGTTCCAGTTCATAGATTGTTTTCTAAGCACTAACTCCCTGTAGACTACTCACTGGACTAGTAAATCAGCTGGCAAGAAAAGGAGAAAGAGACAAAAATAATTCTTCAGACAAACATTTAGCATGAGAAAATTCAAGGGACTGGAAATCAAAAATATATCTACAGCACCCTAGATGACATGGGGCATTTTTTCTATTCACAGCAAAGGTGTCCTTTTGGCCAAAAGCCAGAGCTTGTTCTGCTTCGCTTATCAATTAGAATGAGGAACAAGGCAAGACTTTAAAAAAATTTACAGATAGAAGTGTTAAAGACATCTGAAAGGGAAGAAAAATTTTATCTGCTGGAATGTAAATACAAAAAAAAAAAAAAAAGATGACTAACGATGCCTTTTGGAGTAATTTAGGATATTCTTTTTCTAAATAGACTGGTTTTACTTACCACTGTTAACAATAGCAAAATCTTATTATGGTAGAATTTTAGAGTATTTATCAATTTAATGTGTGCATGTAAATTATGGTGTGTGTATGTAAATAGATACAAAGCAAAACAAAAAAAAACGAGCCAAAATTTTTTTTTTAAGATTTTGTGGTAAGACAAATTACAGATGAATTTCTGTCATACTGAAATTATTGAAATCACTTTATTTTATTTAGCATACAATTAAATTCTTTTGTCTGTAATTTTGACTGTTTACTTTTAATATTGGCTTACAGATCTTTGCAGTGTACAAGAACTCAAGAAGACAGTACATATAATTTTTATGAGTACCATATGGAAGTCAGATGCTTTTTTGTTCTGTGGTTAATTTTGGTTTTTAAGGGTTGAAGGAACAGTATGCCTTTGATTTCTTTGGGAGAATAAATTTTCTCATAATTTCTCAAAATAAGCCTTTTGCATGCACCAGGAAAATGTAAGATCTGCATTTAAAACTAGAAACTGACCATTCTCATCAGGCTGCCTATCTAACATAGGTATCATTTTCTGTAAACACCATAGACTGAACCCTTAAACCTTTATTATTTTTGATGTGCTTCAAAAATATCCTCTATTAGAGGAGTAAAATAATGCCCTTTTTCAAGGAATTATTTGCTCATTAATCCTGCCAAGAATCACTTCCTGAAAACTGGATGTGACCCTAGTTCCTTTAACAAGTACCAAATATCAACATCTGGAAAATCCCTTAAAATAAAGATTCACTTTTTAAGGTGCAGCATCAGTAAAGTGCTTATCCTGACAGAAAGACGGAAAAAAAATTACTTATAAGGCAACTAGAGTTTAGGATAATCAGGAGATTGCTCTTGATTTATACATTTCAGTACATTAATCTCATCAAAATGTTAGGAACTTAAGTGAACCATCACAAATAAGCTATAAAGAGAATCTGAGCAGATTCTTTAATTATTCTGTTTCTGCTACTAGAAAAGAAATATTATTGATATGTGTTGTTCAGTGGGTGTGAAGTGGCATGTTAAATACAGAGAAAACATTTACCCAAAGCAGTATTTATTTTTCTTCTATATTTAAATCAAAATTGAAATGTATTTATCTAATTTGTATCATGATTTCATTATATAAATGCCCATGGTTTCAGTTATTCTAGGACTGTACCTTTGAAGAATAGGCTGCAGAAAGGTAAAATAAAGAACAGTTTTTGTTGTTTCTTTTTTTCTTTAAATATTAACCTTCCATTCCAGACAAACATAGAAAGTTCATTTACAAGTCAGCATTTTTCAAAGATGGACATGCGAAAAGATATTAATGGTAGTCCTGACCAGAATTAGTTATATTTGGTGTAGACTTTATAGATAAGTTTATAGATGTTTACTGTGCAGATAACGGCGCCTGTGCCAGTCATCTTGACTTTATAAGCTGTGGAGAGATATAACACTTTGGGGACAAGAAAGATCTCATTTTTAGCTACTACTTTAGGTCAAGATGAATCATCTTCTAGAAATATCAGTTTCTTCTATCTGTGGGGTCTAAACAACTAAGCTGTCACTCAAAATGATTCATAATACTTAACTACTTGGTAATTAGATGATCCCATAGTTTTGTTACAACTACAAATTATTACAGTAACAGCCAGTAAAAAAATGTAATTCTTTTTGATAAGGTAATCAATTGCCTCAAAAACAACAAAGATACAGAATTAAAGCAGTAGAAAATGAATATTTATTCACTGTAATTAATAGGAAAATGAGGGACTTTTAACAAACAGAAAAGCAAACAAAACTTTTCAAGTAGAATAATCCAGAATGTGTAGAGTGAAGGTCCAAAATTAAAACGTATAGAATTACTTGAAACCTTCTTCATACAAAATTGACTATACTAAGACCATGATTAATAGACATTATTAAGAAGTTATTAAGAATTTGCATTAAACCCATAATGTAGTATTACTTTTTCCAGGAAAGTACTTCAGAAGTTGCCACACATATTAAAAAATGTGGAACCTCAGGGAAACAATTTAAGAAAATTAGTACGCTGTTTTAGAAATGTTATGGCTTATTGTTTGAACTGTTAATCATCACCATATTTCATATGAACGATTTTGCTGAAATGCAGTTTACTTATATATCTGGACATATCAAGAGAGGTAGCTGAAACTACTTGAGGCCAATATTATTGAACTATTTTACTGTGTATTAAAAATTACATGGTTGCACTCTAGAATGTGCAAATATCTTCTGCTCCCCTATTTATAATCTTTAGGCGAATTAGTGAATTTGATTACATAATGCCATTTCAAATCTTAAGAAGATTAGCCTTCTGACAGGTTTTACTTTAAAGTTATAGCTGAAGGAGCATAGTGGGCTTTTAGTGATAGGCTCAAACCATCTGAGTAACAGCAGCTGTTATGTCTGAGTTGCAAAAGTTTAAAATGGAATGTTAACATCACATATATCTCCCGGCATCTCTCTTCCAAGCTGCTCTCAAGTCCTGATAACACCACAGATTGCAACAAAACCACTGATTACTCATGCATATGTGTTTTTAAAACATTTTTTTCAGGTTATTCTTTTATGGAAAAGGAATTTTGATACTGATCTGAGTTGGATTGGGATAGAGGCCTTCTGAAAAGCATCTATAAAGACCAAATGGATACACTTGAATGAACTGTTTTGGAGTGTTCAAAGAGAGACACTGTGCAGCTATAATACAAATGTTCACTAGTTTATCTTATTTCTTGTTTTCTTTATATTTTTACAAGGGAAATTGATTTTTATAAAGAACTAGTTCTTAACTATAAATATATAATCGAATTTAATATTTACAATAGCAGTAATAAAAAAACGGATCATTAATCCCAAAAATATAATAATCTGTTATTGAACTTTTTACTAAATGTGTCATTATCTCATGTTCAAATCACTCACCTATGCTAAAGCAATCAATTGCATTTTTGGTAAATTCATCAAATCAATGTGCATTCCACACTCCCTGGTGATCATATGTTTAGCTTTTTAACACAACAAGAATTTAGAATACTTGAAGTGTGAATCCCTCCTCCATAGTACAATACCAAGTGGCAGGAAGGCTTTGTGTGTTCTGGCAGAAAGAAAGCTATAAAATGAAAATTACCATATATTCCACACCCAGAGACAAAAGTACTAAGGACCATAAATGTGAGCTGGTCCTTTTGAGACCGTTTAAATACATATCCAAAATCAGTTCTAACCAGTCAGCAGAGAAGGAATTACACAAAACAGTAATGAATTTTGTACCAATAGACACTGTTTATCAGCTTTCAAAACTGCAGGTCAAAGAATAGAAAATGCAAAAGATGCATGCATGTATTAGGATCTCACGGCAACCTTCTGGTAGTGAGGGGGCTTCAAGGGTGTAATCTGTAAGGTCCCCCCCTTGTGTGACTGAGCCACTGCAAGCCAGCACCAACACAGACTTGCCACTGGCCAAGACCGAGACATCAGCAATGGTGGTAGCACCTCTGGGATAAAGTGTTAGGGAAGGGGACAAACTGCTGCCCAAAAGCAGACGGAAAAGAGGAATGAGAACTCGTGAGATAAACAGCCCTGCAGAACCAAGGTCAGTGAAGAAGAAGGGGGTAGATGTGCTCCAGCAGCCAGAGCAGATATTCCCCTGCAGACTGCGGTACAGACCATGGTGAGGCAGCTGCCCCTCTACAGCCCGTGGATGTCTCCAGTGAAGCCCATGGATACACCCAAAGGAGGGAGTGACCCTGTGGAGAGCCAGTCCTGAAGCAGGCTCCTGGCAGGATCTGTGCTAGTACAAAGAGAGGAGCTTACACTGGTTCGTATTTTCTTGACAGGACCACCCCTGGAGCAGTCTCTTCCTGAAAGACTCCATCCCATGGAAGGGACTCATGCTCTCCATTCCCTGCCATCCTGCATCACTCAGGAGGAGAAAGTAGAGATACTGGGAGTGAAATTGAGCCCAGGAAGAAGGGAGGGTTGGAGGGAAGGTATATTTCTCATTACTCTTATCTGATTTGGTTTGCAAACAATTAAGCTAGTTTACTCAAGCTGAGTGTTTCGCCTGTGACAGTAATTGATTAGTGATCTCACAATCTGCTCGTATCTTGTACCATGAGTCTTTTGTTTGTTATATTTTGTTCCTCCCCATCCAGCTGATAAAAAGAAGTGATAGAGAGGCTTGGTGAGCACCTGGTGTCCAAAGTCAGCCCACCACAGGACTACAGATAAGTTAACCACAAAGACTGCATGACTGCTTAGGTTGAAGTAAATATGTTGAAGTATGCATCACATGGGCACAAATAGGACAGTATCTTTTGCTTATTCTTTATCTATACACGCTGGATAAGGATTGTTTAGGTTTTTATTTACTTGTTTTGCTTAATAGAGATTTCTAAAATACATCAAGTATTAGTCAACCTTACTTCCTGTTATATCTGATTTTTTGTGGGTTTTTTCCAAAAACAATCCTTCTTTAGGGTACTGATCTGTGCACATGTAAAAAAAAAAAATTAGAAAAAAATTTTTTTTTCATATGTCTATTAGAATCTGCGTCTTTGCTCATGACAGTTCAGAAAATTCATACCTTGGGATGATATATTCATTTTAAAAAGTCTGGGCTTTGTGCAGAACTAAGCTGCAGTGAATCAAATTGCTTTTCCACTGAAGCTGACCTGGAGTAGTTGCTTCATTTTATACATTGCAAAATAGAATCCCAGCTAAAAAGACCTTTGTAAAACTCTATTTGATAAATATATTCTGTTAAAGCGACAGCATAAAATTTTAATAGTTATTTCATAGGAAGAGCTCTACACAAATCTCTCACTACCATTTCATACAATCATAGAATACCATAGAATAGGTCAGAAGGGCTTTCATCATCTGGTCCGACCTCTCTTTGCAAAAGCAAGATCTAGAGAAGATAATGTGTAACCTTATCCAGCTGAATATATTATTGGAGAACCCAGCATTTCCCTGGGTAGACTATGCCAATGTCTGACTGTCCTTACTGTGAGAAATT
Organism: Platysteira castanea; assembly: GCA_013397175.1. NCBI lineage: Eukaryota > Metazoa > Chordata > Aves > Passeriformes > Platysteira > Platysteira castanea. The sequence goes on along the minus strand of VYXC01012070.1, from coordinate 7,535 downwards.
TGCCTCCTGTGTCCAGTTGGTATCTCCATAGGAGTAACTTGTACCCTTTATGTCTCATCTTTTCCATGTGATTCATTGTAAAAAAGGATTCTCTATCTCATTTGTACCCACCCTTTAAATGCTGAAACAGGGTGATAAGATTTCCCCTAAGCCTTCTTCTCTCAAGGCTGAAAAAATCCTGTTCTCTCAACTTTCTTCACATGACAGGTTTTCCAGACTTTTGATCATCTTTGTGACCCATCTCTGGAGCCTCTCAGGCCTGTCCACATCTTTTTTGCTTAGCAGGGATTTTTTTTTTTTTTTTAATTTCTGTCTTTTGTGTTTTAGAGATTTTGCCTTTGGTTTGTACAGGTTTGGTTTTTAAATTTTTAAATTTTTTTTAAAAAATATTTCTTAATTAAACACATTCTTTTTTTCCTTTTATCTCACTGGTAGCTGCTCAAGCCTCAATGGCATTGAATTTAATATCTGACCTTACTGACTTTATGCTTACAGTTACATCTTTTTTTATTATTATTTTAAATGACAGCTAAGTGATGAGTATTTTTAATCAATGTAGTTACTCATAATAAGGTTATTTTTAATTCTTCTTGCTCCTTTGGTGCAGTGGGAAGTGTTATCAACTGGAGACCCTTGTAGGTAGGAAAACTGATGTTGTGATGGGCAGCATAATTGAATCAATGACTCATAAGCTGTCCTATATTCAAGCTTCCAGATACACCCCTGGCACTCGTGATCTCAAAGATTGCTATTGGAATTTCATGCAGCAGATGGGTGATCTCGGTAGGTACAGACACATAGCTTTCGCAGCTTTCAAGGCACACAATAAGAAATTGGGTTTTGTTTTGACTAATATGACAAGTCCTATCAAACCTCTTCATTTACTTTCATAATACGACATCATTTGCAACAATTTCAGCTTGCATTAAGTTGGTGTCCAAGAAAGACACATCAGTATAAAGACATTTAAAAGCATTTGGAAATGTGAAAGCATAAACTCTTATTTAGCAGAGAATAAATGCAGGCATGTTGACCAAAAGGTCTGTNCACTGAAAAAAATGTGTTAAAATCTCCCCTTTGCCTCTGCCCTCTACTGCAAAATACACATCACAAATTCGTGCTCCAAGATAGGGCTTGCTGTACTAGATCAGCTGAACATCTAATGAATTCTTCATAAAGATAGCCTTCATTCCAGTCCAGCCCTTTTCCATGGTATTACTGACAGGTACTCTCACAACTTATTCCCAATAAGACTTAGAATTTCAGAGCAGAAAGAAGGTCAAGGCAGAAAGGTACTAGAACACAGAGTATGGCTTTTTAGAAATATGCCATATTTTCTCAGCTGTTTCAAATTTTCTGTACCATCTGCATCTGTTAATTGTTTGTAAGTAGTGAGCTGCTTTACCAGCCTAGTCTTATTGTAGTCTTATCTCACCTGTTTTTAGCTTTTTTTTTCTGAGAATGGAGAATTATTTGTACCATTTAAAATACTGCAATAAGCTGTAAGAGTATATCTGATAAAAAAACTGCCTTTAAATGTTTTACTCAAAAAAGTATATAGATACTGCCAACAAAATTTATTATATTTTACAGTTATATTAAAGCATCTCCTTAAGGGGAAAGAAATTATCTCTTTTTCTTATAACCTTTCAGATGCTGTAGTATTTTGTAATTATGGACAAAACATAGAGAAAATTTCAGTAACTTTGGCTTTCCACTGCTTTTTGTTTTGTGTCTTTATGTGTTTTGGATGGTTCACCTAGGAAAATAATTAGAAGGAAGATTCTCTTAAATCAAAAACTGGCATACTGGTTTTATCAGGCAATACTGGAATATGCTGGCAATTGCAGAATGCAGTGCAGGAATAGACTTCGATTTCACCTGAAAGCACTGTATAAGCTGATGTGCTGTTTAAATCTCATTGTGAATCTTGTTGCAATTTGTGATTGTAAATCTCAGTATTTAGCTTTGTTGATGGTGCTTGTTGGTATTGACCCAGTATCAGAAAACATCTGTGTCTTGATGTTGCTTTCCCCCTTTGCTGGATTCTTCAAGCTGCTGGAGGTGACATACTGCACAGAAATCACACTTGATGTAGTGGTGCATGATTAAATACATCTATCAAAATATCACCACCTATAACATTGGTGATCATAATTTATATTCTTTATCAGATAGAGAATTATTTATGTCTACTAATCCTTGAATGGTTGGGGGATATTTTGTCCCCTGAAGTTGTATAATATTTTGGAAATTATTTTGATTTTAAAATCTAGGTGAGTGACCTGTTTCAAGGTTTTTTTCCTTACTATATATTAATTCATTTTTTTGCAAATGGTAGCAAAGACAATCCCCTGATTTAAATAAGATGAGATAATTAAGCCCTGTGAATCACTAGTGAAATCAAAAAAATCTCTGCATAATACTAATCTTGTTTTTCCACAAACACTCCAAATAATTTTAATGAAAGTTGTTGATTAGTGAATACATAAAAGTTTTGAGAATAAGCTGAAAACTGAGGGTAAACTGTGTAAACTCAGTATCTCTGTGACTGATGATATCTCTCCTATGTGTTGATATCCTGAGTAATTGTAGGACTCGAAGAGGCACAAACATTTTGAAGAGAAAGAAGACAATATTCCATATTCCTTTTTCTTATAGTCTTCTATTTTTAGTAGAAATATATTAAAAATTATAAAATAACATCTTTGTACACTCAAATCATAATTGCAACAAAAAACAGAAGCAAGTTTTTGACTGGATATCTTTGGAAGCACATTGCTTAGAAGGAGATAATGCTTAGAATGGCAATAGTAAAACCTATTAAAAATATTAGAACATCTTGCCTCAAAAATCTTTCGACAAGAACTGACAACCAAAAGGAAGAGTGCTAGCACAGTGTACATAATGCAAGCCAGCTAAGATTCTTCAAGGAATACATCACACTTCAATTTCAGGTACAGCAAAAACAGTAGAATATGCAAAACAGAAAAAGAATTAGTTATATTTATGTTAACAAGCCTAACAAATAATTGTCTTCAAAGTAGCAACAAAAATATTACTGAGACTGATCCCATTGGTAGAATTTTAGTTTTCTTCATCATGGGATAGCTTATACACCACCAGGCCTGCCAGAAACAGAGTTCATCTGTCTAAAAAAGAGGAAAAATATTCCAGCCCCTGAGTTGTCAGGGCTTTTAACCAGGTTTGAAGGAGGAAAAGGATAACATAAGTCTCAGTAAAGATGAGCCTGGGTTGACACACCAGTGTTGTGGGTGACATCTACAGTCCAGCTGAAGTGCACCCATCATGGGTAACAAACAGTGGAAGCCATTGGCAGCAGGAAGCTGTGATGTAGTTATCACCATGGAAATGTGGTGGGATGCCTGGAGTGCTGCAGTGGATGGCTGCAAGCTCTTCAGAAGGGACAGGTGAGGAAGGAGAGGCCGTGGGGTGGCTCTGTGCACTGGGGAGGAGCTCAGGGACAGTGGGGAGAAGGCTGAGTGCCTGTGGTGACAAGCAGAGGGATGGCCAACAAGGCAGAGATCCTGCTGCGAGTCTGCTACGGACCAGCCGACCAGGATGAAGTGAAATATTTTATCAGTGGATGTTTCATGACCTCTAGCCCTTGTTCTTGTGGGAGATTCTAAGTTGCCAAATGCCTGCTGTGGAAACGAGGGTTCCTGGAGAGTGTGGAAGGTAACTTCCTGACACAGCTGGTAAGGGAGCCTAGCAGGGCATGCCCTGCCAGACCTGCTGTTTACAAACAGAGAAGGGCTGTGGGAGATGAGGTGGTCAGAGGCCATAGCAACTACAAAATTATTATCTCCTGTTCTTCGTGAGGTAAGGAAGTGGGTCAACAAAACCTCCACTTTTGACTTTCAGAGGGCAGATTTTGGCCTGTCCAGGACACTGGTTCAGACAGTTGTTATGCCCCAAGCTCACTCAGTGGGTTTTTAAAGAGTCATAGATACTTATGATTCATTCTGGTGGTGTACAGAAGAAAACAAAATTCTCAGGAGGCTGAATAACAAAAATACCCAAATAAGGTAATTTTAAAGGTGCAGGAGTAGGCGGTCTGTATGTGCCAATAGATGAGCTGTCATGAACAGAGTGCCCTGGCTGCACAGGGAGTTTTCACTGGAACTCAGGGGAAAAAATGTATGATCTTTGGAAAAAGGAGCAGGCAACTCAGGAAGAGTACATGTTTGCCACTAGATCATTTAGACAGAAAATCAGAACAGTATAAGCTCAGCTAGGATTCAAGCTGGCCGCCATTGTAAAATATAATAAAAAAAGTCTAAATACTTCAAAAAAAAAAGGAAAGACATGGAAATTCTCCATTCTCTATGAGACATGAGAAGGGCAATAGAACTGGTAAAAGGGTCTAAAGAGTAAGTCGTATGAGGAGCAGCTGAGGGACCTGAGTCTGCTGGAGACCTTCTTGTTCCCTAAAACAACCTGAAAGAAAGGTGCAGCCAGGTGGGGGTCAGCCTCTTCTCCCACGTAACGAGTGACAGGGCAAGAGGAAGTGGCCCCAAGCTAGGGGAGCTTCAGCACTGGAACAGGCTGCCCAGGGAAGTGCTGGAAGTGTTCAAGAAACAACTGGATGCATCAGTGCTGTGGTTTAGTTAACGTGGTGTTATTCAGTCAAAGGTTAACTCAATGATCTTGGACATCTTTTTCAACTTAATAGTTCTATGATTCTAAGAGGAACACATTATTTCATATCAGCCGAACTGCAATAACTAAGCCATATTACTCCACAGTAGGAGAAAAATAATTGTGTGTTTCACTGCAGGGTAGAACTTTACACATGCAATTACCAAGGTCTAGCTGCTTCACAATAATTTAATACCTAGATACAACATGTTCATATGTCAAAAGAAGAGGTCTGAGGAAAAACACTGCTTTGCTTATTAAATCCAAATGAATTGTCTGTTCCTTTTTTCATTCCAGTAGAAATAATGTTCATTAGCTCTTGAAGGATTTTTGTGCTTAGAATTCATCTCAGTGAAAATCAGTCTCAAAACTAAGAAATCTCAAAAATTTCATATCCACCCAGCAAAGTATTTCACTAGGGTTTTGATTTGAAACAATTTATATGATAGTAAATTAGAAAGCCAAAAAATAATTTACTCTGGTTTTCAAATGCATTGCAATGGATCATAAATGCAGTGCTATCAGTACTCTGTACTAAGGCAAATATGTACCTAATTCTAATTGTGTGCTTTACCTTTTTTTACACTGTCCTGTGACTATGTACAAACTACACTCAGAGAAGTTCTCACCTGGAAGTACCAAATCAATTCCAGTCTAAGGAGGTAGTTACTGTGAATTTCACAAGGTAATGTTCTTTTTCTACCCAAAATAAATATGCTAATTAGATATGACACCTGAATATGGAACCCAGAGGAATCATTAATATATTAATATTAATTTTAATCTTAATATTAATATTAATATGATAAGCTAATTTTAAAGAGATGTGTTTTTTTATAATTCACCTTGAACTGGAAAATACGTGCCCTGGAATTGCATATTATACCTATCTATTCACTCTATTCTAACTAGAAATCAGCTCTGCTAGGTTTTTTTAGCTGGTCTTTGAAGCATGTTACATAGAAAAATTTTGACTGTAAAAAAAAGGAATAGCATTTGATTCATAGTAGAGAAAACACCTCATCTCTTACATCAATTGGCCACAATGACATGCCAATATGCCAATATCCTTAACTATTCTGAATTTGAGGTGACCATTAGAATCAGAAGGTGCAAAATAGAAAACAGTATTTACCATACTCTTTATTGATGGAGCCAGGTCAGACAAGAAGTAGTATACAGACACTTAAAAATTTTTCACAAAAAACCTTATACATTGCATTTTTGAAACATTTATTCTAGAAAATTTATGTCAATGTTCCATGGTTTAGAAGATATAGAAACATTGTCGAACCCATTACGTGAATTATTCACAGAAGTCCGTTAGAATAGCTAATATTTGCTCTTCCTAATGCTATCACCACCTACTTCTTTTCACCTTTAAGATTCATATTTTACTGAGACTTCCTCTTCTATGGTGTCGGTGATTGAATCTGAATCTGGTTCTGGATCCGAATCTGGTTCCTGGATCTGAATCGCGTATTCAAAGGAACGAGCTGGTTTTGTACACTTCTTGTACACAGTACTTCCTTACATGGCAATTCTCACAACACGACCTATCCTGTGCTGCCACATCAGCAATGCACCTTCTAAATGTCCTTCTGTGGGGTGATCATGCACTG
>VYXC01012069.1:22870-45247 GCA_013397175.1 Platysteira castanea | reverse complement strand
TCTGCTAGGTAGGAGGGGAGAAAAAAAAAAAAGAAAAAAAAGAGGAATTAAATTTTAATTTTTGAAATTTTTTTTCCTTTCAGTCGAGCTGTTCAGAGAAAGGAATGTGAGTGAATCTTCCTGGAATGTCTCCCTCTGCCTCTTTCCAAGGAATTTTTTGAACAGTTTTTTTTTTTATAAATAGACACAAATTCCTAAACTATTATCTCTCCAGAGAGCCTCCTCCTCCCCAGTTAACTCATAAAAAATAAGGCTTTTTAAGGTAAGTTAACTCTACACCTTGTGGAACCTGTGCTTTAATTTGAATTAATTTGGGTGTTTCTTAATTGGGGTTCTCTGAGCGATGTCAGACTTTTAGCAATAGTATTTTTTGAAGTCTACAATGTGCATTTTTAAATAATATCTTGTCTAAACAGAGCTTAAATCACCCAAACCATTGTGTGCCTTGTTCTTTCTTTTTACAAAACCACCCCATGGCAGGATTAAAAGGCCACTGTTAAAAATATTAAAGGTTCCTTGTCCTACAGTGGGTTGTAAAGGGATGGTAAAAAAAATCAGTAACACCAATATTTGAGTATTTGGGGTTTCAATTCCAGTGTTCCCACTGTCATTATTATTTAGGGTCAATATTAACAGATAATTTGTTTTTTTCTGGGGACACCACTGGCAGTTACACATTCACCATCAACTCCAGGGTGAGATGATAATTCCAGAGAAATCTGGAGCTTGGATTCCTGAGTTTGAGGGAATTCAGGGAAATTCAGGGGAATTCAGGGAAATTCAGGGAAATTCAGGGAATCCCAAACTCAGGGAACTTGGATTCCCAGCCCCTGCCTGGCATTTGCAGTGGGGAGTCCCCACATCACCCCTCAGCTGATTAAGGTAAAAAAATTATGATAAATTGGCCTTGAATTAGCTCCTACTCAATTTTTTTACACCTTTTAGTGCTTTTCTCACCCATCCCTGAACCAGGAAGTTGCCTGGGTTAAGAAATCCAACTCCAGGGATTATTTTACCACATTTACCTGAAGGGAAAAGGAAACCAGGAGGCTGCAAGGCCGAGAGTTCCGAGGGGCCACCGACCCCGGCCACCTCTGCCCCAGTTCCCTTTGCGCTGCAGACCTGATAATCCAAATATTTTTGGAACATGCCATCCCAGTGAGGGAAATCTGAATTCTGCCCAGCTGGATTTGCCTGCCGGGATGCAGATCAGGAATCCAGGTGGGGATCTCACCCTTGGGAAAACGCGGGTTTGGCTGAAGCTGTATCCAAACCAACTGGGAATTTTTCGTGTCGAAAGCAGACAAAAACTGGGGTGGGAGCAGCAGGGGCTGGCGGGGTTGTTTGGGATCAGGAGTCCAGAGCAGCGTCCCTCTATCTCCGTGAGGAATGTCAACACTTCTGCTTCTTCTGGGAACGGGAGGATGGAAGGACACAGGGCCCGTTTGCTGGGGCTGTTGGGGTTTTTTTAAGCTCACAGCTGCACACCCTATTCCTGTCAGTGGAAAAGCTCATTTCTCCTCAGTGGAAAAGCTCCTTTTCCTCAGATAAAATCTAATTTTTTAAACCTTTTTCCCCCCGTCCCTCAGTTCTGCTGGGGCTGTTCCAGTCCCCAGTTCATTTTTAGGCTCCTTGGGGTGTTTTTTCTCTCTCCCCTGCTCCTGCTCGTGCACCGACCATCCTGGGAGCTGGAATTCACCCACATAGCTCAGATTCCCAGATTCCTGCCTGGCCTCAGAGCCGCTGCTCCTTTCAGAGGTGGCGAGAGCCTGCCTGTATTTGGAGATCACATTCCAGCTGTCTCCTTCCTTCCCAGCAAAACCCACCCCGGCCCAAACCCCACAGCGGCGGTGACGCTCCAACGCTCCCCAGCTCCAGCAAACCTCACCCAGCCCGTAAAAACAGGAGTTATGCAAACACCAAATGCTCGGAAAGGCTTTTTTTAGCCCCGTTTCTGGGTGAGCGACGTGTTGGCCATCTGAAACTTCCTTTTTTTGGGGCTTGTTTGTGCCAGAGATACGTTATCTGCCTGACACTTTACTCATACAAATGCCATTCACCACGGAGGCTGAATCAAAGACGGGCAGTGTTCCCTCTCGAGATGTTATTTTTAGAATACTAATGTTTACTAAAAGTTCGTATTAATATTCTTTGTTCAAACTTAGCTAAATTTAGCAGGAGGCAGTTTAATATTCGTGGAGCCATCGGGGCATTATCCCCCTGGGATTGTTTAGTTCCTGGGTGCCCGGTGACCTTTCTGCTGCAGAACATGACTCATTTCTTCTGCAGCTTCAATTCAGAATTTTAATCCTTCGCTAATCATAAGACATTGTTTATGGGATGAGCCAAGGTTCCTCCTGCCGGGAGGGGACGTCACAGGCAAGGAATGGGAGTCATTTTCACTTGGGAACGTTGAAATTTGGGGGTTTTTATTCTTTCCAGAGCTCGGGGAGTGTTGGGTGGCTCAGAGTCCTTCTCCAAGGCTGTGGAGCTGCCCGGAGCCTCCCTTTTTGGAGGAGAGCAGGAGAACAGAACCACCAGGAGAGCAGAATGTGCTGTGAGCCTCAGCGACCACAGCAGCTCAGGATGAGGGAAATGGGGGTAGGGGAACAGCAAAGTTAATTGGTGTGAGGTTTAATTGGCATCTCGTCCCAGGACCTGCCACCGTCAGGGTGACATTCCCTGCCACGGCTGCTGCTGGTGACAGAGGATCCCGTGGGAGACGTCACATGCAGAGTTTGTACAAGGCAGGAGCAGGGAGGAGCAGCTGTGCCCGCAAGGAAAAGACAGATGAGGAAAAAATAACCGGTGTATCACAGCTTTGGGAAGTGGGATTGGCCTGGGGAGCTGTCCTGGAGCGAAGGAAGGACCCGGGGAATGAGGGGAATTTGGGATGGAGATCAGGGCAAGGTGCTTCCCACCGAGGGTGCTGGGCACTGCCCAGGCTCCCCAGGGAATGGGCACATTCCCGACCCTGCCAGAGCTCCAGGAGCCTTTGGACACCGCTCTGGGACAGGCTGGGATCTTTGGGGAGCTTCGGATCGTGGGGGATTGTTAAACAAAGGATGGAGCACCAGAAAACCTCCAACATCCCCAGAACTTAACCACAGGTGCCAAGGGGAGGGATCCAAGGGTGTGCTGGAGAAGGAGGGAATGTTCCAGCCCTTTTTCTCTTTTCCCCTCACAGCATCACTTCGTTTTCCTCCCCGTGGCTGTGATTCACTGAACCAGCGACGTGAGTGGTGTGAAGCTGGGTGTTTGCTGATTTATCCCCCGTGAGTGGTGTGAAACTGGGTGTTTGCTGATTTATCCCCCGTGAGCGGTGTGAAGCTGGGTGTTTGCTGATTTATCCCCCGTGAGTGGTGTGAAGCTGGGTGTTTGCTGATTTATCCCCCGTCAGTGCAGATAAGAGACCCCACCACAGACTGACTCAGCCCCAGGCAGGTGAAATCATCCCTGAAATCATCTCCTCCTGCACTGATTTATCCATTTCCAGCTGGATAAAACGGGGCGGGATGAACCTCACCCCTCCTGCGGGGGTTGGTTGGTTGGGAGAAATCCTCTTTGTCTTCAGCTGGGAATTCTGATTTATGTCTGTGAGGCACCGAGATCAGGCAGGACGGAAAAACCCTGGGAATATTCCGTGCTGGAATGAGCTTCTCCTGGAGATTTCTGCCCTCGGGAGCCGCAGGCAGTGTCAGGAGAGAGGAGCCCGTGGGAGGAGAGATCCCCACGGGGTGACAGCTCAGCTCCCAGCTCGTGGGGCAGAGGAGATCCCGGCTGGGGAGGAGGCAGAACGCTGACTTTTCACTCCACTGCAAAAGTTAAATCCACGTGGGAAAGGATTTTTCTCTTCTGGAGCCAAACCCGAGCTTTTGGTTCAAAAAAAATTCCGCACAGGGCAGAATTCCTTCCCAAATCCCCCTTCCCCCTGGGAAGCCATTCCCTGTGTCCTGTCCCTCCTTGTCCCAAGTCCCTCTTGGAGCCTCTTCAGGCACTGGAAAGCCACAATTTGGTCACCCCAAAGCTCCCACGTGGTTGTTGACCCCATAAATTCAATATTTGAGCCACAAAATTGCAACCCCGACAAACTTTTCTATAGAAATTAAACAAAAAAAGCAGAGGACGAGCAGAAAAAAAATGTTATAGATCCTGATAGGATTTGGGGTTTGGGGACAAAATAAAATCAGAGCAAAAAATCTGCCTCACACAGACAGAGAGCACAAGTGTAGCCCTGATTTAAAATTAATTTCAATTAATATGGATCCTGAAAGAATTCACAGCGTGAATACAGCAGTGCTTGTTAGAGGATTAGACTTGTATATCTTCATATTTCCAGCTCATTAATTATGTTAATGACTCATCTGAACCCACTCAAATTAGACATCTCAGGCATTTTCCTGTAAATATCTGTTGGTTTTAATATTAAAAGTAATATTAAATATTATTGATATTAAAAATTAAAAGGGTTTATGGCAGCTTGTGTTTTTTTTCTGTTTGAGTGGTCTTGATTTGGGTTTTCTTCAATCCCAATCAGGTTATTAATTGGATTATAAAAATATATGTAACAATAACATGAGATTAAACAGCTTGAGACAAGCAGGGAGAAATCCCTGCTTGATAGAAACCCAAGGAAAGGAATTTTTCCTAAAGCTGAGGGAGACTGGGAAGGAATCCTGCAGAACAGGAGTTATTTCAGCAAAAACACTCGGGGATGTGAAAAGCCAAGGGTCAGAATTTCCAGGGAGGCCCTTGAGCTCCTTTTCTTCAAGGCAACAGCATCCGAACAAAAATCTTCCTCACAGAGCCAAAGCCTGAACAAAATCCACTGACAGAAGGAAGGGGATGCAGGTTGGCTGGAGGATTAGTCTCATTTTAATCGAATATCCACAGATTTTATGGAATAATACAAAGCAGAACTCGGGGTACAGACGAACAGCCCGCTAGCACAAACCACCTAATGACAACCACTGCCGAAAAATGACATTGCACACGTTTGTACAGGTGGGGCTGGGGTGGAAAGGAGAGAAAAAAAAATAAACAAACAACCCCTGGGATTGTGGTTTATTGTCCTGGTGAGTCCTCAGCTCCTCGTGACCAAACCGTGCTGCCAGGAAGGAAGGAAATACAAAAGAGAAATGTGCTTTTTGTGTTCAGAGCCAGCTCTGGGCCCCTCTCCCCTGCTCCCAGGCCAGCCCCAGCTCACTGCCACCAGCCTCTCCCGGGGTTTTGAGTCCCTAAACCTCTAAAACAGAGGATTTGTCACCTTTCAAACCTTTCCTGCGGGGAAAAGAGAAGAGATGGAAAGGTTGCCAGGAGGGAAGCTGTAAATACCCATTCACATTTACACAGAGCTGTACAGAAATAAAAATGAGATTTGTTGTTCCCCTGGAATCTGCAGCAGCATCCCGGGAGTGATTCCTGTGCCTTCCTTGGGAGTCAGAGTAAAAATCACCCAAACCTGGGCGGTTCTGTGCGGAAAAACCAGGAAAGCTGGAGCTGCCTGGAGCTGAGGAGGGCCTGGGATAAATCCTCAGAGACAGGGGAGGGAAATTCCTATTTTAGAACCGGCTGTGCTGGAAGAGGTTGGATTTTTCAGGCTGATGTGGGGTGAACTGAAGTCCGGCCGTTAAATAAATGAGTGAAAACACCGGGATTTCTGTGAAAATGGGGGTACAAGAACTTCTTCTGCAGCCAAAATGTGACTTCCCAGGGATTCCTCGGGAAGAAAAAAATCTCAGGAAAGGCCAAATCAGACCAGAAACTGCTCAGTATAACACAGGGAATTCATAAATCAGAATCTTGATCCTCCAGGGATGGTTTTCCGTGGCAGGACCAGGGCCTGGTGCAGGTTTGGGACGGGGAGCAGTCCAGCAGTATTGCTAAAGGGATGACATTTATTTCATTTTCTTCTTTAAACATATTTATATATTTATATAGACTGGTCAAAGTTCTGCTGTAAATGCACTTTTACCAGCAGCAGTGCAGATTTCTCCCCCATCCAGCTGAGATTTGTCACTCCACCTTTGGGACAGGGGGACTTTTTTTGCATTTCTGTCCAAGAATTTTGTTTTGCACTCAACACCTGAAATCTCTGGTTGAAATAAGTTAACGAGAATAATTTTTTTTTTTCTCTTTGCTGCTATAAAATGCATTTTTATCATTTCTCCTTGACAGGGCTGCGAGTTCTTCTCTTTTTTGTGTTGAAAAGACAAATAAACATTATCCAGGCATCCATCCATGCACCCACCCACCCATCCAGGAACAGAAACTTTATACACTCATAAAACTCTGTGAAAAACTCAAATCCAGTGCACGCCGCTTGGAGTGCTCCATCAGAAAGTGCACTTTTCCAAACAAACAAACAAAAAAATTGGTTCCAAGAAGTTAAAAACTGATTTTTGTGTGGAAACAACTGCCCGCCTTCGTCTTGTGAAGGGAAACTGGGGACCTGTCCTTTTCCCAGCTGAAATTCCCTTGCTCTGAAGGAATTATTTGGAAAAATGTGAAGTTTCGCTGTCAGATCTGCTCATTCTGTGTTTTTTTCTCTGTGGAAATGCAGACAGAGTGGTTTTGGAAAGGAATAAAACAACCAAAAAGCAAATTCTGGGGTGGGGACTGCTGAGGGAGCAGAGCCCCTGCATGAAAGGTGATTCCTCATCTCCCACATCCCTGTTTTCTGTGACAGCAGGATTTTCCACGAGGCTGCGAGCGTTTTTTGATGCACAGAGGATTTCTGGAGTTGGATTTTTGACCCATCATTCAATGTTTTACTCACTTTATTCATTAGATAATTGCAAATTCCCTTGCTGTGCCCAGCTTGGGTCACACTCTCCGTGGAAAGCTGATGCTTCTCCTCTAAATCCATAAAAACAATCTCCAAAGGACAAAAAAAGGAAAATCTACTTTCAGTATTCTTGGTGAATTCAGCACGAGGAGCTTTGTGATTGTTTTTAGCCAGAACTAAAACTGATTTAATCAGCAAAGTCCTTCCTGCCCCTCCGTGGGCTGCTCGGGCAGGCCGAGCGTGAGGCACCCCCAGCTCTGCATGGAAATTTGGGAATTCCTGGCTGCTGCTTCTGTCCCCAGGGATAAACCTGAACTCTGGGTTTATCCTCTGGAGGGCTGCTCTTCCCTCGAAGCACAGAATTCCTTGTAGAATGCCAGGACTGGCTTGGAAGGAGCTCAAATCCCACCCAGGGCCGTGGGCAGGGACACTTCCACTGTCCCAGGGTGCTCCCAGCCCCCTCCAGCCTGGCCTTGGAATATTTTGGCAATAATTGGTTTATGATGAGCTTGTTTGGTGGTTTTTGGGTTTTTTTTAACATGCCAGTGAGGTGGAACGTGGAGTTTTTGTCCATCTCCAGCCTCTGGGTTGGTGCTGTGGGTGCAGTGCTCTGCTTTGCAAAGCTGAGGGCAGGAAATCCATCCATGGCTGGGCCGTGTGAGGAGAGCAGCTCAAATGAGAATGAAGGTGAAAAAGTACATTCGGAGCATCCCGGGAAAGCAGGATCTCATCCAGAGTGGTTTTATTCACTGAAAGGAAGGACAAAGCAGCTTTGTGTGTCCAGGGGAGCCACCCCCACCTTCAGGAAAGGTCTTGCTTTGCCAGGATTCTCCTTGCAGTGATGAAACAGGCAGGGAATTCTTCATCTGCGGGTGGCTGTGGGGGGTTTTACCTCATCATGGAATCAGGGAATCCTGGAATGGGTTGGGCTGGAGGGACCTTAAAGCCATGGCAGGGACACCTCCCACTGTCCCAGGCTGCTCCCAGCCCCGTCCAGCCTGGCCTTGGGCACTGCCAGGGGCACCCACAGCTCCTCTGGGCACCCCAAGGCCTGGCAAGCTGGCTCTGCTGAAATCAGGATTTTCCAAAGCATTTCAGCCAGGCAGTTACTCCTTAATTTCTTTTCCCCTTCTGCTCACAGAACCCTCAGGAGCCCAAAATCCGAATTCCAGGAGCCAGTGTCACCCCTGCATCTCTGGGCCGTGGAGCCCAGCCCTGTGGGGATGCCCCAGGCAGGAACGCTGATGGATGAGGCCCCAACCAGGGCAGCTCCCAAAATCCAGCAGCTCCAGGAGGTACCAGCAGTGAGGGATTGTCCAGGGCTGTGACATCGAGGCGAGGACAGGGCGTGGAGACCTCCCCTGCCCGGAGGGCTCCTCCTGAGCCCAGCCCCTTCGCTGTGAGCGTGGAGAAGGTTCCGTGGGGGATTCCTTCGGGTGCCTCACCCTCCGGGATGGGACAAATCAGGAAAAAGCCACGGGAATTCCTCACGGGAAGGAGTTAATGAGGAACCAGTGATGGAGGAGGAAGCGGAGCCGAGGCTGTGGGCACTTGGTGCCTTTGGGAACAAACACACTCTGGCTGGAAAAGGGAGGGAAAAGCTCTTGGGAAAAGCTCCTTCTGTTGCCTGTAGTCGCTGCTCCCATGGGTGGCAGCTTTTTTGGGATGTCCTGGAGGAACCCCGGGGAGCAGCTCAAAGCCAAAGGGCTCCGCGCTGGCCAGCAGCGAGTGACGGGGAGGGTTTATAATTTAAACCAAAAATAAACTCTCTGTCTGGGCTGGGGGCTCACGGGCTGGAGGATGCTCTTGACTTACTACGAGGATCCACAGCGAGTGTTTGTGCTGTGCCAGCACTCTCCATTCCCAAAACACACCGGAACCTGTCCTGAAAAGTGCTGCTCTCGCTTGGTTTGGTGGGGCTGCTTCGTTTCTTCGCTCATCATTCTTCTTTTTCTTAAAAGGAAAATGTTCCCCGAAAGGCTAAAAGGGCTTTGGAGACAGAAGAGGCAGGCTCCGGGATTTGCAGGACTTGGAATGAGGTGGTGGCAAGGTCTTGTACCCAAAGGTTGTTGAGGTGGGTGACTGCCAGGCTGCTCCGTCTCCTGCTCCGCTCATCCGGGCTGCTCCCACTCAGGACATGCTGGGCAGGAACACAGACACAGCAGTGATTTTCGGGAAGCAAACTGAGGTTAAAAATGTCAATATTGCCACTACATCAACAAAAAGGGGAGTGAATTTGGGTGAAATCGTTCACAAAACGTGCTGGGCACACGGATGGTGCCAGTCATGGGCAGAGGGGACAGTGCCCGCTGGGTGACCCCGGCCTGGGGGATCCGGGCCTAACCCAGGCTGGGCTTTTGGGTCTCGGATCTGTCACAGACACACAGACAGCTCAAACCTGGTCTCCTGATCCTCTGCCGGGGGCGCGGGCCTGCTGCGAAGAGAAGCAGCACAAAATCAGGGAATGTCCAGCACAAAATCAGAGAATGTCCAGTGCAAAATCAGGGAATGTCCAGCACAAAATCAGGGAATGTCCAGCACAAAATCAGAGAATGTCCAGCACAAAATCAGGGAATGTGCAGCACAAAATCAGGGAATGTCCAGCACAAAATCAGGGAATGTCCAGCACAAAATCAGAGAATGTCCAGCACAAAATCAGGGAATGTCCAGTGCAAAATCAGGGAATGTCCAGCACAAAATCAGGGAATGTCCAGTGCAAAATCAGGGAATGTCCAGCACAAAATCAGGGAATGTCCAGCACAACCCAACCCCCCCTCCCTGCCCTGAGCTCCCGTTTATTTCTTGGAACCATTCAGCCTCAGCCAGGGGACCTTTCCCTGCTGCCCCTCAGAGCTGGACAGAGTAAGAGCAGAGGCTCTTTCACTCTGATCCGGGCCAAACCCAGCCCAGATTATCCTGGTGAAGGATTTTGTTTCCCAAACCCCTCCAGAATTTCCTTCCCCGCAGTTCCAGCCTTCCTCAGCTCCCAGTGCTCTGGGAATGTCCTGTTGGATCCCAGGGGTGCTGCCAAGCCCTGTTCTCATCCCCAAGACTGCCTAAGGGGAGGATAAAGAAAGGAGTTGTTACCTTTCCCTCTCAGCCATGTCTTGTTTCTCCTCTGCCCTGTAAACACAAATCCTGCTGGAAATCCATCCCCCAGAGGGAAGGAGGGAGACTCCAGGGCCTTCCTGGGGGGATGGATTGGCCCTGGAGGGGAGCCACTCTCCATGGCCCCCTCCCCAAATTGATCTTACCTTTCTTTTCTGGCCTTGATCCTCTCTTCTTCATATCTGCAACAGAGAGGAAATTCTGTAAATGCTGCTTTCACTTCTAGTCACATTTAGTGTTTGCTCTGAGGGCGATGGAATCTCCAGGTTCCCACAGTCTGAGGCTCTTCCTTGGGTAAAACCAGGCTCGCCCCAGGCTCTGCCTCCCCAGCCCCTGGATTCTGACCCAAGCCCGTGGGATGCCCGTGCTGCCCCTGCCCAGAGCTGCCCAGGGTCCCCTGGCACTCACTGCAGGACGCAGTCTGGGATCTGCACGTGCTCCATGGGGATGAGCTGCTCCAGCTCCTCCAGGCTGTGCACGTACTGGATCTTATTGATGAACTTCACGCTGAGGGAGACAGAGAGAGGCAGTGCCACCCCTGCGGTTCCTCAAAACCCCTCTGGGGGTGGCACTGGAAGTGTCAGAGAGGCGCAGGACAGATGAGAGCTTCACCTTGGTCACCCCCGGTTCAGGGTGAGCTCAAAATCCGATTTGTGGCATTAAACCCCAGGGGAGGGCTGGAGCTGTGCCAGGGGGTTGGGATGGAGAGCAGGGAAAGGTTCTTCCCCCAGAGGGTGCTGGGCACTGCCCAGGCTGCCCAGGGAATGGGCACGGCCCTGCCAGAGCTCCAGGAATGTTTGGACACCACTCCCAGGGATGCCCAGGGTGGGGTCGTTGGGGTGTCTGGGCAGGGACAGGGGGTGCTCTGGGTGATCCCTGTGGGTCCCTCCCAGCTCAGGACATCCCAGGGCTCTGTGACTCCAAACCCCGCTCAGCTGGGGCCGTCCTGCTCACCTGATGAAGGGTCTGGAGATGGCCAGCACGGTGCGGATGAACCACGACGGGTGCACGATGATCAGGGCCTTGAGGTTCTTGCGCAGCCTGGGGAGAGGCCAAGGGGCAGAGGTCACATTCCAAGGACGTTTCCCAACCTCCCCTGTCCCGTGCTGGCCTCTAACGGGTGTTTTGGTGCTGACCAGCCCCTGCTGTGCCCACACAAAATCCCTTGGGAGGCTCATCCTGGCTCAGCAGGCTGCGGGAGCGCCGCTCTGCTCGGCCCTCTGGAAATATCTTTATAAACCAATTGCTGACAAAATATTCCAAGGCCAGGTTGGACAGGGCTTGGAGCAGCCTGGGATAGTGGAAGGTGTCCCTGCCCAGGGCAGGGTGGTGGAATGAGAGGATTTTTGAGGTTGCTTCCAACCCAAACCATTCCAGCACCCGGTAGGTCTAAGGAACGTGGGGTTGGGTCAGACTCATTCCTGCTGAACAACAGGAGTTGGGCATTGGATTTTCCTTTGAATTCTAGGATGGGAAAAGGCCTGGGAAGGACGAAGAGGCCCCACCACCAGGATCCTCACCTTCTGTCAATCATCTGGTAGCATTTCTTCAGCCAGCCCAGGCCTGGCATCCTCCTGCGGGGCGTGGCCCCGTTCAGGTACACGATCATGTAGTCCTCGGCCACCAGCAGCTCCAGGCTGCTGATCACGTACCTGGCAGGAGGGGAATGACCAAAAGGGACCAAAATCAGACTCAAAAAACATCCTTCAGATTTCTTCAAGCGCCTGTGTGTCCCCCTGAAACACCTCCAGCCTTTTCTTTGCGGGTCTCAGAAGAGGTTTGGTCTCCCGGGCTGCTTCCAACCCAAACCCAGCTCTGCTGCACAGCCCAGCCCCGTTCCCTGCCCAGCTGGGGCAGCTCCAGCCTGGATGTGAGCCCATCCTGGAATGCTGGAATGGCTGGACTTGCTGGGCTCAGAGCTGGGGCCAGTGTCCCACCAGTGACACCCTCCCCATCCTGCAGCTGCACCCTGGGAGCGCCGGGCTCGCATCCCGACCATTCCCAACCGAGATTCCCGACAAAACTGCTGTGTCCTTCCCCTCCTGCTCCTGTCCCCCTCTCCCAGAGCCCTCCAGGCACTCACAGGAAGAGGTTTTCCATGATGTAGTGGTAATCAGCCAGGCTGCTGTCCGGGAGGTAGCAGGCAGCGAAGACGATGATGGCGTTGAGACCTTCTCCGTAGTAGCCTGGAAAAGAAACACGGGTGACACTTCCCAGGGAAGGATGTCAGAGCCGAGGGGAAAACAGCAGCAGAATTTGGTCCTGGTGTGGTTTTTGTGTCTCTGCTCAGCTCCAGGGGAGGGTTGGGCCCTCTTCAGACCTCTTTCACTATGAGATTTCCCCTGGTTTTGGCTGTAGTGTGGATTTGGGGCTCAGGGAAGGAATTTGGGGGTTTCAAAGCCAGGTTGTTCCTTGGCTTTGCTTGGATTTTGGAAATAGCTCTGGCTGTGGATGCGTGGCCCCGGAGCAGCTCAGGGGCTGGCGTAGTCCCTCCAGATGTTAACTCAACCCTCACTCCCACCACGAAATATTTTCAGCACTTCTGTCCTTCTCTACCACGCAGAGGCACCGAACAAACGGATTTTTTCCCCTGAACACTAAAACCCAGCCTTGGCACCCCCTCCAGGGTGACAAAGAGGGACCCAAAGCAGTGCAGGGAGCCCGGCCGTGGCCTCCCCCTGCTCACCCCCGTGGGTCACCACTCTCATGTAGGGTTTGATCATCTGCAGGTCGATGCGGTGCTCCTGCTCGCCGATGATGACGGTTCTCCAGAGCCGGCCGTTGGTGGCACTGCCCTCCTCTGTGCCCCCGTCCCCAAACAGGTCTGCGCTGTCCCCGGGCATGTTCTTGGCCGTGGCCACGGGGGTGTCATCTGGGAAAGGGACAAAATGATTCTGCCTTGAGGGGAATGTGGGAAGAGCTTTGGTGATGCTCTGATGGCGTTGCACCTCCAGCCTCGAGCTGTGCAAATTTAGGGGTTTTAGTCTTGCTCCATTGCCCGAATATGACAGAAATAACCTTAAAATCTCTCTCTGCTTATCGATCCTCAGCTGCTGCTGGTGAATTGTGTCAAAAATCTTTAAAATGAGGCTAAAAACCGCCCTAACCCCTGCAAACGTTCTCCCAGAACCAGCCTTTTACCTTCCCATTCGAGTTCATTCCCATTCCCCAGGAATTCGAGGGAATCCGTCTCGTCAGGAGTTTCAATATCATCCACGTTGATGTCCAGGTCATCCGGCGTGTCCAGGAAGTCGTCAGAGAGGATGGAGCCCTCGCTCTGGTCCAGGGAAATGTTGATTTCGGGCGCAACCAGCGTCTTCCTCTTCCGATGGGCCCCGTTAAAGTTCAAAGTGTTGGGGGGAGCTGGAGTTGAAAGGAAAACAACTGACAGGGTGTGCCGGGCCTGGATCCGGGGGGTGAGACATCATCCTGGGTATTCCTTGATGGAACAGGGGTGTGGAAGCCTCGGGGTGGTGGATTGGGGATGGAAGTGCCCCCACTCCTGCGCTCCCGGGCTCCTCCCCAGCTGCTGGGGATGGATGAACAAATCCAAATCCTCGCCAGCTGGGGCTCCCTCGTGAGAATTTATTTATTTTTGGTGGAGAATCCAAGGCTTTCTCCCTGCCTGCCTGCAAGCTGCCATCCCCTTGGGGCCCCGGGGAAGGCAGGGTGGTACTTACAGGACGTGGTCTCGTCTTCCGTGGGGCTCCCCAGCGACTCCATCCCCGTCTCCTCCGGGAGGGGCCTGCAGGACACCAGGGGAAACCACAGCAGAGAGCAGGGCAGGTTTAGGAGGAAATAATTCCAAGAGAAGGGGGACAACAGGATAAAAACACAACCCCACCTGTGCTCTGCCCTGTCGCTCTCCCCAGCGAGCTCAGCCTGAGGGATTCCCTCAGGGAATTTGCCCAGGATCTTCCAGGGAATTTGCCAGGTGCTTCCCACCTGGAGCGCCCTGCAATCCCCCCTGGCCTCCCAGCCATCCCTGCATTTGGCCAAGGGATGAGAAGTCCAGCCCGGGAACAAATCCTGACCCCAGATAACCTTGGCAATGTTCTCTTTCCCTGTATTATCCACATTTTTCCTCTGCAGGAATTCAGAGGGGCAGTGCCAGGCTCTGGGGCTCCTCCTTAGGGCACCCCACCCATCCCAGCTTTATCCAAAGGCCTCCCACAAACACCTTCCCTGGAAGCTCCTTGATGCCAGCTCTGCTCGAGGGCAGCACCAAACCCCACGTGAGACCCCGAATTGTCACCTCATCCTCACCTCGGCCCGCCCCGGGTGACTCCCAGCCCCTGCTGAGCTCTGGGATCAGGTTCACCCCACGCTAAAATCCAGGCATCAGCACTCCAACCCCTGTTTTGGAGCCAGAGGCCAGCCTGGCTCTCCTGTCCTGGGATTTGCAGCCTCTCGTGCTCAGCTCCTGCACCCTCCTGGTTCAAATCACGGCCCCTCCAGCTGGAGGCTGGAGGCATCCATGGATTTAGAGGTTATCCTTGCTAAAATCAATCCACGGGGTGTGGCTGTCACCCTCTGGAAGCTGCTGGAGCCGCTCCTGTCCCACCCTGGGATGAGGGAAGTGGGAATCTGGCTCTGGACCGTGGCAAGGAGCCTTTGCTGTGGCTGAGCCTCGCTCCCCACTGCCCACCCTGGGCATTCCCAGATGTTTTCCCCTCAGCTGGAGCTGGGATCCATCCCATCCCCTGCACCTGTCTGGGTTTGACACTCCCTGACCAAACCCCACCGACTCCACAAGTTCACGTTGTCACATCTCTGTTTAGGACCCCTCCCTCCTGGCAGCTCCCCCTGCCCGGGGAGCAGCTCCTTCCTCCAGCCGAGCACTCCTGCAGCTGGGACAGCCCCGGGACGGAGCGGGGAGAAACCCAGGAGCTCCAAGGATGAGGCCGGGCCCGTGCAGAGGTCGCTGTCCAGCAGCCCGACGGCCCAGCGACACGGGGAGGTGACAACGGGGACAGCATCCAGCCCTGCTCCTCCTCCTGCTGCCATGACACCGGGGCCACCAGCCAAATTAAACCCGATAAAAATGTAGATTAAGGGATAATCCTCTGCTGCTGGTCCCTGTGTATTTATGAGAGATGAGGGCCCCATCAAAGGCACCCGGACCCCGGGGGCTGCCCGGACACTCCGGAGCAGTCGGAAAAATCCCTCTGCCCCCTTCAGCTTCTCCCGTTCCCGGCCCCAGAGAGGCCTGGCCCTTGTTTACCCGCCCGGGAGCTGCCGCCTGGCACGATTTGGTGACACAGCATCCAAACGGGGAGCGCAGCAGCTGCCGAGTACGTGCTGCTGCTCCCTCATCCCGGGATTCATCTCAGGGCAGCATCCACCAGCCAGAGGTGAAGGAAAAGCCTCCCTTACCTTCCCAAAGGCTGCTCCAATCACTGTCTCCCGCGGAAATCCTCCTTCCGGAGCGCGCTCGGCCCCGGATGCCAAATTAGGGAGGCGCAGCACTTCTCCCGAGGGTCGGGGGGCCCCGCTTTGCTCCGCGCCGGTCCCCGCTGCCCTGTGCCGGCCCCTTCCGCGGGGTCCGGGCGGTCCCCGCTTGGCAGGGATGGAGCGGGCACGCCGGGATGCAGGGAGGGATGCAGGGAGGGATGCAGGGATGGATGCAGGGAGGGATGCAGGGATGCAGGAGTGAGCATGCTCCCGCTCCGCGCCGCCCGCGCCTCGGCTACGGCATCCCCGCCCCGGGCCGGCCGAGCCGGGCTGGAGATCAGCACCGGGCCGGAGATCAGCACCGGGCTGGAGATCAGCGCCGGGCCGGAGATCAGAGCCGGGCTGGAGATCAGCACCGGGCCGGAGATCAGAGCCGGGCCGGAGATCAGCACCGGGCTGGAGATCAGCACCGGGCCGGAGATCAGAGCCGGGCTGGAGATCAGCACCGGGCCGGAGATCAGAGCCGGGCCGGAGATCAGAGCCGGGCTGGAGATCAGCACCGGGCCGGAGATCAGCACCGGGCCGGAGATCAGCGCCGGGCCGGAGATCAGCACCGGGGGGCTGGAGATCAGAGCCGGGCCGGAGATCAGCACCGGGCCGGAGATCAGCACCGGGCTGGAGATCAGAGCCGGGCCGGAGATCAGCGCCGGGCCGGAGATCAGCACCGGGCCGGAGATCAGCACCGGGCCGGAGATCAGCACCGGGAGCGGCCGCAGCCCCGACCCGCCCGCTCCGCTCCCCCTCGGCCGGGCAGGAGCCGCTCCCGCGCCCGCCCCGGGAGGAAACGCTGGGAATGTCGCCCCGCGTCCTCAAGGAGCGGCTGGGTTCTGTCTTCCCGGCCCAGATCTCTGTCTGGGTTCCGGGTTTTCCTTTTTTTTTTTCTTTCTTTCTTTTCGGGGCAAGATTGGCTGATGGCAGCCAGGCAAAAATAGCTCTGCAGCAAATCAGCTGCTGGAGAGCTGCTGTCCCACATGCAGCCGCTTCTGCCCTATTATTCCAGCGCTTCCGGCGGGGAAGCGGCTGGAAAAGGACAATTTATTTATTTTTATAGCGAGCAGAACGCAGCTGGCTTCCCCTCGTTCGCCCGGGGGCTGCTTGGGCTCTGTCTCTGTCTCGCATCGTTCCCGACTGAATCCCTCCGGAGGAGGCTGGGGAGCTCCTCCCGAGGGCTCCGGCCTCATCCCGGCCCTGCTCACGTCCCTTTGCCTCCTCCCGGCTCTCATTTCCAGGGCGTTTTCCTGCGTTTGGGGGTGCTGAGGGCTCTCCAGGAGAAATTTCCCTGGAAGGCTCGGCCGTGGCTGGGGGAGTTTGCTGCTGGCGTGGGCAGCGTGGGGCAGAGCTCCCGGGTGGTGCCAGGGTTGGGGCCAAGGTGTCCCGGAGCCAGGATGATGAAAATTCATCCTGAATTTTCTAGGGAGCTCTGGGACAACGTTTTCCTTTCCATACCTCGATTTCCTTCCTCTATTCTCTGAGCTGCCTGGCCCGCTGGAAGGAATCCCCACCCTTGGAAGGGAGATGAGCTTTAAGGTCGCTTCCAACCCAAACCATTCCATGATTCCCATCCATCCACCCCTTTCTTTTCCACACTTCCCTCCCCTTTCACTCCATTAAAAACCAGGCGGGAGCCTGAGGCTGGCACGGATCCAGCAGCTCTGCTCTCAGAGGGAAATAAAATCCCCCTGGGAACTGGCCGAGCCCCTCGGGAGCACAAGCGGGGTCCTGTGGGATGGAGCACAGAGGGGCTCACACGGGGATGCAGCTGGGGCTGGGATGAACAGAGCCAGGCTCATCCCGGAGGAACAGGAGCCCCTTTCTCCCAGGCTGGGAATACTGGGGCTCTGTGGCTGCAGCTGGAGAGGGCTGGGACAGCCCTGAAAGCCCCCGGGCACCTGCAGGGGCTGGGCCTGGCCGTGCTCCGGGTGCCCAGCGGGACTCGGAGCTGGAGCCTGGAATTGTCAGCGTTGGAAGGGACCTGAGGGAGTCCCCCAGTCCCAGCTCGGTGCCCGGGCAGGGCCACCTGGCACAGGTGACACAGGGATGTGTCCAGGTGGGTTTGGAATGTCTCGGGAGAGGGAGAACCCAGACTCTCCCTGGGCAGCCTGGCTGGGAACGGGGCTGGGTGTGGGAATTCAGAGCACACGGAGCTCACGGGGATGGGTTTTGGCACCTCTGTGCAGATGATGAGGTGGCTCTGAAGGTGGAAGGTGCCACTTTGGCACCTCCTGTCACCCACACACCTCATTTCCCACAGCTGGCACCCGTTCGGATCCACTGCATCCCAACCCAATCCATCTGTTTGGGAAGGCACTGCTTGATCCAGAGGCTGGGAAGGAGTCCCTAAATCCATAAATCCGCTCCCCTCTGCATCCATCCACTCTCCATCCCTTTATGTATCCCTGTATCCACCCTCATCTCCCAGTGCTCCACACCCAGCTCCTGTCCCTCCTCCCCATCCTCACACGGGGCTGCCAAAAAGCATCCCAAAATTTCTGATGCGCTCAGAGCAGCTCCAGAAATTCTGAGCTCCTGTTGGAGTTCAGGCTCCTGATGCCTCGGGGGAAGTGGGAAGGACCCTCCCACTACTCCTCCTGATGGTTTCTCGCGGGGAAAAATAAAATTCTCCTGGTTTTGTTTTTCGGGGAACACACCTGGGGAAGTCCTCGTCTTGCCATTCCTCCTTCACATCCACGTTTTCCATCCGCAGCGTGGCCTCCGTGGTTCCCATGGCTCTCAGGGAGGGGCTGGAGCCAGCAGATCCCTCCAGGAAGGGCTCAGGCTGGAAAGGGGAGGCAGAGAGGTTGGCATGGAGCATCCTGAGCTGCCCCGGTGCCACATTCCATGGAAAAGCAGTGGGAGAGATGCTTGTGTGGGGAAAAAAAACAGGAAAACACGGGATTTTGGGGCTGCTTGGAGCATTTTGGACCAGAAGGAGGAGGTGAGGGTGGCCCTGGGTCACAGCTGTGGATCTGGTTGGATCCCAGCTCACCTCCTGGGGAGCAGCCCTGACATCCACACATCTTTCCCTTCTTGCTTCTCTTCCAACCCCAATCTCCACAAAAATCCCCATCTCAGCCTCTGAGGTGTGGCTGAGAGGGGAGAGCAGGGCGAGCTCCTCCCAGGCTGCCTCGGGAGATTCCCAGATCCCACATTTTGGGATTGGATGGGAGTTACCAGCTCTGGGGGTCTGCAGGATGTGTCCAGGCCCTGCTGCGTGTCCCTGCTCCCACGGGGACACGGAGGGGGCTGAGGAGGCCTCACGGGGACCTCCTTCCACATCCCTGCCTTCTCCAGGTAATCCAAACCAGACTCCAAAACCCTGGAGCAGCTCAGCTGAGGGCAGCCTGGGGGTGTTCCCAGCCTGGCCTTTGTCCTTCACTTTTAGGAACAGGTTCAGACCCAGCAATCCTGGATTTCACCCTCACTGAACCCCTAGAACCCCAGAAATGGAAGGGGTTTGCTTCACTGGAAGCTTTCTGCCAGACAGAGAAATTCAAACCTTTGTACCCAACTGGGCCTGCAGCTCCCAACAAAGCCTGGCCTAAGACTCAGGATCAGCCCTGGCTGGGCAGGGAGAGCTGATGCCCCATTCCCAGCTGGATCCTGCCCCGGGGGAGCAGGGCCAGGCCCGATCTGCTCCAGAGCATCCTCAGGTGGGATCAGCTCCCACCTGCAGGGTGGGCTGGGTGTTCCCCCGAGCTCAGCCTCCACACTGGGAACCTCCCAGGCACTGGCTGGGTCGGGATGTGTTTTTTTTTAGGATGAGGGGTCTGGGGTGACTCCTGGGGCTGCTCTGTCTGTCCCCAGTGAGCAGTCTGAGCACGGCTGTGCAGCTTTTCCCAGGCCTCCTCCCGCTTCCTCTGGAGGCTGGGCATGATCTGGAGGAGATAAACCCGGCTGTGTTTGCTATAAAGGGATGAACCTGCGTAGAGGCCCGAAAAAATCCAGCATCCCTCCGTATTCCAGGCACCGGCATCAGCAGAGCTGGCTGCCAGCGCTGCGGGGCTCCCTGCCTGCTGTCATTCCCAGCGCTGGCATTCCCGGATTGTCCCGGCCCCGCCTGGCTCAGCGAGCCCGCGGCCGCGTCTGGCTCCATCCCTGCCCTCCCTGCACCAGGCACCTCCCGGCTCTGGAACATCGCAGCTTCCCCCTGTCCCCGCCTCCGGCAGCCGCTCCCTGCCAGCCCCGGCGGCAGCATGGAGGGAGGGAGGCAGGGAAGGAGGAGACAGCCGGGAAAAGCCCGGCTGGATGCTCCCGGTGCCCGGCGCTGGATGCTGAGCAAAGCCTGGTGCTGGATGCTGCCAGTGCCCGGTGCTGGATGCCCCCGGTGCCGGTGCTGGATGCTCCCGGTGCCCGGTGCTGGATGCTCCCGGTGCCCGGTGCTGGATGCCCCCGGTGCCCGGTGCTGAATGCCCCCGGTGCTGGATGCCCCCGGTGCCCGGTGCTGGACGCCCCCGGCCTCCCCCGCACGGGGCCGTACTCACCGCTGCCGCCGCTCAGCGAGGAACAAAGGCGATCCTGCCTCTCTCCCGGCTCGGCATTCCTCCTCCCGGCGGATTCAGGTGCAGCCCCTGGATCCGGCTGCGGATGGAGGAGCGTGGGGATGCATCTAGGTCGGCCTCCCCCTGCAGCAGCCGCTGCTTTGCGGCTCGCTCGGGCAGGGGGGTGGATTGAGGGCAGTTATTTGCGTTCCTCCACGGCCGCGGCTTCCTCGGCCGCCTCCCTCCCTCCCCCGCCAGGGNATTCTGATTTTCCGCCCGCAGCTGGCTAAGCCTCCGCTCCCCTAAGTCAGCTAATTCCCTGCTTTTGTGCGAGCCGTGGGGACGGGGAGGGGGGTCTGGAGGAGGGGAGGGGAGGGAAGGGAAGGGGAGGGGAGCCCGAGCACCCCCTCCCTGTGCCAGCGCCGCTCCAATTGGCTGCCAGGCTCCAAATCTCTGCCCGCACTCTGGCTCCGGGTGGATGGATGGCGCTGCCAGGGCTGAGCCGCCCTCTCCCCGCAGCGTTCAGCGGGCGCCAGGGATGCCCGTCATCCCTCGGGATCGGCTCCCGCAGGAGCGCTGGGAGGGATTTGGGGGCAGCATTCCCTGAGGAAACAGGAGGTGGCCTGGGCGCGGGGTGTGGGGTTCAGGGTCCGGCTGGCAGGGCTGGTTTTGGGGGCTGAGCCTCGGGCTCTGGTTGGGTTTCGAGCAGACAGACCCGGCAGCTGCTCCTGCTCGTCCTCGGGGAGAGAATTCCTGCTCGCGGGGTGTCCAGAACTGCGCCCATAACCCGAGCTCCATCCCGGCCCCTCGGCACATCCACAGAGGCCGAGATTCCACTGCTCCGGAGCGGGGCCGGGGCTCTGCCCCACGGGGGAGCAGAGCCGNAAACAGGAGGTGGCCTGGGCGCGGGGTGTGGGGTTCAGGGTCCGGCTGGCAGGGCTGGTTTTGGGGGCTGAGCCTCGGNAAGGTATTTTATTCTGATTTTCCGCCCGCAGCTGGCTAAGCCTCCGCTCCCCTAAGTCAGCTAATTCCCTGCTTTTGTGCGAGCCGTGGGGACGGGGAGGGGGGTCTGGAGGAGGGGAGGGGAGGGAAGGGAAGGGGAGGGGAGCCCGAGCACCCCCTCCCTGTGCCAGCGCCGCTCCAATTGGCTGCCAGGCTCCAAATCTCTGCCCGCACTCTGGCTCCGGGTGGATGGATGGCGCTGCCAGGGCTGAGCCGCCCTCTCCCCGCAGCGTTCAGCGGGCGCCAGGGATGCCCGTCATCCCTCGGGATCGGCTCCCGCAGGAGCGCTGGGAGGGATTTGGGGGCAGCATTCCCTGAGGAAACAGGAGGTGGCCTGGGCGCGGGGTGTGGGGTTCAGGGTCCGGCTGGCAGGGCTGGTTTTGGGGGCTGAGCCTCGGGCTCTGGTTGGGTTTCGAGCAGACAGACCCGGCAGCTGCTCCTGCTCGTCCTCGGGGAGAGAATTCCTGCTCGCGGGGTGTCCAGAACTGCGCCCATAACCCGAGCTCCATCCCGGCCCCTCGGCACATCCACAGAGGCCGAGGTTCCACTGCTCCGGAGCGGGGCCGGGGCTCTGCCCCACGGGGGAGCAGAGCCGGGGGTCGGGATCTGCTCCCAGGGAACCACAGGAAAAGAGGGAACGGCCTCGAGCTGTGCCAGGGCAGGGTCAGGTTGGATTTGGGGAAAAAAAAATTCTTTGCCAAAAGGTTGTGTTCAATAATTGACACGAAGTGGTGGCACTGGGGGGGATTTAAGGCCCTTTCCAAGCCAATCCAGTCTGGGATTCTCTCTTGGAAGCCGACAGAAGATCCATGGGAAGGAGACACCAGGAATTCTCCAACGCTTGATGGCTCCAAGGCGAATTGTCCAAGTCAGCAACATCCTGTCTGTCTCTGGTGACTGTCTCCCCTTTTCCCTTCATTTTCACATGAAAAACGTTCTCCTCCCGGTTCCCGAGGCGATCCGAGCCTGGCAGAAGCCGCCGGGATGTGGCAGCCTGTGAATGCCATCTGCCGGCTGCTGGCCCGGCCCTGGAGCAGGCGCTCCCTGTCCGAGCTCCCTCTGATCCCGGGGGAATTTCAGCGAGCGCACAGAGCCCTAGCCCGGCTCCTTCTGCCGGGGAAAATGTTCTTTTTGGCACTCCCTTTCCCCGGGGGTGTCCCCAGCTGCACCCAGGAGCTTTCCCAGCACTGTCGTTCTGGGAATTCTGTGCTGGGGCAGGACTGGATCCTTCCCGGTGCCGGCTGTTTTCCCGAGCAGCTTTTCCCCCCTTTTCCAGCCTCTCTCCCTTCCCCACTCGCGATTTCCCCTGGAATGACACTTTTGTGTCCCCTGAGAGTCCATTTTTCCCACCTGAGACCCAAAAACTCCGGTGAAGGGCAGGAAAAGAACAGAATAACTCATTGGAAAGACACTGCCCGTCCTGGGAGCATCCTCTCCTGATTTCCCTGGATTTGCTGCTCCTTTGCAGCCAGCGCCGATCGGGACACACCGCAGCGGCCCAGAACCCCTGAATTCCCTCTCTGCCTGTAGAAACCGGGGGTATCAGGG
>VYXC01012069.1:9008-22479 GCA_013397175.1 Platysteira castanea | reverse complement strand
TCCCGGCCGCGGCTCCATCCCCATCCCGGCCGCGGCTCCATCCCCATCCCGGCCGCGGGCGATGCGCGGCGCGGGCTGCAGAGGTCCCCGCGCACCAGGAGATGGATGCAGGAAAAAAAATTCCCGCGGGATTTCTCCAAGGGGGAAGCAGGAATGGTGAGTTTACCCCCAGCCTGAGTCTGCTGTTCCGTGAAGACGGGCTCTGGTGGTGTTTCCAAAAGCCGGTGTTGTGGGATGCCAGCCTGGATTGGGTCAGAAGGGGCATGAAGGAGCTTCCAGTGCCACCTCAGCCATGGCAGGGACACCTCCCACTGTCCCAGGCTGCTCCCAGCCCCGTCCTGCCTGGCCTTGGGCACTGCCAGGGATCCAGGGGCAGCCACAGCTGCTCTGGGAATTCCATCCCAGTCTCCCACCCATCCCTGCCCTCTGGCAGTGGGAGCCATTCCCTGTGTCCTGTCCCTCCATCCCGGGTCCCTCCCCAGCTCTCCCGGAGCCCCTTGAGGCCCTGGAAGGTTCTTGTTGACCCTCATGACGTTCCCAGGGGCTCCTTTCTCCAGGTTCTCCAGGTCAGGAGTTGATTCTCTCCAAGGATGGAGACCCCACAGCTGCCCAGCCCAACCTGCTCCAGCATTTGGCCACTCTTATGTTAAAAAAAAATTAAAATATAAAATTTCTCCTCTGTTTAAAGGGAATTTCTGGGTCTCACCTCATGCCCTGGCCTCTTGTCCACTCACTGGGCACCACTGGGGAGGGTCTGGCTCCAATCACTGGAAGCTTGGCTGGCTGAAATTAAGACGAAACATTTTTTGGAGGGAAAATAAAAGTTATTTTGGGTCCTTAGCAATTATTTACAACTCGAACCAAAAAATAAAAGGGGGGGGGGATATTTTGGGGATGAAAAGCTGCAGCTTTGTTTGAGATATGCTTGAAATTAAACGCTTTGCCTTTTATTGAGCTGTGGCATTTCCCAGTTGAAATCTGCCTGCCTTTAATTAAAAAAAGCAGGGGACCACAAGAGCCTTCAAAGATGCATTCGCAAACCCAGAAATGTTTTATTTTGGGGAGAACAAGATGTTTTCATTGACTCCACTTAAGGAAAAAAAAAAAAACCACCCTGGTTTGCTGGGACAAATGGGAAGGTTTCACTCTGGGCTGGCCTAAAGAGGAAAAATCTTGTTTTTCCTAATTTTTTAATTGAATCTCCCAAGGCCAGAGCAGCTGTTTGCTTTGAGAATCCTGTCCAGGCTCTGAGAAATCCCTGCAAGTGTCCAAGGCCAGGCTGGATGGGAGCAACCTGGGGTTGTGGAGGAGGAGGAGAGCCACGGCCACCCCCTGTGGGAACCACCCTCGAGTTCCTGCACCAGGAGCGACGTTTTGGGGCTGAAAATTCACCCTGGAGAGAGAGAGAGGCGGGTGGGGCTTACCTGACCCCCCCACTCCAGCTTTGAAGCCTCAGATCAGACCCCCCAGAAGCATCTGGGAGAGATTATGGCCCTGACCTGGGGCTGGTGTTTATTCCAGAGGAAGCCACTCGTGATAAGGGGGCACCGGGCCTGACCCCTCCCGGGGCTTGTTTACATCTCACCAGGAGCAGAACCTCACCCCCACCCCAGCAAATCCTCCCTCCCCGGCCTCTCTGGGCACGAGAACACACGGAGAGGCACAAACAGAGCTGTCCAGGGACTTTTTAGGGGTGTTTTGGCTGATCTGGGGCCGGGGTGGGGATTGTTTGGTGCCGAGGTCGCCGTGGTGAGCAGGATCCCGGTCCTGGGCTGCTGCCACCCCTGCTGGGCCGGGCTGTCCGTGCTGGATGCAGGCTTTGGAAGCTCCTGGTGTTCTCAGTTTCTCCAGGATGTGTCCAGCTCCCAGCTCCTGTGGTCTCTGCTCCGTTCCCAGCTCCTGGCTGGAGCTGGAGGTGGTGGCCGGAGGCCTGGGCAGATGTCCAGGGGGAGAGTGGTGGATGGGATCCCCCCAGGGCTGGCAGGGAATTCTCCAGGGCTGGCAGAGAATTCTCCAGGGCTGGCAGGGAATTCTCCAGGGCTGAGGGAACAAAATCCACGGGCAGGGCTGGGTCCTGTCCCGGGATCTGTCAGAGGAGCCCGTGGGGGCTGAAGCTGCTGTGGGTCTGGGGGAGACCCAGCGGGGGCAGAAATTGCTGCGGGGTCACCGAGGACCCCCGGCTCAGGAATTCCTCTGAGCTGGGAACAGCTGGGGACAGGGAGAGGGCTCGGGATAGCAAATCCCTTGGTCCTGCTCTTGTGTGGCTCTGGGCTTTGTTATGGTGGCTGCTGGAGAGAAGCAGTGAGGGATCAGTGTGTGAGGACCACGGCCCTTGGCTCGTTTTTGGGGTCATTTCCTGCCGCTTTGGCGCCGGGTTCCTCTCCAGGGAGCTGATCCTGGACTCTGCTCCCAGTTCAGACCTGCTCTGGGGATGGTCTGAAGCCCAAACTGTTCCCTCTCAGCGCTGAGGGAGAGGAGAGGAGCATGATCCTGCTCAGGTGCAGGCGGGGAAGTGGAGAAGGACGGCTGGGACCGACCCTTCCTCCATCCCACCCACGGCCTCTCCCCACCCCAACGCCGCCTCCTCTCCCCAGACATCCCCTCGGAGCTCTCCTCTCCCTGCAGTGTCCCTGCTCCTCTGCTTCTCCCCTTCCTCTGGGCTGTGCATCCTCCTCCTTCCTCCTCCTCATCCTCTGCAGGCAGCAGCTCCCAGCTCCTTCCCTCTCCAGTCTGTCCCCGCGGTTCCCGGAGCTGCGGAGGGAGGGAAACTGAAGCAAACGAGCAAATGGGCCGTGAAAACCAACATCGGCCAGGAATGCAGCTTCCCGAGGCTGGAACGGGCTGATTCCTGCAGGAGCAGGGCCAGGAAGGGTTTTCTCCTCTGCTTTGGGATGTGGAGTTGGGGTTTTTGTTCTGCGTCGAGCACGGGGATGCCGCGGGTGAGCGGCAGGGAAAACAAAGCTTCCCTCGTGGATTTGGGGAGGATTCCGATGGATGGGCTGCTGGGATTGGTGTCTCCTCCTCAGCTGCAGTTTGGGGTCCCCCCTCCTCTGTCCTGGCTCTGTTTTAAGCCAGGTTTAGCTGGGCTCGTGCTGGTACCCAAAGGCCAAGGAGGCGATGCCTTCCAGTTCCAGGCTGGGCTTTATCCACGGACTGTGCTGAGCTGGAAGAGACCCGCAGGGATCAGCAGCTGCAACTCCTGGCAGGTCCTGCACAGGACCAAGTTTTGGGTCCATTCCTTCCCCTGTGGAGGGGAAAAGGGTCCTTGTGCCAGTGTTTGTCCTCGTTCCCTGATTTTGTCCCTTCCTGGGATCGGCCAGCGGGGCCGGAGAGGAGCTGCAGTGGGAGAGGCCGCGGGCTTGGGCTCGATGCCTTTGCAAGGGCTGGGATTTTTGATCCTTGTGGGTGATGTGAAACACTCAGAGCTGTGAAATCACGGAATTGTTGAGGTTGGAAAAGCCCTCGGAGACCACAGAGTCCCAACCACCAACCCAGCACTACCAAGGCTGCCACCAAACCACGTCCCCAAGTGCCACATCCACATTTAGTGAACACTCCCAGGGATGGGAGCTCCAGCACTGCCCTGGGCAGCTGTGCCAGACCTGGCCACCCTTTTGGTGAAGAGATTTCTCTCAGCATCCAACCTAATGAGGAAATTCTCCCTCATTCCCAATCTCCTTGAATTATCCCAACTTTTCCCCTCGAAACCACGAGGGACAAAGTGGATCCTGTCCCTTGAGGAGATGCTCCAGCTCCTCTCAGATGCTGACAGAGCCCACACAGGAGGGGGTTTTGCCCTCGTGTTTTATTACCTGCTGATAAACATTAATCCCTGCTGCTCTTCCTGAGGCACAGGGAGCCTGCTCAGCAGCCTGATAAATCCTGCTTCCAGCTCCTGCAGGGCATTCCTGGCTTTGGGATTCCCAGGCCGGGTGACCCGGGCTGCCCCAGCGCCCTTGACACTGAGGTGGGAAGGGTTAATTAGTTAATTAGGGCCCTGCTCTGCCTCCCTGCTCCCTGACTCACTCCAGCCAGGTGTCCACGGTTCAGGTCTTAAAATAAAAACTGCTCCAGGATCTGGGAACACTTAGGCCTCGCTCTGCAATCCCAAGTATGGATAAATATTTGCACCTCCGTGGCTGTCAGACACCTCGGAGATACGAAGGCCATGACTGGGGGAGTTCTTCCCGAGGGCCAAGATGGATTTCCTGGGGAGCAGCAGCAGGCAGGGCTCGTGGGCTCCTTTTGCAGCTCTTCCTGGGTGGTCTTGGGGAGAATCCCGGGGTTTTGGGGGCTGGAGGAGGGGGGTTTCATCCCACGGCTCCTCTCGGAGAACCCAAACACGCTCCCGCTGGTGTTTGGCCTCACAGCTCCCGTGGCTGCCCCCAGGGATGGATTTCCACGGGAGAATGAGGAGGAGAAGTGCAGAATCCAGGGAATGTCACAGCCCCTTTCCCGGGATACCCTGAGGAAAGGCTCAGCCATCCCAGAAAATCCATTTTGTTCTGTGAGCTCCTGTTCCCACCTCGGCGTGGTTTGAGGTTCCCAGGTTCTCTCTCTCTCCCTAAAATCCCCCAGCGGTTTCCAGCTGTGACTTTCACCCCAGTGAGGGAATTTCTGGCTTCCAGCAGCGTGTGATGAGTGCTGGGATGACAGGAGAATTGTGTTTGCTCTGTGACCAAGGCAATCTGGGTTTTCCAGGCCTCCTTCACACCCGGGAACTCCAGGGAAATCAGTTCCCTGCTCTCCTACACCTTTCAGCAGAGAATCAGGTTGGAAAAGACCTCTAAGATCATCAAGCCCAACAATCCAACAGCCCTGCTGGTGCTCCTCCGACCATTTTTTATTTTAAAAATATTTTTAGGGGGTTTTTGTGTGTTTGGGTCTAAAAATCTCACGGGGACCTGCAGACCTGACCCTCATCTCGCTCTGGCCAGCGATGGCAAAACTAAAACCCAGCCCAGGGGCTGTGATTGACTGGATTCAGGGATAGCTGGGCTGCAGAATCCTGATTATTTGGGCGAGGAAAGAGCCTCAGGAGAGGGCTCTTCCCTCCGGAGTGTGATGGAGCTGTTCTGCCTCTCTGGGGAGTCTGTGCTGGATTAAAACTCTCGTAAGAACTTCACAGGCGTTCCCACATCCAAGCAATCATAATAGTGCTCATAAAGCACACTCCAGGGTGAAGTATTTATGAATTATTTGACTTAAAATAAGGGGGAAATAAAAAAAAAGAAAGAAAAAAAAAGAAGAAAAGACCTGGGCTGAATGAACAGCTCTGGGAGAACCATAAATTGAGAGGAGTCATATTGCAGAGGGCGACTTTGTGTGTGCAATAAAAAAAGAACGTTTATGGCTCCGCTGCCTAAATTTGGTTTGGATGTTTTTGAAGCGAAGGGCTTTGAAAGAACTTGTAATTTTTCTCCTTTCATTTTTATATTGCCTGGAAGAGAAAGGCCAGGCAGGCCTGGGTGAGGCGCGGGGCGAGGAACCAGGTGGGAGCGCCGGGAATTCGGCGGCGTGGGCTGGGATCAGGGCTTGGAGCAGGTGAGGAGGGAGAGGAGGGAGAGCAGGAGGAAGCTCCGGGGCCCACGGGAGATGCTTGGTGGCCACGTGGCTCTCATTCCCCGCCGGGGTAATAAATATTCGGGATCCCAAATCCCTGGGGAGGGATCGGGCGTGTCCGGAGGCGTTTCTGGAGGCTGTTCACACCCTGCAGGGAGGCGGAGGGATGCGAGCTTTGTGTTCCCTCCTTTCCCAGCCCGAGGGGATGCTTTTCCAGGGAGATGAAGGGGAGGGAGCCGGGATACCTGGGGCTGGATTCATCCCAGGCCTCCGTTCGCCCTGGATCCCAAAGAAAGCAAAAGATTGGGAAGGCTCTGCCCTTCAGCGGACAAATCTTCCACCACACCCCTAAAAGCTGTCGGCAGGTGACGGGGAAGGATTTCCAGCCCTGAGGAAGAGGGGAGGGAGAGCGGAGCCGGTTTGGGATGCAGCTCCGGGGATGTCGGGGATGACCCCAGCAGTGCTGCACCTTCCCCGAGCCTCTGCGGCTGCGGAGGGCCTGGATCTGCCGGGAAGCAGCTCTGATTCAGGCAGCAGGAATGCAGACACCAGCCCTCCTTGTTTTAGGGGTTTTTTTTGCTCCTTTCCTACATACCAGGACCAGGCAGAGCGACCCGAAGCGAAGCCCCGGCTCGTAAATCCTCGCCGCTGCCAGGACCCGCAGGGATTTCTCCCCTCTGTCAAATCCCTCCCAACACGTTTTTAATGGGGGAAATGAAGGCTCCGGCGTTCCCTCCGGGACATCTGCTGGCAGGGAGGCTCCGGCTCGCACTCCCGGCCAGGATTCTCCAGTCTGGAAGCATTTTTAGGGCTGGGGTGGCTGCCGGGTTGTGGTACCCACATGGGGCGAGCAAGGAGCTGCCCGCGGCTCCGGATGGGCTCCCCCGGGGCTGGGGCTGGGGCTGGGGGTGTTGTCCCATCCCCAGTGAGGTGTCACAGGTAGGAAGTGAGTGACAGCTGAGGGGAATCCATGGGAATCCCCAGGAAACCACCCGGGATAAATCAGCTGGGGGTGGAGGCACCTTGGTCTCTTGGCTTTGAAGCTTTCAGGTCTCAGATTTGGCACCCGGTGTGGCTGCAGGATTCCCAGGAATGTCATTGCTGGAGACAAGGACAGGAGCATCAGCATCATCATCATCATCATCATCATCATCATCATCATCATCATCTCATCGTGGAATCTCCCGAGCTGGAGGGGATCCAGAGGCATCCACAGGGATCCACGTGGCACTTCGGGTTTAGTGGGAGTGGGGACGCTCAGAGGTTCTGTGATTTTCCATCCTCACCGGGCTCTGGTTCCAGAAAACAGATTGAACACGAAGCAGATGAAACCTCGCACTGAGGGTGTGAATTTGGGATAACAAAAACCGGGACCCCCTGGCCTGGGATCCTCCACAGCTTCCTTAATGACAGCAGCCAAAATCTAACACCAGGCAAGTTGATTTCCCCTGGCTGCTGCTGGGTGAAGTTCAGCTTGGGGGACTTTTTAACCTTAAACCAGACATTTTCAGGTCTGGGTTAAATTACACCTCCACGGGCTGTCATTAGAGAATAAAAGGAGCAGGTAATTGGAACATTTTTGAACAATTGCCCAGACTGAATTTTTTAAAGAAGAAACCTCTGTGAGTGTTCGTGGACACGGAGAGGAAAGCGGGGCTGGAATGCTTTGATTGATGAGTGGGGCTGGGGATGCCCGGGAAGGAGCAGGTCCTTGGACAGCGGCCACACCAGCGAGGGGAGCTTGAAAGCCCCGCCGAAATCTTTGTGGTCAGAGGGCTTCAGTGCTGCTCTGATCCCGCTCTGATTATCAAACAGAGCCCGAATTCCTTCCCGATGACACGGGAGGGAGAAGCCAGCTGATGGATTCAGGGTGAGAGGGAGAGGGCTGAGGGTCCTTTGGGTTTTGGGGGGAGGAATTCCGTGCCGAGGTGACTCACGGAGGTTCCTGCAGCCTGAGGAGCTCGGGATGTTGTTTTATTCTCACTGTGGACGTGGCTGTTGAGCCACAGAATCCCAGAATGGCTTCTGGATCCTACATTTCATCTCATTCCACCCCTTGCCATGAGCAGGGACACTTTCCCCTATCCCAGGCTCTCCATTCTTCTGGATCCCTTTCCAAACAGGCTGAGCTCGGGAGAGCCTGGGGTTGTGCCAGCCCGTGCAAGGAGCTGCCCTGAATCAAATCTCCGGGCAGACAGACTCTGGTGGGGCCTGTAAAACGCTGAGCACCTTCTTGGCAGAGCTGCAGTAAATATGAGTGAGTAAAAAAGAAAAAAAAAAAAATTTGGCCCGGTCTCCTGGGAAAGGGGGAGCTCCCAGCCAGGCTCAGTCCCAGCTCTGCTGCAGCAGCCCTGTGGAAAAGGGATTACAGCTGGATTGAAGGGGGAAAATCCTCAATATTTGGGTTGGTGAAATAGGGGAAAAGTGGCTCAGGGAGGAGGACGGGCCCAGAGGAGATTTCTGTGCCCGGGGATGTGACCTGGATGTGTCACTGGCACATCCCGTGGGCAGGGACAGCTCCCACTGCCCCAGGCTGCTCCAGCCTGGCCTCGGGCACTGCCAGGGATCCAGGGGCAGCCACAGCTGCTCTGGGAATTCAATTCCACCCTCCCGGGGAGAATTCCTCCCCAATATCCCATCCAGCCCTGCCCTCTGGCAGTGGGGAGCCATTCCCTGTGTCCTGTCCCTCCATCCCGTGTCACACTGGCAGAGAGCTCCGTGGGCCAGCCTGGGGAGGGCAGGAGGATCCCTCTCTCAGCCTCGGAGCAGGGAGGCTCCTGGCAAAGCCCAGCCCAAGGCTCTGCCTGGTGAACATTCTGTCCCTCACAGAGGGGGTGCTGGTGCATCCAGATGTTCCCGGAGCTCAGACCCAACACAGGCACCAAAAATAAGATAAGACAGAAATAATTCCCAATAAAGCTCGCCTCCTAAAGGCAATAAATAACCCCGAGCAGATGCTGGCTGCTCTCAATCCAATTACCCACAGCAGGGCTGTGAGGGAGAGCACACCAACCCCGTTTGCTGGGAACTGGGGCCTCGACCTCTGCCAGTTCTTGGCCTCCCACACCGCCCCGAATCCAGCAGGGCTCTCCAGGGCCAGCACATGCAGGGGAGCTCCTGCCCGAGGCACCTCTGCAGCCTCAGGGCTCTGCTGGGGTGGGATTTTACTCTGCAGTCCCTGGTCCAGAGTCCCTCGTCCCCAGGGCTGCCACTGCAGGGCCTTCAGGAGCTCTGAGGTGTGGGAAAGCAGGGAAAAGCCTCCTGCAGCCCAGCAGAGAATCACGGAATGGTTTGGGTTGGAAGAGAACTCAAGGATCACCCAATGCCACCCCTGCCATGGGCAGGGACACCTTCCACTGTCCCAGGCTGCTCCAAGCCCAGCCCAGCCTGGCCTTGGGCACTGCCAGGGATCCAGGGGCAGCCCCAGCTGCTCTGGGCACCCTGTGCCACCCTCACACCAGGGGGATTCCAGTCAGGATGGGACTCAGAGCCTTCAGGGTTCCCCAGAGCCATCTCTGCTCCCGAGCAGGACACACCTGGGAAGGTGCCTGAGCAGGGCAGGCCGTGCTCTCCTGGCTGCTGGCCACCCCCTGGGACACACCAGGAGCCTGCCCAGCAATCAGTGGCCACCCTTGGGGCTCTGCAGCCACGGCTGGAGGTGCTGGGGGGCTGCTGGAAGGGTTTCCACACAGTGACAGCACCAGAAGTGCTCCTGGAGGGGTGCCCTCGCCCGAGTGAATCGCTGGCAGCTCCTTCCCTTCCCATAAACAAAGCCAGGGAGATAAAAGCAGCAACAGCCCGGGCTGCCTCCTCCTTCTTCCCCCCTGGAGCAGCCCCTGCACGCCCACCCCTCATCTGGAGCTCATTGGGGGCAGCTGCAGGGAGGACGGGGCTGGGATCCAGCTGAGCTCCGGAGGGAGCTGCAGGAACGGGGCCCAGCTGGGGCTGGGAGCTGGGGTGGTGGAGAATGGAATCACAGCCTGGCATTGCTGGGCACAGGAGCTGCACCCCATGGTCCTTGTGGGTCCCTTCCAGCTCAGGAGCAGAAGGGCGAGGTGGCCACCAAGGGTTTTTTAGGGCTGCTGGAGGGAAGCTCTGCCTCGGGCTCTCCTCACTCCCACCACACCCACGGCCGAGCCTGACCCCTTCAAACCCCAAGGCCGGCTGTGGTTCTACCTCCTGAACCTTTTCCAGCCCTTGGCCACTTTTTGGGTGGGGTTTTTTTTTGGTGGAGGCCCGGGGCAGACAACTGACAAATCACCCTTAATCCACCTGAGCTGCTCCATCTCCTGCTAATCCCTCCCCGGCGCTGCCCCCCTCCAGCATCCATCCATCAGCTCCCGGGTGTCCATGCAGGGAAATCCTCTCCTTTGGAAAACCTGGGGACCTCCCACAGCGTCCCTGCGACCCCGGAGAGGGGTCAGTGCTCTGAGTAAACTGGTGGGGAGGGCAGGTCCTCATATTTATCTGGAAACCCATTAGCTGGGAATGTTTTATGGGCTGGAAGGGCCGTGGGCAGTGCTGGAGCTGCCTCTGAAATGCCCCAACACGCCCTGGTTTGCCCTCCACGCTCGTGGCTGGGTTATCCAGCACGTTCTTAATGCCGTGGAGTGAGAGAAGTGGGTGCTGAAGGTGTTCAGAGAGGAAAAAAAGAGCTGAGAGCCTTCCCTGCTGGATTTTAAAGCCAAGCAAAAGCTCCCAAAGCGACCTGGATCCCTCCTGGCTGGTGTAACCAGCCCATCCCTCTGTGGATGATGTCCTTCTCCAGGCCCAGCATGGATTTTGGAGGTGTTGCTGTTTTCAGCCCAGCCCTGGCTCCATCCCATGCTGATTACTAAATCCTGAGAAATGTGGGATCTTGGCTCCCGAGCTGGGAAAGGAGCTCGATGATTTCAAGGAACGGGGAGGACACGGAGAGCCGGGGGGAGAAGCTCCTGGATCAGGGAAGGGAGGATGAGTTGTCCTGGGAACACAGCTCTTTGTTGAATTTACAGATGGACTTGGGCAAGCTGGAGACACACAGACTCCCTGATTCCCAAAAACCGCCGTGATTCCTCCCCAGGAATGCTCCATGAAGAGCTGAGATCCCGGAAAATGCACAGGATCTGTGATAGAACAAGGACAGAGCAAAGCCACGGGGCAGCCTGGGGAGGGGATGAGGTCTGGGCCACTCCAGGAGCCTGAGGGGATGCAGATTTTGGGGGTTGCTGGTGCTCGGGGCTGGTTGCCAACCCCAGGCTCCCACCCCAGTCTCTCTGCCGACATCAAAGGGCTCCGGATCAGGCATTGATAAATTTGTTCTTAATGGTTTCATCTTCTAGATCTGCTGCTCGTGAGCTGTGCCATGAGCCTGGCAGAGCAGGAGCCCATCCCTGGGTGCCAACCAGGGCGTGTGGGTGCACGACGGGGCACAAGCAGCACTCTGAGCTTTGAGACCCGTTGGTGTTTTGGGGTTGGGCCCTTCCCTTCTCCCTGATCCCTTTCCCTAATGCTGGAAACCCACACGAGATTCAGCAGGGTGAGAGCTCCTAGCGATGTTTATTTCTGCCTGCAGGGAGGAAGGCTGAGGGTAATGAGGACTGTTGCCCTGGTTTTTGCTAAGCCTTCTGTTTTTAACCTTGGAGTCAGATTCTTGCTCACAGTTTCATGTAAATAACAGCCAATGTTTACTTAACGGTATTTTCTGGTTTTCATTCCTTTTGTGATAAGAGAACTTTAATGAGCATCTTTCTTCTCGAGTGGGATTGAGAAGGAAGTGACATGTCCTCCAATCCCTTGTGGAGTTGGAAATTGTATAAAAATGAGAGATATGTAAACAATACAGGCTTTCCCCTCCTTTCTACTGAACCTGGCAGGTGTGAGAGCCTCTTTATTGTGTCTTCCCAGACACAGAGGGGCATCCTGTTGGGACAAGCCCTACCCAGATCTGCCCACCAGGGCTCAGCCGCACGCTCAGGACTCGGAATTTGCCTCTCCATGATCATCTCCCACAGCGTCTCTGCTCTTGGAAAGCCTCAGCAAAACATTCTGAGGAGCTGAGCAGGGAGCACTCGGAGACCACAGCTGTGAGTGTCCGGGCAGAGCTCCCTGGTGAGTCTTCACGAAGGAATTCTCTGTTCCTCCCCCTGTTCCACCCTCCCCAAAGTGAGGGGAGCAGGGGAAAGGAGTGCTGTTCCTGGGTAGGCTCTGCAGAAGCTTTCTGAAGGAGCTGGAGGAGCAGAGAGACCTTTTTGAGTTAATTTTAATGCCAACATTGAACTCCTTGATACCAGCAGAGATCCCTGGGGCCGTGTTCCCTGCTCCCTTGGAATGTCTTTCCCTGGAACAAGCTGGCTGATGAGATAAATTGCAGCCCTGGGCTGAGGATTTACTGGGTTAGGGATTTTCCTCCCGTGTTCCCTCTGCAGAGGGGAACTGAACCAAGCCAGGATCGGGGTCTGAAACCTCCCCGTCCCCATCTGTGCCCGACAGGCCCGAACCAAGATGGGCCCTGCAGGCCGAGGCCTCCCAGGCCCGGCTTCCTTCCAGGAGAAATGGAAGCCACGGCTGCTCCTGGTGGCCAATTCCAGCCAAAAGGAATTCGGGATCACCGGCCTGTCCCATCGGAGCAGGAGGAACCAGGAACACGAGGGGTTGGGCAGGAAAGGGAAGCTGGGTCTGGATCTGGGAGGGTCTGGGGCCTCCACAGCCCCAGCGCCCCACAGGGACCGTCCCTTCTCAGGGATGGGATTGTTCCCTCTGTCAGCAGCGTTTCACAAACATTTCCAAGAATTCCAGCTGCTATTCCTCCCGCAGTGATTCCGTAGGACCATCCCCAGCCCCTTGTTTTACCATCAAAAATCCCTGATTTTCATCACCGGCCTTTGCCACCTTCATTTTTGTGCTGCTTTGGTTGAACGAGCGGATCAGCACAAACCAACTCTTCTCACTGGGAGTTCATTTTGAGCAGCTCCAAAGGATTTTTCTCACTGGGAGTTCATTTTGAGAAGCTCCAATACTGGGGTTCAACACTCTGAGCATCCCATTTCCTGCCTCGTTCCTTTTTCCACTGCAAAACGACCGAAGGAATCCCCAACATCATCTGGGAGCTGGGAGTCCTAAACTGGGGCCTAAATGAAGCTGCTTTACTTAAAGCAACAAAAATTTGCCACTTACACTATGGAAAGTGACAACACACACCTCATCTCCAAGGAATTACACCCAAAACCACCCCTGATCCCAACACATTCCAACTTCACATTTTTCCTGCTGTTTTCATCCTAAATTTTTTTTTGTTGTGCACTTGAAGGAGTCAGATTTTCCAAGCAGCTCTGTCCCGTTGGGACATTGAACTTTAATTTACTCATTTTTTATATTTATTTATTTCTTTCTGGACTGGCTGGCAGGGGGATTTGGGTTTTCCTTGGATTTCTGGAGCGCGCACATGCCATGCTCGGGCGCAGGGGGAGATTTATGGCTCTCCAAAGATTCTTCCTAAAATATTTACAGAGTGGAGCTCGGAGCGGGAATGTTTGAGTCGGCCGTGGCTGTCAGACCTCTGGGTGGCATGAGGGGGGAATATAAACAGACCTTTTTTTCCACTCCCAAAAAAATACCATAAACCTTTTATCCTTTTTTTTTCCCCTCTCTCTCTTCCCCCTCCCGTTGTTCCCCATTTTCCGGTGCAAGGTTTGAACCGATTTTGGAGTGAAAATTAAAATAAATTCTGTTTTTCTGGACAGACTGGGCTGGGAGTGATGGTGTTAAAGGACAGGGTTTTTTCCTTTTCCTTTTCCCTTTCCCTTTCCTTTTCCTTTTCCTTNCCCGCTTCGCCGCGAGGATGGAACAGATCACACCCGAGCTCAGGTTCGTTTAAAAAAAATAATATCAAACAGCTTTTTTTGGTTTTATTTCCTTTTTTTCCCCCTCC